>BSUD01000005.1:126513338-126659769 GCA_033239045.1 Fagopyrum esculentum | reverse complement strand
TAAATTGAAAATATTATATATAAAAAATAATTGCAATGTAAATTATTTAACAGAGTCATTAAAATAGTTATAGTATATTTTGAAATATTTTTTTAAATTTATTTATTTAATTGAAAATAGTTATAATTTATGTGTGTTTTTTGAAATACCTTTTTATTATTTTTAAAATTTTAAAATAATAATAATTTTATTCCAAATACATTAAAAAAAATTTAAAAAAAACTATAGACCGAGATACACTAATAAGAAAAAAAAAGGGTCAGATTTGTTAAAAAGATATTATAAGTGATTAGTTTTAAAATTTTATATAGGTAATTTTAAAAAAAAATTATGACTTTTAATAAGAGAACTGCAATTTCAAAATACTAATACCGTATAACACCACGTCAACAATAGATATATAATGGTATATTGATTAGTGTATTTCCCTCACTACTAAGGATATGTTCAGCAAAAATTTCAAATTACTTTAGGATTATAATTTCAAATCATGTATCATCTGAGGGTGATTATATTAAAAATAAATTTCCAAGTAATCTCTTTAATTTCATAGAATTTTACATCTTTATTTATCATAAACAATTTTAACTTATTTTAATATTTATTGAAAATAAGGCACGCTTGTAACAATTGGAATTTTTGTTCTGGTGTTCGTTGTGAGCCACCGTGGCCGCTCTCTGCGGTCGCGTATGCTTGCCTACCCGCAGTCGCGCCGCGGTCGCGGTAAGATAACGACTCGTGTCTTATCTTTTGTAACCGTCGGGATTTTCTTCCTTTTCGACTCCTATCCCGATCTTTGCCTTTCCTTTTCTTTCAGTCTTCCCTTCTCCAAAACCCTAAACGTTCTATCTTTCCTTCCTCTCAAGTAAGTGCTTTCCTCCCCTTCCCTTCCCTCCTCTCTTCACTTTGCATTCTTCATCTTCTGTCAATTCCAACAAAGCCTTAACCTTTGATCTGTGTTGATTAAGGAATCGCATACAAGGGACTCTCTTCTTCGCTTCTAGCACACAGAGAAACACAATCAAGTTCTTTCGGTTGAACGTGTAGGAGAGGTAAAGTCTGGTCTCGTTTTCCCTTTTCCGTACCTTATAGGTAAGCCTGATCCTTATTATTGTTGGTGATCTCCAACAACAGTAGCAATAAATCAAGAGATTGTATTAGTAGTTTTGGATCGAAGAACAACATCGGCGATCGAAGGAGATCACGACTGAACCTGTCGTTGAGGTCGTGCCTTGACCTTGCAGCGGTCACGCCTAGCACCTGACATCGCGGGCGTGCCTTTTCCCGCCGCAGTCGCGCCAACCCTTTTTCCCGCGACTGCGCTTCTTGATCCCGCGGTCACATCATCCTTCCAGAAAGTACCATGTGTTGGTACGTTGATCCCTTCTTGTTATCTTAGCTTGTTTATGGTTAGTATCATGTTAGGTTGGAACATAGCAAAACTAGAGTGAATTCCAGTTAGTGGGGTGGAAGTATGAATCTTGATAAATGAATGCTTTAGGTTGTTTTAAGGACGTTGATGAGATACGTTAAGTGTAGGAAAACTGCTTTGATGTAGTTTTCGGAAATGTTATGGATGGATTGCTAATGGAAGTGAATGTGATTAAATTGTGGAATAGACTGATGTTAGTCATGGTTTACCTAGGAGTTGAGACTTCTAGATGATGGTTGAGTTTTGATCCACGTGTCCTTGTTATTAGGCGGTGGAGTTATTCCTGCAGGAACTGAGATTGTTGATTGGCTGTGATTACCTTGATACATGTAAGTCCATTGGGTAAGATATCCTTATGCTTGTTAGCATGATTTGAGATAGTGGTTTTTGCTTGAGTGTTTAATAACAATAACTTGAGTAGGACGACCTTTATTGTAATGTGGCCCAAGTATAACGGGCGGTGACATCACTGCCCAGCTCAGACATGAGACTAGGAGGTTCTCTACGACTAGCCCATACATGTACACGGTTTGACAAATCCTCGTGTCACAACCTAAGTTGAATTAGAAAGTGTAGGACATAATACAAGATAATAAATGAACTTGTTTGTAAGCATGACGAGTGTTTATATTGCAATGACGTGTGTGTGTTGTTACAGTTATTCTAATATGTAGGATGCTAGCTAACAATTTTATCCGTTGTTGTAGATGTCTTGCGGGATAGAGATGATGCCGAGTGATCTGGACGGAGTGGTCAACCGGGTTCCCGTACATTTTAAGACGAGATGTTGGTTTCATTTTTATTTACCTTCGAAATAAGTGACATTTATAAAGGATTTAGATAAAAGATGGTGTCTTCAAAAGCGGGGTTGTTTTATTGGATTTATTGAAAAACACTTGACTAAAGGGATTTGTATATACATTTTATTTTGAGGATTTCTAACTATCGTAGAAATTTTTGATCTTTGCACATTTTTAAGATAAATCTCCAAAAGCGGGGTTTTCCTTGGTCTTTTCCAAAATTCTAAGTTCTTTATGGACATTCCAATATACTTGACACAACCGTTGACGATAGAGCGCAATCAAGTTGGATAACACGGTCTTTGTTTGTCTTTGTCAAATGCTATTTTAGATAGTTACCTAAAATATTCATGAGTTTCATATATGCAATCTTATTTTAAATCATTATAGTGAAAATTATTGTTTCCTTAGATCACCTCCCTCCATTAAATTGCATACAACAATCATTGTTTTTCTCTTTTTTTTTCCCTTTTTTACCAACAAAACTCCAGGAGACATCTTCTTCTTCTTCTTCTTCTTCTTCTTCTTCTTCTTCTTCTTCTTCTTCTTTGCTCTTTACTTAGAATAATTATTATTAGTGTAATCCTTGTAAATTCGACACTCGATTTATCACAACTGACCCGTCATTCTTGTTGGTAGGTTTTAGGACCATCACTAATCTTAAGTAGATCTCGATCCTTCACGCGGACATCTTCGTTGACAATCATCTTCTTGACTTCATCAAGCATGAGTTTTTTTCTTTTCTGTTGAGTTACTTACGACCGTAATTATTCCGCTCCAACTTTCTGGAAGAGTGAACAACAAGCTCAAGACTTTAATTTTGTCGTGAATAATTACCGACATTGATGAGGTTTGAAGTCTGAACCCTTCTACTTGAGCGACTAGAAGGGTCCCGATCGAGCGACCTCTACATATGAAAGGAGGTGGAAACTTGTGAAAAAAAAAGATATCTAACTCATTGGTTGAAATGCCTATTTTATAGGGTCATGGTGTAACTTGAAATCCTAGATCTATTAGGAGCATATGTTTAATAAGATATGATCAAATCTAAAAGATAAAACGTCCAAGTAGATGGGTTAGAATTCTATCCCAAACAAAAGGGATTTGCTTTCCTTTTTCGTTTCGATCTTGTATCCTTTATTAGAAGACCCGATCTTCTATGTGTGAGCCGGCTTCCCTCTATCTTCTAAACCCTAATCTGACCTCCCTACGTTCTTTCCCAACCGTTTTCTATAAATTTCCGCATTCCCTTCCTTTTTCCCGTTTCTTGCTTACGTTTTCTTCATCCTCGAGCAAACTGCGGTCTTTCCGTTGTGATCTTTTGTAGAACGTGTAAGTCTTCATGCCCTTGATCCTTCTAAACGTTCTTGACATCTGTTGCATGCTTCTTCCTTATGTTTCTCTTTCTCTTTCTTTTTCTCTTTCTCGTTTCTTCTTCTTCCTCTTCACATGAATCAAGATCGAGTCTTGATTCTTGTGTGTCTGCCGTTGTTGATACGTTTATGTTCTCAGGCTCCCTTGGTTGAGTATTGACGAGTGTGAATCAAAGGATCAAGCTTTGATCTCTTTGTTGGGAAGTTGTTGTCAAAAGGAAGCCCGACGACCGTTCTGTCACGTAACCACCCTACGCATGCATCGCTCCGCCCCCACGGTTGCAACCTCTTGCCACCTCGTGCCTCTATTTGTCGTCCATGCGGTTCTTGTACAGTGACTCCCGTCTTTGGTGAGTTGCTTCCTTTCTTTCTTCCTTTTCCCTTTCATTATGCTAGATCATGTTAGGCTGGACCTAGATGATTAGTGTAATTTCCAATTAGTGGCTTGTTGATCCCCATGACTTGGTTACACCTTTAAGCTATGTTATTGATGGCGTTCCTTGCGAACCATGAGACTAGGAATCCTTCTCCTAGTATGTTGAGATCATTATAGATCATTGAGACTAGAAGTAGGGAACTTCTAGCACGTTGCAGTAGATCTATTAGAGATCATCGATACTAGAAGTATGTAGACTTCTAGCGTTTGTTCAGTTTTTGATTCGCATTGCCTTATATGAGCAAGCATTCTTCCTTCCTTCGGGACGTTGAGTAGTAGCGGATTCCTGAGTTTACCTTCGAGTGAGGTAAGTCCCTTGGATTTACTTAGTTGTGTTCCGTATATTGGTTTGACCGTATTGATGGTATTTTTTTATCTTTATCGTTATAACGGAAAACCGGTCTAGGATGACCTTATACCCTTAATTGGCCCAAGTGTATTATAACCGGGCGGTGACCACTTGTCCAGTTCTACAGAAGACTGGGAGGTGCTCTTGCAACCCAAGCCCACAAGCAACGGATAATACTGATATATTCATGTTGGCATACGAAAGCGGAGGCGAGTTTCGGGAGATTCTCGTGTGACAAAAGAAGTTGAATTAGTAATGGCTAAATTAATAAAAGACGATAACAGGTTGTATGAGAGCATGCTATGTGTTTACCTTTCTTATGTGTGCTTGTGCCGTTATTGTCTTCTGATATCTAGAATGTTAGCTAACGGTTTATACCGATGTTGTAGATACCCTGCAGGTTAGAGATGCTGCTGAGTGATCCGGACGGTGTAGTCAGCCGGGGTTCCCGTACATTATAGGACGGGATCGGGTTTTATATTTCTGTTGTTGTCTTTCCCTTTTGTTTTGAACTCGGATGCGAGGCCTTTTGCGTTTTCCTTTGTTATACCTTATGATTTTTATATAAGTTTTGGTTTTCATTTATTTGTGCTTTGTTGCAAGATCCAATATTATTGTTGTTAATTTGAGGGTCGGGACCCATTGTGAGGTCTTACCTCGTAACGCTTTGAGTTCCCAAAACTTGGGGTGCTACAAATGGAGGGGAGGTCGAGCGACCAGAGGCGTGTTCGAGCACTTCTACACGTTTCCGATGTTCTTCACTTCACTTTTGGACCTTAGTGATTTCCGTCTGAATCTTAACTTCTTTGACCACAAGGAGATCCTTAGTGTGTGTGAGGTCATTCCGCAACATGTATATTGTTTGTACTCTGTAAATGTATAGAATGCCTACAATTACATAAATCATCCAATAGTACTCCAAAGCACTAATAGGAAGGAGCTAAACCGATAAGATATGACATTTAGCCCATTGTGAGGTCTTACCTCGTAACGCTTTCCTTTTTTGTTTCAATCTTGTATCCTTTCTTAGAAGACCCGATCTTCTATCTGTGAGCCGGCTTCCCTCTATCTTCCAAACACTAATTTGACCTCCCTACGTTCTTTCCCAACCGTTTCCTATATATTTCCGCATTCCCTTCTTTTTTCCCGTTTCTTGCTTACATTTTCTTCAACCTCGAGCAAACTGCGGCCTTTCCCTTGTGATCTTCTGCAGAACGTGTAAGTCTTCATGCCCTTGATCCTTCTAAACGTTCTTGACATCTATTGCATGTTTCTTCCGTATGTTTCTCTTTCTCTTCCTCTTTCTCGTTTCTTCTTCTTCCTCTTCACATGAATCAAGATCGAGTCTTGATTCTTGTGTGCCTTCCGTTGTTGATATGTTTATGTTCCCAGAATCCCTTGGTTGAGTGTTGACGAGTGTGAATCAAAGGATCGAGCTTTGATCTCTTTGTTGGGAAGTTGCTGTCAAAAGGAAGCCCGACGAATGTTCTGTCACAAAACTGCCCCGCACCTACATCGCTCCGCCCCGCCGCTGCAACCTTCTGCCGCCCCCGCGCCTCTATTTGTCGTCCCTGCGGTTCTTGTGTAGTGATTCCCGTCTTTGGTGAGTTGCTTCCTTCATTGCTTCCTTTGCCCTTTCCTTATGCTAGATCATGCTACCTGGATCTAGATGATTAGTGTAATTTCCAGTTAGTGGCTTGTTGATCCCCATGAGTTGGTTGCACCCTTGAGCTATGTTATTGATGACATTCCTTACGAACCTTGAGAGTAGGAATCCTTCTCCTAGCATGTTAAGATCATTAGCGATCATTGAGACTAAAAGTAGGATTTTCTAGCACGTTGCAGTAGATTTATTAGGGATCATCAAGACTAGAAGTATGTAGACTTCTAGCGTTTGTTCAGTTTCTGATTCGCATTGCCTTATATGTGCAGGCATTCTTCCTTCCTTCGGGAAGTTCAGTAGTTGCGGATTCCTGAGTTTACCTTCGAGTGAGGTAAGTCCCTTGAACTTACTTAGCTGCGTTCCGTATATTGGTTTGACCGTATTGGTGCTGTTTGTTTATCTTTATCGTTATAAGAGAAAATCGGACTAGGATGACCTTATACCCTTAATTGGCCCAAGTGTATTATAACCGGGCGGTGATAACTTGTTCAGTTCTATGTAAGGCTGAGAAGTGCTCTTGCAACCCAGGCCCACAAGCAACAGATAATACTGATCTATTCCTATTGGTATACGGAAGTGGTGCTCTTGCAACCCATGCCCACAAGCAACGGATATGTGTGCTTGTGCCGTTATTGTCTTTTTGATATCTAGAATGTTAGCTAACGGTTTATACCGATGTTGTAGATACCCTGCAGGTTAGAGATGTTGCTGAGTGATCCGGACGGTGTGGTCACCCGGGGTTCCCGTACATTATAGGACTAAATCGGGTTTAATATTTCTGTTGTTGTCTTTCCCTTTTGTTCTGAACTCGGATGCGAGTCCTTTTGCGTTTTCCTTTGTTATACCTTATAATTTTTATATAAGTTTTGGTTTTCATTTATTTGTGCCTTGTTACAAGATCCGATGTTATTGTTGTTAATTTGAGGGTCGGGACCCATTGTGAGGTCCTAGCCCGTAACGCTTCGAGTTCTCAAAACTTGGGGTGCTACAAATGGAGGGGAGGTCGGGCGACCAGAGGCGTGTTCGAGCACTTCTACACGTTTTCCGATGTTCTTCACTTCACTTTTGGACCTTAGTGATTTCCGTCTGAACCTTAACTTCTTTGACCACAAGGAGATCCTTAGTGTGTATGAGATCATTCCGCAACATGTATATTATTTGTACTTCGTAAATGTCTAGAATGCCTACAATTACATAACTAATCCAGTAGTACTCCAAAATGTAAGATCCTAGGTTTTTGCCTTCACCGCCCTTGCGGTGAAGAGGGCCTCCCCCGCGGCCAGCCGCCCCTGTGGCTGTGAGATCCGCCCCTACAGATTTATGACAAATCGTGCCGATCTTTTCTTCAGTTCTTTTATCTTCCTTCCATAGATAGAATATCCCATATTTTATCTTATGGGCCGGTTTCCTTATCTTCTTCCTAAACCCAAGACGCCCTTCCTTCTTTTCTTTCCAGCCCGTTCCTATGTATTCTCTTCTTTCTGCCCTTTTTCCCATTCCTTACTATCATCTTCAACCCTAGAGAGTTGCAGCCGTCTTTTACTTCCTGCGACTTCGCTGAACGTGTAAGTGCATCATTTATGGTTCCTCCTCACGTTCCTTTAGCGCTGCATGCCTTCTCCTTCTGTTTTGGTTTCTTCCTTTTGTTCTTCTCTTTTCTTTTTCTCCAAGGATCAAGCATGAGCCTTGATTCTTGTGGAGTGTTCCGTTGTTGACCCTTCGTTGTTCTCAGGCTCTTTGGAGTGAAGTCTTGACGTGTTGGAGCCCAAGGTTCGAGCTTTGGTTGCCCTTTCTTCGAGTTCTGTCGAAGAAGAAAGCCGACAGCGCTTTCTGTCACGCCGCCGCCCCTGCGCCTGCACAGAGCTGCCCCTGCGCCTCTGTTCAGCCGCCCCTGCGCATCTGTCTAGCCGTCCCTGCGGTTTCTCTGCAGTAACTCCCGTCTTTGGTGAGTTGCTTCCTTCCTTCCTTTCTTCGTTCCTTCCTTGGTTCCTTATGATTATTCCTTGGTTCCCTGAGTGTTGTAAAACTAAGGTTGAGCCCTTAGCATGTGTTGATCTCTAAGAGATCATTGAGACTCGAAGTCATAGACTTCTAGCAACCGTTCCGTTCCTGATCCGTGTTGTTTGTTCGTTCAGGCTTTCCTTGCTCCTTTCCTGAGGGAAACTGAGCTTTCCTTTAGAGTTTCGTGAGTTGTTGTTGATCTTTTGGTTTACCTTCGTGTGAGGTAAGTCCCTTGGACTTACTTAGCTTCATTCCGCGTATTAGTTGGATTATATTGGCTTGTTTGTGTTGTTTATCATGTTATAACGAATAATCGGAAATAGGATTCACCCTTTATTACCCTTAATTGGCCCAAGTGTATTATAACCGGGCGGTTACCACTTGTCTAGTTCTACAGGAGACTAGAATGTGCTCTTGCGACCCAGACCCGTAGGTAACGGATAGAACTAATCTATTCCTATTGGCAGATGGAAGCGGAGGCGAGTTTCGGGAGATTCTCGTGTGACAAAAGAAGTTGAATTAGTAATGGATAATCTTAATAAAAGATAATAACCGGTTGTGTGCAAGCATGTTATATGTTTACATTACCTTATGTGTGTTTGTGCTCTTACACTCTTGCTTATACCTAGAATGTTAGCTAATGGTTTATACCGTCGTTGTAGATGTTCCGCAGTTCAGGATGCTGCTGAGTGATCCGGACGGGGTGGTCAGCCGGGGTTCCCGTACATTATAGGACAGGATCGGGTTTATGTTTCTTTTGTTGTTTCCCTTTTGTTTTGAACTCGGCTGTGAGTCTTTTCCGCTTTGTTTGTTTAAACCTTTGGTTTTATATTGAGTTTTGTTTTTCATTCGTTTGTGCCTTGTTGTAAGATCCGTTTGTTGTTGCTACTTTGAGGGTCGGGACCCATTGTGCGGTCCTAACCTGTAGCGCTTCGAGTTCCTAGAACTTGGGGTGCTACAATATGGTATCAGAGCTCTAGGTTGGCAACAATGACACTCGAAATTTTCTAGAGGTCGGATGGATAAATAAATAGAACCCGCAAGGGGTCTAACATTTTCAAAAGGGGATTTTTGTTTTTAACCTTTCGGTGTGGGATAGATGTACGGGCGACCACCACTACCTCCGCGGATCTCAACAGTGTAGTTTCTTTTGTTGGCCTTTATATGCGCTTTTCTTGGATTATGCTTTAGCTGTAGCGTGGCCTTATATCTATATATATATAGTCTTATATACTATCCTTATAGCAGATGACACGCACTAGGGCTACCGCTGCTATAGGGCGAGGAAGGGGTCGACCACCACTTCCACCTGCCGTCCATGGACGAGGACGTGCAGGAAGACCTCCACTAGCTAGAGGTTGGGGCCAAGCCTCAACTGCCGATCCGTCTATCGCTGAGGCGGTTGCTGAAGAAGTTGCCGAGAGCATTGTTCCTGAGGCTGAAAATGGGACCGTTGCTAGGTCTGGAGCACAAAGAGCGCCATCAACAGAGTCCGCACGAGTGTCTATCGGAGCTTCTGCATTTTGCGACTATGTGCAGAGGGTTGAAGAGGCTATCAAGACTGGAGGATCAGCACCAGTGCCACCAGTTCCTACGAGATCAGCTGAGGTTTTGCAGAGAGTTACACAAGTTGTTCCCCGCCTGCTAGAGTTGTTGAGGTTTTTAGAGCGCCGACTGAGGCAAAAGAGCCATAGCCCGACAGTTGGTTGAAGGCTTTTGATCAACTAAAGGTTCCCGTCTTCGTAGGAAGGACTGGCTTGGAGGTGGAGCAGTGGCTAGGACAGGTTGATTTTTCTATGGAAGCTATCGGTTGCCCCAAGGGATGTCGAGTCAACATAGCGTAGACGTTGCTGAAGGATCAGGCTCATTCTTGGTGGAGGACAATTCGCAGTAAGGTCACCAATTATGAGCAGATGAAGACAATAATCAGGGATTGCTACTGCCCTGCAGCTATGAGGAGAGACCGTCTTCAGGATTTCCTTGAGGCTGGATTCGAGGATTTGCCTATTGCTGAGATAATCTTCAAGTTTCAGGACGAGTTGGCATTGCTAGGCCCTTCTGCACCACCGGAGGATCAACATGTTTACCTTTTCTCTCGAAGGTTGAGAGAGTCGACACGCTCTTATCTTACTGGTTTCCATTATGAGTCTTTGACGGATTATCAAGATAGAGCTTCTACTTATGAGAGAGACCGACCGGTTCAGAGGAGAGCTTCTCAGGATGGAGGTCCTGAGAAGAGACATAAGACTGGATCAGCTAGTGCTGGAGCAACTGGTTTTGGGCGTAGTCAGACGCCGGGACGTTCTGGTTTTCAGCAGAGTTTTGACAGAGCACGGTAGTGTCATAACTGCGGAGTAGCTGGACACATCCGAGCTGATTGCAAGAAGCCAACAATGACTTGCTTTACTTGCGGCAAGCCCGGACATAGAGCTGCGTTTTTCCGTCAAAGCAAGGCGCTATCCCAGCAGGGTTCTTCACCTGCTAGTGTTGCTGGAGGAGGACATAGATCGCAGCACCAGCAGCCGTAGCAGAGAGTTTCTGGTTCTACCGTTCCTCAAGGTTCCACTCCGGGACAGGAGAGAGGTAGAGGACGTGTTGGTGGATCTTCAGACACCAGAGATGCACCAGCTAGGGTGTATGAGTTGAGGAGTGTTGTAGAGCCGATAGCGCCAGCAGCTACAGGTACCATTCACATTAATGGTTTTCCTGTCAGAGTTCTTTTCGATACTGGTGCTACGCATTCTTTTATATCTGATGCTTGCGTAGATAGATTGGCCTTAGTTACTGTAGAGGGTAGACCCTTCTTTATAGGATTACCTGATGGGGGTAAGATACGAGGTACGCGAGAGGTTCACGATTGCCCTATTAGATTGGAAGGTCGCGATTGGCCAGCTAACTTCTTCGTCATGTACTTAGTACATGAAGAGGTTATTCTGGGCATGGATTGGATGGATCGACATCGATCAGTTCTGGACATCGGCAAGAGGACAGTGACAGTAACTATAGATGCAGGTCATGTTGAGATTTTTCGAGGATGGGATCTCGGGAAGACTGGTACCGTCATCAGTGCAGTTCGAGCTACGAGACTTATCAGTCAAGGATGTGAGGATTTTTGGTGCTATGTCATGAAGGATAGTACTAGTCCAGCTTTGGAGGAGATTCTAGTAGCTTGCGAGTTTGTAGACGTCTTTGGAGAGCCATTAGGTTTACCTCCACAATGGAGTGTAGACTTTGGCATTGATCTAGAGCCCGGTACGAGACCGATCTCTAAGGCTCCTTATCGTATGGCGCCTATCGAGATGCTTGAGTTGAAGAAGCAGCTTGAGGAGTTAGCAGAGAAGAGCTTCATACGCCCTAGTGTATCTCCTTGGGGTGCACCAGTTCTCTTCGTCAGGAAGAAGGATGAGTCAATGAGGTTATGTATCGACTACCGGGAGCTGAACAAAGTGACGATCAAGAACAAGTACCCATTGTCCCGTATCGACGATCTTTTGGATCAGCTGCATGGAGCTTCAGTGTTTTCAAGGATCGATATGAGATCCGGTTATCACCAACTGAGGGTGAGAGAGCATGACGTAGCTAAGCCAACTTTTCGGACAAGGTATGGACACTACGAGTTTGTAGTGATAACATTCGGGCCTACGAACGCGCCCACGGTCTTCATGGAGTTGATGAACATCATCTTCATCGACTTTCTAGACCAGTTTGTAGTTGTCTTCATCGACGACATTCTGGCTTACTCTCGCAGTAAAGAGGAGCATGCAGGACACTTGTGGATTGTTCTTCAGGTTTTACAGGATAGAGAGTTGTACGCCAAGCTCTCTAAGTGAGAATTTTGGATGTTTGAGGTAGCATTCCTTGGTCACATCGTTTCTGTAGAAGGTATCAAGGTAGATCCGGAGAAGATCGAGTCAGTAGCATCTTGGCCCCCACCTAAGAACGTCAAGGAAGTTTGTAGCTTCTTAGGATTGGCAGGCTACTACCGGCGTTTTGTTGAGGGCTTTTCTGTTATCGCCCGACCGCTCACTTCCTTACTGAGGAAGTCTACGAGGTTTATATGGTCCAAGTCTTGCCTACAGAGCTTCGAGGAGCCGAAGAAGAGGTTGACCTCTGCTCCTATTCTAGCTCACTAGAGGGCATTGAGGATTTTGTGGTATACAGCGACGCATCCAAGCTAGGCTTGGAATGTGTTCTGATGCAGAGGGGAAAGGTGATTGCTTACGCGTCTCGACAGCTCAAGACGTACGAGGAGAATTACCCTACCCATGATTTGGAGTTGGCTGTTGTGGTTCATGCTTTGAAAATTTGGAGGCATTATCTTTACGGAGCTACGTGCCAGATATTCACCGATCACAAGAGTCTAAAGTACATATTCACTCAGCGGGAGTTGAATAACCGCCAGCGCAGATGGTTGGAGTTGATCAAAGATTTTGATCTTGAGATTTTATACCATCCGGGGAAAAGCTAATGTGGTAACAGATGCCCTTAGTAGGAAGACTCCTCGAGAAATGGCGATTGCTAGGCTGACAACTTAGCCACAGTTACAGCGAGACCTGGCATGGCTGGAGATGGATATCTACTTTCCGGATTCCGACAGCTAGTTGCCCACCTTGGAGATAGTACCTGATCTGTTGGCCGAAATCCGACAGAAGCAGGAGAGTTGCCCAGCTTTGACACAGATCCGAGACCGGATGTCTCGAGGAGAGGCACCGAAGTTTGTAGTTAGTGCTGACGAAGTTCTGAGACGTCAGGAGCGTGTTTGTGTGCCTTCAGATCGAGAGTTGAGACAGAGGATCCTTCAAGAGGCTCACTCTTCACCTTACTCATTACACCCTGGTGCGAGTAAGATGTATTAGGATATCAAACGCTCTTTCTGGTGGGGAGGTCTGAAGTCAGACGTTACGAGATATGTAGCTCAGTGTGCGACCTATCAGCAGGTCAAGATCGAGAATCACAGAACAGGAGGCGAGCTACACCCACTTCCCGTTCCTCAATGGAAGTGGGAAGACATCTCTATGGATTTTGTGACCGGTTTGAGACCGAGTCGAGGCTTTTATGCTATCTGGGTGATAGTAGATCGACTGACAAAGACCGCACGTTTCATTCCGATCAAGGAAACGTGGCCGGTGAGTCGATTGGCAGAGGAGTTCACGAGACAGATAGTGAGACTTCATGGGGTACCTAGGACCATTGTCTCCGACAGAGACGGACGGTTCACTTCGAGGTTCTGGCAGCAGGTTCATGCCGCCCTAGGTACGAGTCTACGGTTTACGACCGCTTATCATCCTCAAACCGATGGTCAGTCTGAGCGGACCATCCAGACTCTAGAGGACATGTTGAGAGCCTGCGTGTTAGACTAGGGGCAGGTGTGGCCAGATCACCTACCCTTAGTGGAGTTTTCGTACAACAATAGTTGGCACGCATCAATCAAGATGGCTCCTTATGAGGCTTTATACGGATAGAGATGCCGTACACCGTTGTGTTGGGATGAGCCGAGTAGTGTTAGCGGAGTAGCACCTGAGCAGATACAGGATGACATGACTCGAGTAGCAGTGATCCGAGATCGGATGTTAGCAGCACAGAGTCGACAGAAGTCTTATGCAGAAAAGAGGCGCAGACCTCTGGAGTTCAGAGTTGGAGCTCAGTTTTGGTTGAGAGTATCTCCGACACGAGGCGTTAGACGTTTCGGTGTCAAGGGGAAGCTGAGTCCCAGATATGTTGGACCGTTCGAGATTCTTGAACGAGTTGGAGAGGAAGCATACAGACTTGCGTTGTCACCGAGACTCGAGGGTGTTCACCCAGTTTTCCATGTGTCTCAACTACGGGAGTACATACGTGACCCGAGACACATCGTCAGTCATGAGGATCTAGTGATCGAGCCAGACCACACATTTGTAGAGCACCCGGTGGCTGTCTTAGAGCGTAGTACGAGGCGCTTGCGTTCGAAGGACATACCAATGATGAAGATTCAGTGGTCGATGCGAGGAGCTGATGAGGCGACTTGGGAGACAAAGGATAGTATCCAGAGGAACTATCCGGAGTTTTACGCTGGGCTAGATGCACCTTTAGCATAGTCAGTTGTTTGGTTTTCTCTTGTTGCGTTGCTTACGCTATTGTGTGACGTTTTGAGTTACGTGCCCCGAGTGGAAATATATGAGTTTAGTTCTGTTTCTGTTTGTGTTGTGCTTGTGAGCTTTTGCAAGTTTCGGGACGAAACTTCTTTTTAGGAGGATCTGATGTAAGATCCTAGGTTTTTGCCTTCACCGCCCCTACGGTGAAGAGGGCCGCCCCTGCGGCAGTGAGATCCGCCCCTGCGGATTTATGACAGATCGTGCCGATCTTTTCTTCCGTTCTTTTATCTTCCTTCCATAGATAGAATATCCCATATTTTATCTTATGGGCCGGTTTCCTTATTTTCTTCCTAAACCCTAGACGCCCTTCCTTCTTTTCTTTCCAGCCCGTTCCCATATATTCTTTTCTTTCTCCCCTTTTTCCCGTTTCTTGCTATCATCTTCAACCCTAGAGAGTTGCAGCCGTCTTTTGCTTCCTGCGACTTCGCTGAACGTGTAAGTGCATCTTTTATGGTTCCTCCTCACGTTCCTTTAGCGCTGTATGCTTTCTCCTTCTGTTTTGGTTTCTTCCTTTCGTTCTTCTCTTTTCTTTTTCTCCAAGGATCAAGCATGAGCCTTGATTCTTGTGGAGTGTTCCGTTGTTGACCCTTCGTTGTTCTCAGGCTCTTTGGAGTTGAGTCTTGACGTGTTGGAGCCCAAGGTTTGAGCTTTGGTTGCCTTTTCTTCGAGTTCTGTCGAAGAAGAAAGCCGACAACGCTTTCTGTCACGCCGCCGCCCCTGCGCCTCTGTTCAGCCGCCCCTGCGCATCTGTCTAGCCGTCCCTGCGGTTTCTCTGCAGTAACTCCCGTATT
The DNA here is from genome assembly GCA_033239045.1 of Fagopyrum esculentum. Classification (NCBI taxonomy): domain Eukaryota; kingdom Viridiplantae; phylum Streptophyta; class Magnoliopsida; order Caryophyllales; family Polygonaceae; genus Fagopyrum; species Fagopyrum esculentum. Next base: position 126,644,793 of record BSUD01000005.1, on the reverse strand, counting down.
TGGTGAGTTGCTTCCTTCCTTCCTTTCTTCGTTCCTTCCCTGGTTCCTTATGATTATTCCTTGGTTCCCTGAGTGTTGTAAAACTAAGGTTGAGCCCTTAGCATGTGTTGATCTCTAAGAGATCGTTGAGACTCGAAGTCATAGACTTCTAGCAACCGTTCCGTTCCTCATCCGTGTTGTTTGTTCGTTCAGGCTTTCCTTGCTCCTTTCTTGAGGGAAACTGAGCTTTCCTTGAGAGTTTCCTGAGTTGTTGTTGATCTTTTGGTTTACCTTCGTGTGAGGTAAGTCCCTTGGACTTACTTAGCTTCATTCCGCGTATTAGTTGGATTGTATTGGCTTGTTTGTGTTGTTTATCATGTTATAACGAATAATCGGAAATAGGATTCACCCTTTATTACCCTTAATTGGCCCAAGTGTATTATAACCGGGCGGTTATCACTTGTCTAGTTCTACAGGAGACTAGAATGTGCTCTTGCGACCCAGACCCGTAGGTAACGGATAGTACTGATCTATTCCTATTGGCAGACGGAAGCGGAGGCGAGTTTCGGGAGATTCTCGTGTGACAAAAGAAGTTGAATTAGTAATGGATAACCTTAATAAAAGATAATAACCGCTTGTGTGCAAGCTTGCTATATGTTTACATTACCTTATGTGTGTTTGTGCCCTTACACTCTTACTTATACCTAGAATGTTAGCTAACGGTTTATACCGTCGTTGTAGATATTCCGCAGGTTCAGGATGCTGCTGAGTGATCCGGACGGCGTGGTCAGCCGGGGTTCCCGTACATTTTAGGACGGGATCGGGTTTATGTTTCTTTTGTTGTTTCCCTTTTGTTTTGAACTCGATCGGCTGCGAGTCTTTTCCGCTTTGTTTGTTTAAACCTTTGGTTTTATATTGAGTTTTGTTTTTCATTCGTCTATGCCTTGTTGTAAGATCCGTTTGTTGTTGCTACTCTGAGGGTTGTGACCCATTGTGCGGTCCTAGCCCGTAGCGCTTCGAGTTCCTAGAACTTGGGGTGCTACACAAAACACTAATAGGAAGGAGCTAAACCGATAAGATATGACATTTAGCCCAAACGAGTAATGGAGTGGAATAGAATGATGATGATAAAAGACGCTAAATAGAGTGATATCAAACTTAATTCAATTGTGCGATCATCATATTGAACTCGTTAGGTTATTGGACACCGCCACATTCTCTACCATCTGTAGGTTAAACAAACTCCACATAAGGTGACCCTTATTTGTCAAAAAAAGGTTTCTCACATATGAAAGATAGTGTTTCCAACATCTCCTTCGTTGTTTTTTAATTGATCATGTGGTGTGCAAAATTTATCTACAACGACAAATAGAACATGCTCATCACTTTATTTTCCACCAACTTCCGCTCTTTCATGTTCTCCGGTATTTTCTTCAGTGGTTGAGACAATTCTTTGCCGTATAGGTAATCCTTGATCAACATCTTCCACAACCCGAAATCAGTCCCATTAAATTTCTCCACAAGTGAGCTTCCGTTTCCCATCGTGATTGCAAGGATCAAGCTCTAATACTAGTGTTTAGGATTATAATGCAATCTAGAGAGAAAAGGGAACACGAGAATTGATTATCCAATTTTTTCATGAATTTGTGACTATGTCTAGGGACACTACCAAGACAAGGTTTTGCACTATATTTTATGATGATAATTACATTAACTAATGTGGATGTATATATTTATATATATGGAAATTAATACCAAAATCCTAATTATACTAGGATTATAAAACATAACACTAATGAGCCTAAATTTACACAACCTTTTCACACTGCATGACCTAACAGGGGTGGTACAAATGGATGCAAAAAAAAAGTAATATTAATGGGGGCATAAGCTTTTTTTTGCGTTAAAAATAGGGGCTCTCGCTAAGAAAATAACTACAAATTATGAAACCGGAGATCGGAGGCGACAATCTTTATGATATTCGGGGTCTCCTAGGCTTTTAGAGTTTTCTTGAGAAATCGAGATGCTAATTTATGACTATGTGATGGATTTTCGTTTTTTGACGTTGCTTATGTGAAACATGTATATATAGAAATAAATTGTGTGACTGAACGTTTGACTCAATAGGTATACTTGAACCCCACTACAATTTGTATAAAGACAATGAGCTTTGTCATCTTATTCATAAGAATACTTTAGATGGTTAGACCATTTCGCATCTAACCGTTTAAAAAACAATGATAGTACACCCGAGATTGGAAATCAACCCCTATTGGCAACTGCAATCCCTAACTAATTAAAAATGGGATTAGTAGAGTAAGACATTTAGGTGCCAATATGATAAGAGTGTCGAAAATCAACTAAATTGACCCTCCAATTTTTTTCTATAATTTATTGCTACTAAGACAATTCTGATCTATATTTTTTAATTTGACTTTTTAGAAGATACTTCACCTACCCTATTCTGATTTTTATTCTGCATATTTGTCAAACTCCGTGAGCTCGATTACGATGTAACTACACTTTCTTCTTCCTCTTTTTGATAGATGGCTTTCAAATAAATAAATTTAATTTAGAATAAATAAATAATCTGACATAAATATTTAAAGAAAATTTAATAAATAAATAACTCACTACAATTACGCACACATTGATGTGGTATAATCGCAATCTCATAAAACTATAGAATTAAAAAAATTAGAAGAGTTTTTATTTATTTATTGACTACTATTTCAAAGTCAGTAGCAATAGATTTCCGTTATCTTTTTAGAATTTTTATAAAATCATCATGTGAAATTATGAAAAAAGTTGCGACTTCATACGATCAATTTTAGTTAGGTGGAAGTAGCTTTCATTTTATTAAAAATGACATGAAACTGTATATATCTAAACTTATGTGAATTCTTTATTATATTGTTTTAAAAGTTTAAAAATATAAAATTTGATGATTTCACATAGTAAATTAAGAAGAAAAAATCTATTAAATACAAATTTGTATAAAAACAAAATTCATTTTGTTTAAGACACAATTTTATGTAAAACAATGTTGTGTTTGAATAATGACATTGAAACAAAATAAAATGAAAAATTATAGAAGTATTAGACAAAGATACTTCAAGTTATAGAATTATAACAAAAGTATTAAACATGTGACTAAGTTTTCATTTCAGCAATTTTAGTTAGGTGGAAGTAGTTTGAGAAGATTGGTTAAATAACACATCTTTTGTAACTTGTATACTAACTAGACATCCTATTTTTGTAATTAAAAAATAAAGATAAAATTGAGGGGATATGACCAAAAATATAGAATTTTAAAGATTCTTCTCTCTCCTATTAATAATCAATTACATTTTGTTAAATCGAAAAACTAAATATTTTTATTTCTCTTCTTAATTATAATAAGTAAAAGATTCTGTCAAATGTAGCATTCGAACCTTGGACGAGTTGCCCCACTCCCACCCTTATACTAGTTAGACTAATCAAACTTCGTGTATTCTTTTGATGATACATAATAATTAATACACAATTTTAATACATAATTTCAATTATACAATGTCCGTACACAATTTCAATTACACAATGTTAATACATAAAACACAAATATCAGCTACATAAACTGCATTAGGTATACATATTCTACACTCTGAGGTATGTCATCGACAAGGAATACACATTTACTAAATGATTGTTGTAACGCCCCGAATTCTAAGAACTCGGGACACTACTGGTTAGGACCTCACAATGGGTCCCGACCTCAATTTGACAACAAATTTACTAGGATCTTACAACAAGACACAAATAAAGAAAACCGAAATTCATAAAGCGATGGTTTGAATGACATGAATGTAACACAAACGTCTAACATCCAACAATACTTAAGAATTTAAAGTCTAACTGTCATCGTACTATAAAAAAACATCAATATAAAACCCAACCCCTTCTAGGGAGTACGGAGACCCGGCTGACCACTACTTCCGGATCACTCAGCTGCTGCTCTAACTTGTGGTAAATCTAAATAACAAAATAAAACAACCGTTAGCTAGCTATCTAAACGTTAGATAAATGAGAATAACACACACACAATAGCAACTAAACACACAAAATGCTTTCAGAGAATCCATTTTTATTATCTTTATTTAGGTCATTCACTCTTACTAATGATACTTATTTTGTGACACGAGGGATTCACAAACCTCGCCTCCGCCCCCGTGTAACCATCAGGAGTGGATCCGATGCACCTCACCTTGTACCTGTATGGTCTGGGTATAGAGAACCTCCCAGTCTCCTGTAAGAGTTGGGCAGTGATGTCACCGCCCGTTACACATACACTTGAGCCATAAAATAATAAAGGTCGTTATATGCATGTTATAATATTTAAACAATCAACACACACCACTATCATCATTCAGCCAACATCTGGAAACCAGCTAAGTAAGTGGCAAGGACTTACCTGAATCAAATCGCAACTCTCTTAATCTCAACTCGGTCTGCAACCGTAGAAACTCAATCGCCTGTATACAAGGCAAGTGGATCAAAATACATCCCATATTCTTAGAAGTCTATAACTTCTAAGATGTACAATCTCATCAAGAGAAATTACTAAAATGCCCTCCTAAGGTCAAATGACTATTTTACCCCTGATCCCGAAACTCCAGGATAAATTATAACCTAGTTTCAAACTCTCCTTTGGAACCTATTTCCACAATCTAGCTCTCAAGGGATAGTTCGCTAAAGATTTATAAGAGTTACACACAATTCTTGATTTTCACAAAAAGTCGTTAAGGTCCGACTTTGGCTGAAGATACGAGGCCCAAATAAAAATATAAAAATTCCGAAATAAATCTCCAGTTTATCTATGATATTCATGCTACTCATAGGAGCAAAGATCTCTCAAAACTATCCAACCACAACTCCTGCATAAATTCTTAAAGTTGGTTAAAACATCCAGAAATTCTATACTTAGCCAAATTATGGGTTCTTTCACAAACTGCACAGTCAGCCTACTTTGAGCTCCTACAAATACAGATCCGACCGTTGGATCGGTCTCAACTTCTAATACATTACATAATCCATGTTCCTCTATGTTATTCTAAAATTTGAACGTTGGATTATGTTTCTAAACTATCGAAATATAGGCTCAAACATGACTGCTCAACACAGTTCTGGACATCTAAACAAACTCTGCAAGAGGTCAGGGTTTCGAGACTCACCAACAGCGTTTTGTATCAGGACAAGCAAGGCCGCAGGTTCCAGGTTTGATTTCTTTGATTTGAAAAAACAAGAGAATGAAGTATTTCCCATTTCTTTCTCACTTGTGTCAACGAAGGGGTGCAACTGCTTACCCAATTAGGTCACTGATGCACAGGGCGGTCCGGGCGCGACGTACTCAGTACCAGGGTAGCACGTGGGTCGTTCTTGCGTTCAAGGTAGGTGATACTCATGTTGTTTACGTTGGTAACAGGAGAGGAAGAAGGCTGCCAAGGTACCTGGTGAGTCGATGTTTCCTTGATACTTAGGCGGTTACAACGTCGCACTGGTCTGAGGCAACGAGAGGACTACTTGCTCCGACGACACCCAGGTCGATGTGGTGCATTGGTTACTCTAGACGTGAGAAGGGGGCTGACTTGGGCTGCTGAAGTGCTTCTCTAGCGGTTTGACTCTCCTGTACCAGGCGTAGCAGATTGGGTCTCTGTAGAAAACGAAGATGCTAGGAAGAAGGGAGACGAAAGGGCTAACCTTAGGCGACGAGATCACTGCGTGCAGAAGGGTGTTGTTGCTTGACTGGAGGAGGCGTCGTACGCTGGTGACTCACATGTAGGCTAGAAGGTTAGGGAAGGATGTTAGGTTTCCGGCTATTACAGGCTGTATCCGGAAGGAGGCTGGGTGAATCTAGACGTTCTTTGGTACGAACGGGAGTTGTTGCGTGATTCTCGGGTGAGTGAAGGTAAGCAGATCTAGACATCGTTATTTTTGGTGTGATCTGGCACCCGAATCCACTGTTGGGCTGGCTGTAAAGCAGGGAAGTGTTGGGATGGTCATCAGGCAAGGTTGGGACAAGCAGTCCAAGGTCAATCCATTCATGAAGAGGTTTTGTTAGGTTGATACAAGGTTAATCAATTCAAGAAGTGTTGGGCTGATCCAAGGTTAAATGAGATGGGATGAAATGTTGTCATGGCCTTGTCAAGTGCATGTCAAATATATGTCATGACTTTGTCAAAAGCATGTCACGACCTTGTCAAAACACATAAATATAAACTAGGGTTTGTATAAGATTAGGGCTTTGTTAGAACTTTCATCATTTCATGTGGGTTTAGACATACATTAGTGATGGTAGAACTAGATATCATGTACACGGATCATCGGGTCGAAATTCGGTTCGAATAAAAAATAAACGGAAATAACATTCTAGATATTACAATTGTAACAGTTATGTAAAAAGGCACAAAAAATATGTATTCATAACGGATCCACAAGGAATACACATTACACATTTACTACATAATTTTGTTGAGTTATGTAAGACGTATCTTCATCGACAACCCTCCATTGATGCTCTCGAATTGAAGATCCGAGCTCTTTTACGCTGAGCAATGGAGAATAGGATAAAACTAAGATAAATATTGTTAAATGGCCATAATTAATTATGGAGATATTTTAGGAGTTGTTAGTATCTCTTTCCTTGTTTGACGTAATAACATAATTTTTTTATTGTTTAATTAGGAAAATTAGTTATTTATTATAGGAGAGAGAAAATTCATTTATATGGTAATGTCATTTATTATTTTCTGTTTGATTTTTTTCTACGTAAATTAGGGTGCCTACTTTGTTAATAAAAAATAAAAGATACCTACTTTATGTACCATAAAATACCTACTTAACCAACTCATTCGTTTGAGAAGATTTTTGAAGTATTTTTCCAACAACTTCATCCATTATCCTGGCATTGGCAAGAAGGGAGTGTCCATTATATATTATCAACAAGATCGTTATGGACAATTTTATTAATTAAAAAAATTGAAAGGAAATTTATTAATAAAATATATATATTAGGTTATTTAACGTAGTGTTTATACAAAATTTACCTAATTAAATAAAATATAATACTTTCTATGTATAAAAATAACTTAAATCGTGCATCACACGACACAAATTACACTAGTTTTGTTAAAAATTGGTATCATTTATTCTCAAATAAAATTTATTATGAATTTAATTATTTGATTTCTATTTTTTATTTGCTATTGAATTATGTTATATATTTCTTTTAGTATCAGTAATAGAAAGTAAATAAAAATATGTCAAAATAATAATTTTACCAAAATAGATGTCCACCAAAAGTACGACGCAAGTGTAGTGAGATGTTTTTCCATATATATATATATATATAGAGAGAGAGAGAGAGGCTGGTTCCGGTGAGGAGCACGTTTGTGGATAGGAATGAGGAGAGCTATGATGGTAACACGTGGCATGCCACGTGTCACCATAACAAAATAAACAGTTGGTAATAAAAATATGGTGTTCATGGTTTTAAAAAAAATGTTGTTCATATTTTAACAAGTATGTGTTCATTGTTCTTACAACTATGGTGTTCATGGTTTTTAAAGTAAGTGTTCATGGTTTTTAAAGTAAGTGTTAATGGTTTTTAAAGTAAGTGCTCATTGTTTTTAAAGTAAGTGTTCATATTTATTAATAACTGTTCATTTTTTTTTTCAACACTAATTGTTTATGTTTTAACACTAAATGTTTATTTTTGTATTTTTGTAAAAATTTTCTTTTTGTTTCAAATCGTGTAAAAAAATATGATGTTCATTATTTTACAAGTGTGTGTTCATAATTTTCAGAGTAAGTGTTCATATTTTTCAAATTAAGTGTTCATAATTTTATTAATGATTGTATATTTTTTTTTGTTATAGGTTCATATTTTTATTACTAACTGTTCATTTTATGGTTGTGTCACGTGGCATGCCACGTCATTTTTTTTTGACGTGGCATGCCACGTGGCTTCACCACGGCTCTCCTAATTCCTATCCACAAGGGTCCTCCTCACTTGAACCAAAATCTCTCTCTCTCTATATATATATATATATATATATATATATATATATATATATATATATATATATATATATATATATATATATATATATATATATATATATATACTCTATATAGGGTGTGGTTCTCATGAGAACACCCCTAACGTGAGAACATGAGAACAATCGTACACCGTTGGATATGAGTATTAAGGGTTGAGATTTAGAGTAGATATCAAAAATAATAATAACTACGAATAATAATTAGGAATCCAACAATAACTACGAATAATCCACTCAACCAACAATAACTACGAATAATACATTAAACGATACGGCACATTCGTAACAAAACTGATAATAACTACGAATCTGTTCTCATGTTCTCACGATAGAGGGTGTTCTCATAGGATCTATACTCTATACTCTATATATATATATATATATATATATATATATATATATATATATATATATATATATATATATATAAACATACCAAAAGATATGGAAATACATCAAGTTATCCTTAATAAAAATGAGGTTGGTTCATTCGCATTGAGGTACGTTGTGATGGACTGTTTGTTGGTAGAATATGAAATATACATTTAATTGTTTTGAAAATGAACTATTAGGTAATAAAATATGAACTAAGATGACATTCTAATAAAAAAAATTATTGTAAGTAAAATTTGTTAGTTCAAAATCTATACTGTTAGTTCATATAGAGTGTTCAATTAGTTCAAATATTTTATATTAGATAAAATTAGTTAATATACCTCAAATTTATAGGAGTGATAACTTTGTACCACAAACTTTTAACGAGAATAAAAATACAACAATTTTCATCATATATGGCAACACGCTGCCGTAAAAATTTCCTCCAGCCAAAATTCCGGCAGAGAGAGCGATGTGCCATATGAGTTGGATTTTTAGCGTCTCTGCCGGAATTTGATTGGAGTAAATTTTTATGGAAATTTGTTACCATGTATAATGAAGATTGGTATTTTATCCCCGTTAAAAAGTTTGTGGTACAAAGTTACCACCCCTATAAGTTTGGAGTATTTTATTTAATTTTACCTTTATATCATTAGTTCATAGTTTATTTTGCACTTATGAAAAAATCGTAAAATGTATGAATTATTAGTAAAAATAATTTGAACCAATAGAACAAAAAATTAAAACAAATTGTACAAAAATTTTTGAAATAAAAAGGTGCTCGTTAGAAAAAAAATTGACACATGTCAGTTCGACAATGATCCTACCGGAAGAACAACTTCATACCTAAACCCTTACCAATATATGTATGTAGTGATATATTGTTTTTAAGTATTTCCTTTTTAGTTTACCTATCAAACTGATATTTGTATTTTTAATTGTATTTAACATTGTGTTTATTGAGCAAAAAAAATTATTTTATGTGTATTGACCATAAAACAATGAGGAAAACGAAGAGGGATATTATGTATACGACGATGAAATTTACAAACACATTGCGCATTCGGAGCCCATAGCCATCACGGTTACGGGTTTCGAAACCGTGAGGGAAAATTTTCACGGATCCGGAACCCATATCCGTGACGGTTACGGCTTCCGGATCTGTTGTGTGTTTGTGAATTCCATCGCCTCGCGTTTACGAATCAAACATATTTCTTTCGTCAAATAACTAAGATTCTTTCTCTTTTTCTTTAATATTTTTTTAAAAAAAAGTTATTTTCATTTTTTAATAAATAGTAGTTTTAATTAGTTAGATTTCATATGCCATAATTCAATTGGAAGAAATTGCTTTCAATACTACACATATGGTATCACTCTACTACTACTATTGTACATCATCATTTCCATATACCTTTATCACCTTTATGTCCACTTAGTGTCCGCTTGGTTGGAGCGGTGGAATGAAAACTAGAATAAAATCGGATAAGGGTAAGAAAAAGAAATGAAAATGATGAAGTTACTTTCATGTGTTAAAAGACCTTTAATTAAACATAGTTTTTTATTGATTCGGAATCATTCGTTATAGGGAATGATTCTTAGTGCTTCCAAACGAGCCCTTATTGTAAAGAAAGAGCATCGACCTTTAACTCTTAAATCTTTCAAATGAAAGTGTAACACCCCAAGTTCTGGGAACTAGAAGCGTTACGGGCTAGGACCACACAATGGGTCCTGGCCCTCAGAGTAGCAACGACACGAACGGATCTTACAATAACGCACAAACGAATGAAAACCAAAACTCAATATAAAACCAAAGGTTTAAATAAAAAGGAAAGCATAAAAGACTCGTAGCCGAGTTCAAAACAAAGGGAAAACAACAACAGAAACATACCCGTCCTATAATGTACGGGAACCCCGGTTGATCACACCGTCCGGATCACTCAACAACATCCTGAACCTGAGGAACATCTACAACATCAGTATAAACCGTTAGCTAACATTCTAGATATCAAAAAGACAATAAAGGCACAAACACACATAAGGTAAAGTAAACACATAACATGCTCGCACAACAGCCGGTTATTATCTTTCATTAGGTTATCCAATTACTAATTCAACTTATGGTTGTTACACGAGTATCGTTACGATCTCGCCTCCGTCCCCTTTCACCAACAAGAATAGAACGATGCATCCTTTTGTCACCTGTTGGACTGGTCGTGAGAGCACCTCCCAGTTTCCCCATTCTGAATTGGACAAGCGGTAACCGCCCAATTATAATACACTTGGGCCAATTAAGGTATAACAAAGGTCAATCCTATTCCGGTTATCAGTTATAACAAGATAAACAACACAAACAAGCCAATACAATCAAACCAATACGGGGAATGAAACTAAGTAAGTCCAAGGGACTTACCTCACTCGAAGATAATCTCAACACTCAGCAAACCCTTAGGAAATCCTCGGGAAAGGGGCACAAGGAAGCCTGTTCAACAAGCATCACGAATCAAGAACCAAAACGGATGCTATAAGTTTATAACTTCTAGTCTCCATGATCTCTAAGAGATCTACACAAGCTAAGGTCTCAACCTTAGTCTTACAGAACACTCAGGGGTCAAGGAACATCCAGAAGGAACAAGAAAAGAAACGAGGAAAGCCAGGAAGGAAGCAACTCACAAGAACGGGAGTTACTGCAGAGAAACCACAGAGGCGGCTGGACAGGAGCAGGGGCGGGAATCCGCAGGGGCGGTTTCTGCAACAGAAACGCCGACTTCTCCTTCGACAACAAGGAACTTTACCAAAGGTCAAATCTTGTCTTTCTCAACACACAACCACGTCACAGATCAACCAAGGGAGCCTGTGAACATCAAATGATCATCAAAGGAACGCTCCACAAGAATCAAGGATCAAATTTGATTCTTGGAGAAGAAGAAAAGAGAAAACGAAGAGAGAAACGAACCAGAAGAGAAACAAGGTGCAACAACACATGAACGTGATGAAGAAAAAGGGAGGAAGAACTTACACGTTCAACAAGAACACAGGGAGCAAGGCTGCAACACTCGAGGGTTGAAGATGACGTAAGCAAGAAACAGGAAAAAAGAAGAAAAGACGGGAATTTATAGTAGAGGAAGAAAAGATAAAAGGAAGGACGTTCTAGGGTTTAGAAGATTCAGAAAAGTCGTCCAAAGATAAGAAAATTGGATGTTCTAAGATAGGAACAAGATAGAACCGAAAAGGAAAGAATATTTTCGCGATCTGAGGCAATTCCGCAGGGGCGGCCCCTTGTCACCACGGGGGCGGTGGCAGACATCAAGGCCGTTGGGGCGGCCTCCTTTACCGCGGGGGCGGTGAAGGTGAAAACTGGGATCTTACATCAAATCTCCTAAAAAGATATTTCGTCCCGAAACTTACAAAAGCCCGAACGATCACATAACACTAACACAAAAAATTGAACTGGACTCATATATTTCCACTCGGGGCACGTAACTCAAAACGTCACAAAAGCGTACGCAATGCAACAAAGGAAAAACTAAAATAAAACGACTACGCCAAAGGTGCATCCAACTCAGCGTAAAACTCCGGATATTTCTTCAGGATACTATCCTTTATCTCCCAAGTCGCCTCGTCAGCTCCTCGCATCGACCACTGAATCTTCATCATCAATGTCCTTTGAACACAAGCGTCTCGTACTGCACTCTAAGACAACTACCAAATGCTCAACAAACGTGTGATCTTGTTCGACCACTAGATCTCATGAATGACGATGTGTCTCGGGTCCGGTATGTACTCCCGTAATCGAGACACATGGAAGACGGGGTGAAAACCTTCAAGCCTCGGTGGCAAAGCAAGTTTGTATGTTGCCTCTCCAACTCGCTCCAGGATCTCGAATGGTCCGACGTATCTTGGATTCAGCTTCCCCTTGACACCGAAACGTCTGAAACCTCGTGTAGGGGACATCCTCAACCAAACCTGAGCTCCAACTCTGAACTCCAAAGGTCTGCACTTCTTATCTGCATAAGACTTCTATCGACTTTGTGCTGCTAACATCCGTTCACGGATCACCGCTACTCGAGCCATGTCATCATGTATATGCTCAGATGCTACTCCACTAGCTTTACTCGGCTCATCCCAACACAACGGTGTACGGCATCTCTGTCCGTATAAAGCCTCATAAGGAGTCATCCTGATCGATGAGTGTCAACTGTTGTTATACGAAAACTCCACTAAGGGAAGGTGATCTGGCCACACCTGACCCTATTCTAACACGCATACTTTCAGCATATCCTCCAGAGTCTGGATGGTCCGCTCGGACTGACCATCGGTCTGAGGATGATAAGCAGTTGTGAACTGCAGACTCGTACCTAGGGCAGCGTGCACTTACTTCCAGAACCTCGATGTGAACCGTCCGTCTTTGTCAAAGACTATAGTCCTAGGTACTGCATGAAGTCTCACTATTTGTCTAGTGAACTCCTCTGCCAATCGACTCACCGGCCACGTTTCCTTGATCGGAATGAAACATGCGGTCTTCGTAAGTCGATCTACTACGACCCAGATAGCATTAAAACCTCGACTCGGTCTCAAACCGGTCACCAAATCCATACAGATTTCCTCCCACTTCCACTGAGAGACGGGAACGTCCAGAAGTGGGTGTAGCTCTCCTTTTGGTCGATGATGCTCGATCTTGACCTGCTGGCATGTCGCACACTGAGCTATGTATCTCGTGACGTCTGACTTCAGACCTCCCCACCAAAAAGAGTGTTTGATATCCTGATACATCTTACTTGCACCGGGGTGTATTCAGTAAGGTGAAGAATGAGCCTCCTGAAGGATCTTCTGTCTCAACTCTCGATCTGAAGGGACACATACGCACTCCTGTCGTCTCAAAACTTCATCAGCACCGACTGCAAACTGTGGTACCTCTCCTTGAGACATCCGGTCTCGGATCTGTGTCAAAGTTGGACAACTCTCCTGCTTGTGTCGGATTTCGGCCAACAAATCAGGTACTATCTCCAAGGTGGGCAACTAGCTGTCGGAATCCGGAAAGTGGATATCCATCTCCAACCATGCAAGATATCGCTGTAATTGTGGCTGAGCTGTCAGCCTAGCGATCGCCATCTCCCGGGGAGTCTTCTTACTAAGGGCATCAGCTACCACATTAGCCTTCCCCGGGTGGTATAAGATCTCTAGATCAAAATCCCTAATCAACTCCAGCCATCTCCTTTGGCGGTTATTCAACTCCCGCTGAGTGAATATGTACTTAAGACTCTTATGGTCTGTGAATATCTGGCACATAGCTCCGTACAGATAATGCCTCTAAATCTTCAAGGCGTGAACCTCAACAACCAACTCTAGATCTGGGTAGGGTAATTCTCCTCATACATCTTCAGTTGTCTTGACGCATAAGCAATAACCTTACCCCACTGCATCAGAACACATCCCAAGCCAAGCTTGGATGCATCGTTGTAAACCACGAAATCCTCAATGCCCTCTGGCTGAGCTAGGATAGGAGCAGAGGTCAACCTCTTCTTCAGGTCCTCAAAACTCTACAGGCACGACTCGGACCATACGAACGTCGTAGACTTCCTTAGCAAGGAAGTGAGCGGTCGAGCAATAACTGAAAATCCCTCAACAAAGCGCCGGTAGTAGCCCGTCAATTCTAAGAAGTTGCGTACCTCCTTGACGTTCTTATGAGGCGGCCAAGATGCTACTGACTTGATCTTCGCCGGATCTACTTTGATCCCTTCCGATAAAACTATGTGACCAAGGAATGCTACCTCGGACATCAAAAATCACACTTAGAGAACTTGGCGTAAAACTCTCTATCCTGTAGGACTTGGAGTACGATCCTTAAGTGTCTTGCATGCTTCTATCTGCTGCGAGAGTAAACCAGAATTTCATCTATGAAGACAACTACAAACTAGTCTAGAAAGTCGATGAAGATGTTGTTCATCAACTCCATGAACACTGCGGACGCATTAGTGAGTCCGAATGGCATCACTACAAATTCGTAGTGTCCTTATCTGGTCCAAAATGCCGTCTTGACTATGTCCTGCTCTCTCACCCTCAGATGGTGATATCAGATCTCAGCTCGATCCTCAAAAGTAATAACGCTCCATGCATCTGATCCAAAAGGTCGTCGATATGAGGCAATGAGTACTTATTCTTGATTGTCACCTTGTTAAGCTCTCGGTAGTCGATACATAATTTGACCCATCTTTCTTCCTGATGAAGAGAACTGGTGTGCCCCAAGGAGATACACTAGGACGGATGAAGCCCTTCTTTGATAACTCCTCGAGCTGCTTCTTCAACTCAAGCATCTCGATAGGCGACATACGGTAAGGAGCCTTAGAGATCGGTCTTGTACTGGGCTCTAGCTCAATGCCAAAGTCTAAACTCCTTTGTGGAGGTAAACCTGATGGCTCTCCAAAGACGCCAGCAAACTTGCAAGCTACTGGAATCTCCTCCAAAACTAGACTCGTACTATCCTTCATGGCATAGCACCAAAAAGCCTCGCATCCCTGACTGATAAGTCTCAAAGCTCGCACTGCACTAATAATTGTACTAGTCTTACTAAGATCCCATCCTCTACAGATCTCAACATGGCCTGCATTTGTAGTTACCATCACTATCCTCTTGCCGATGTCCAGAACTGCTCGATGACGATCCATCCAATCCATGCCCAGAATAATTTCTTCATGTACTAAGTACATGACGAAGAAGTCAGTTGGCCAGTCGCGACCTCCCAATCTAATAGGGAAATTGAGAACCTCTCGTGTACCTCTAATCTTACCCCCATCGGGTAATACTATAAAGAAGGGTCTACCTTCTACGGTAACTAATGCCAATCTATCTACACATGCATCAGATAGAAAAGAATGCGTATTACCGGTATCGAAAAGAACTGTGACAAGAAAACCATTAATATGAATGGTACATGTGGTCGTTGGAACGGTCGGCTTCACTGCACTCCTCAGTTCATAAACTCTAGCTGAAGCACTTCTATTGTTAGAAGTACCACCTCCTCGTCCTCTACCTTGGCCCGGAGTGGAACCCCGAGGAGCGGCAGATCTTGGAACTCTCTGCTACTGATACTGAGTCCTTTGTCCTCCTCCTACAGCACTAGCAGGTAAAGAACCCTGCTAAAATGGCGCCTTTCCCTGACGGCAAAACGCATCTTTATGTCCGGGCTTGCCACAGGAGTAGGAAGTTACAAAAGCCTTCTTGCAATCAGCCCTCATGTGTCCGACACCTCCGCAGTTAAAGCATTGATGTCCTCTGTCGGAACTCTGTACAGACTGTTGGAAACCATAACGTCCCGACATCTGACTCCGCCCAAAACCCGATGCTCCAACTCCAACATTGGTTGGTCTAGTCCTCTGTCTCTAAGACCTCCTTTCTAAGAAGCTCTCCTTTGACCCGGTCGGTCTCTCTTATAAGTAGAAGCTCTATCCTAATAGTTCGTCAAAGAATCACAAAGGAAACCAGCAAGATAATAGCGTGTCGACTCTCTCAATCTCCGATAGAGCAGGTAAGCATGCTGATCCTCAGGTGGTGCAGACGAACCCAACAAAGATAGCTCAACCTGAAACTTGATAATGATCTTAACAATAGGCAAATCCTCCAATCCAACCTCGAGGAAATCTTGCAGACGATTCCTCCTCATAGCTGCAGTGCAGTAGCGATCCCTGATCACCGTCTTCATCTGCTCATAGTTGGTGACCTTAGTGCGCATGGTCCTCCACCAAGAATGAGCGTGAACTTTCAACACCATCTGTGCTATGTTGACCCGACGTTCCTTTGGGAAACCAATAGCCTCCATAGCAGAATCCAGCTATCCTAGCCACTGTTCCACTTCTAATCCAGTCTTCCCCGTGAAAGTGGGAACCTTCAGCTGGTCGAAAGCCTTCAACCAACTATCGGGCTTCGGCACTTTCGCCTCAGCCGGCGCTCTAACGGCCTCAACAACTCTAGTAGGCGGGGCAAGAACCTGTGTAACTCTCTGCGAAACCTCACTTGATCTCGCAGGAACTGGCGGTGCTGGTGTAGGTCCTTCAGTCTTGATAGCCTCCTCAACTCTCTACACGTAGTTGCGCAGTATGCAGAAACTCCAATGGATACTCATCCAGACTCAGTCGGCTACACTTGATGTGCTGCGGACCTAGCAGCGGTCCCATTCTCAACCTCAGGAACAACGCTCTCAGCAACTTCTTCAGCGAACGCCTTAGCGATAGACGGATCAACAACTAGGGCCTGTCCCCGACCTATAGCTTGTGGAAGTCTTCCTACAAGTCCTCGTCCACGGGCGGCAGGTAAAGGTGGTTGACCCCTTCCTCGCCTCATAACAGATGTAACTCTAGTACGCGCCATTTGTGATAGGGATATAGATCTATAAGACTATGTATAAGGCCACGTTACACCTAAAGTAGAAATCCAAAAAAAGTACATAAAGGCCAACATCAAAGAAACTACACTGCTGAGATCCGCGGAGGTAGTGGTGGTCGCCCGTACATCTATCCCAGACCGACAAATTTAAATACAAAACCCCCTTTTGAAAATGTTAGACCCCTTGCGGGTTCTATTTATTTATCCATCCGACCTTTAGATTTGAGTGCCATTGTTGCCAACCTAGAGCTCTGATACCATATTGTAACACCCCAAGTTCTGGGAACTCAAAGTGTTACAGGCTAGGACCACACAATGGGTCTTGACCCTCAGAGTAGCAACGACACAACGGATCTTACAACAAGGCATAAACGAATGAAAACCAAAACTCAATATAAAACCAAAGGTTTAAGTAAAAATGAAAGCGTAAAAGACTCGCAGCCGAGTTCAAAACAAAGGGAAAACAACAACACTAACATAAATCAGATCCTGTCCTATAATGGACGGTAACCCCGGTTGACCACACCGTCCGGATCACTCAGCAGCATCCTGAACCTGATGAACATCTACAACATCGGTATAAACCGTTAGCTAACATTTTAGATATCAAGAAGATAGGTAAATGCCCAAACACACATAAGATAAAGTAAACACATAGCATGCTAACACAACAACCGGTTATTATCTTTCATTAGGTTATCCAATTCCTAATTCAACTTACACGAGTATCGCTACGATCTCACCTCCGTCCCCTTTCACCAACAGGAATAGAACGTATGCATCCTTCTATCACCTGTTGGACTGGTCGCGAGAGCACCTCCCAGTTTCCCTATTCTGAGCTGGACAAGCGGTAACCATCCGGTTATAATACACTTGGACCAATAAAGGTATAACAAAGGTCAATCATATTTCGGTTATCAGTTATAACAAGATAAACAACACAAACAAGCCAATACAATCAAACCAATACGCGGAATGAAGCTAAGTAAATCTAAGGGACTTACCTCACTCGAAGGTAATCTCAACACTCAACAAACCCTCAAGATAGGGACACAAGGAAGCCTGTTCAACAAGCATCACGAATCAAGAACCGAAACGAATGTTAGAAGTCTATAACTTCTAGTCTACATGATCTCTAAGAGATCTACACAAGCTAAGGTTTGAACCTTAATCTTATAAAACACTCAGGGTTCAAGGAACATCTATAAGGAACAAGTAAAGGAACGAGGAAAGCAAAGAAGAAAGCAACTCACAAGAACGTGAGTTACTGTAGAAGAAACCGCGGGGCGGCTGGATAGGCGTAGGGGCGGGAATCCGCGAGGGCAGCACAACAGAGGTGCGGGGGCGGTTTCTGTAACAGAAACGCCGACTTCTCCTTCGATAGCAAGGAACTTCACCAAAGGTCAAATCTTGCCTTTCTCAACACACCACCACGTCACAACTCAACCTAGGGAGCCTGTAAATATCAAAGGATCATCAAAGGAACGCTCCACAAGAATCAATGATCAAACTTGATTCTTGGAGAAGAAGAAAAGAGGAAACGAAGAGAGAAACGAACAAGAAGAGAAACAAGGTGCAGCAGCACATGAATGTGATGAAGAACAAGGGATGAAGAACTTACATGTTCATCAAGAACATAGAGAGAAATGCTGCATCATTCGAGGGTTGAAGAAGACGTAAGCAAGAAACGGGAAAAAGAAGAAAAAACGGGAATTTATAGAAGAGGAAGAAAAGATAAAAGGAAAGACGTTCTAGGGTTTAGAAGATCCACGAAAGTCGTCCAAAGATAAGAAATCGGATCTTTTAAGATAGGAACAAGATAGAACCAAAAAGGAAAGAAGATCTTCGCGATCTGAGGCAACTCTACAGGGACGGCAAGGCGCAAGGGCTGCCCCTTGTTACCGCGGGGGCGGTGACAGTCATCAAGGCCGCTGGGGCGGCCTCCTTCACCGCCGGGGCAGTGAAGGTGAAAACTGGGATCTTACAGAAATGATCCTACTCATATATTTAGGCGACACCTACTCTTAAACAAGTCTACAAGTAATCTAAGTTGAACAATTTTGACCATGACAAAGCAATTTGATCTAGACCTTGCAACCTCATTGTTAGAAGAGGGTGGGTATCAAATTCTCTTTGGTTGTTTGTCTTATATTCTTCGTCTTCCTTGGAATGACACACTCTAGTATGACTTGAGTTTTCTTGGAATGATACGAAAAGTTTAAAAGAATTTTTTTATTAGATCCTTCAGGATGAGGTTTTTTTTATGGATGATTCAATATCAAGGATATAAAGTAGGGAAAAGGAAAAAAGGAAAAAGTTTTTCTTGTATGATTCAATATCAAGGATATAAAGAAATAACATCATTTTAATTTAATAATAAAGAAGTTCCACGATTCAAATCACCACAACAATGCATATTCAATGTAACAACCAAGATTTTAAAGTCACCACGATCGCGCCCTACGATCGCATCCGATTGATTGCTTACCCGCGGTTGCTGTTTTCCCGCAGTCGCGGTTAAACAGAAAATCGTGGCTTTTTTGCTCGTAACCGCCGGAATTCTTTCCTTATAGGATAATCTAGATCTTTTCATCGCTTTGAAACGTATACCTCTTTCTAAACCTATCCTAAACCTAGCTGCAGCTTCTCTTCCCTTCTTCTTCTAAGTAACTCTCCTCCTCTTCCTTTCTCTTCTTCTCTTCGATCTCCCTCTCTCCGTTGTCCTTCCAACGCACGCCACTCCTCTTTCTTCCAGATTTCACCCCATTTTTGCGCTCTAGAAGACCTACGGAGCGAGATTCGGCAACCAACAATATCACCATATCAAGGTAACGCTCAATCTTTCTTTTTAGATTTATTGGTCGTTACAAGCTTGAGGAGGGAGAAGTGTGTAAGCCTTCACCTTTATACTACAAGGAGAGTTGGGAAACATCACTAGATTGAAGAGAGTTATCGCTTCTCTTCTGCACAAGAACCAGAAACAAATGGCCACCAAACGGCGCATCCTGCGGTTGCGGCCAAGAATCGTTGCAGTCGTGCCAGCCTTTGTGTCCCCACAGTCACGCCTCGCTTTCACCACGGACGCGCCTTGTCACTGCGGTCACGCCTTCTTGTTGCCGCGGTCGAGCCAACATTGTCTTCACGCGGTCGCACCGACATTGCCTTCCCGCGGTCGCACCCTTGTTCCTCCGCAGTCGCGGAATCTCCCTAGAAGGTTCCTAAGGTCGATCTCTCAACTTAGGAGTTGGACCTAGGCATAAGATTCCTCCCTATTAGTTATCTTATGATTAAATTATGAGTATGCGGATGAGTCTTCTATAGTATATGTTGGATTAGACTTATGATGGATATTTGATCTTATGATGATCATTGAGGACTAGAAGTTGGAAACTTCCAGTGGTTGGATAGTTTGTGATGCGTATACCTTTGTATATTCAGGCGGTTAAGAATTCTAGTACGGATCACGATTGTGATTTGCTGGACTTAGCCTATTACAGGTAAGTCCTTTGGACTTACTTAGCTATATCTATATATTAGTTGAATGGCATGAGTGGTGTGTGTTATTACTTGTTTATTAATGATAACCTAAATAGGATGACTTGTTGTTTGGACCAAGTGTAACGGGCGGTGGCATCATCTGCCCAGCTCCTGAGGGAGACTGGGAGGTTCTCCACGACTAGCCCATACATGGTATACGAGAAGGTGCATTGAACCATTCTTGATGGTATACGGGAAGGTGCATTGAGTCACTCATATTGGTACACGGGGACGGAGGCGAGAGTCAATAGACTTCTCGTGCCACAAGCATAATTGGATTAGAAGTGAATGACTTAATTAAGATAATAAATGAATTTTGTGAGAGCATGCTATGTGTTACATTTCCGGATTTTGTGTGATTGTGCTTTTGTTTTTCTTCTAATATGTAGGTTGTTAGCTAACGGTTTATCCGGTGTTATTATATGCCTTGCAGGATAAGATAGCTGCCGAGTGATCCGGATAGCGTGGTTAGTCGGGGTTCCCATACGATATAAGACAAGAGTGGGTTGCTGATTTAGTACGCTTTATTGATACACTCGTTAAGAGTCCTTTGTTTTGATCATATCATTACATTTATTTATCTAGTTTTCATATTTTACATTTGTGTCTTGTTGTAAGGTCCGGTAAAGTTGTTGTCAGGCTAGGGTCGGGACACATTGTGAGGTCATAGCTCGTAGCTCTCGCATCTTGGATGATATGAAAAGTATAAATAACGTAACGCTCGCATCTTGTAGTTAACACCTTGAAGAACGAATAGTAAAAGTGTGTCTATGCACAACTCTCGCACCTTGCAATAGACAAATACTAAAGTATCATAACTCATGAATTAAGACATATATTCAAATCATATAGATCGTCGTCATCAACATCATAGATATTCCATGCAAAGTTAGACTCTCCAACACTATAATGGTAGAATTTAACACGATATAACTTACAAAATTTCTCTTTTTTTCATCAATGTCAGAACAATAGAAATTAGATCAATCATAGTGAGGGATCAGAGCGATCAACGTATCTATAGTGGTGACCGTGAAATTATCGAATGAAAAATGGATAAATAAGCTAATGGATAAGAAACTTTAATTATAGGGAAAAATTTAGACCTAATTCTCCCTAGGGTTTGAGGTTAATCCTACTAAACCCTATCTTATAAAGGAAAAGTCAAACTCTATTTTCAACTAACATTATCTCTAAGAGAAGACATGAGTAATAAAAAGAAAGATGGATCTTCCTATATGTTGTTGGCGTAGGTTGTTGGGGTTGTTCAACAAGGAGTTTTGGCTCAACTTAGTGCAAAACACATCGTCTCGAAGGAGTAGTCACTTGCTCAAGAAAATGCGATTACTTGAGCCAACAAAGATGGCGACCAGCTTGATTGGTTGTGAAGCTTGAGAAAATCTTCATTTCCATACTCTCGGATCTCAATTGATTCAGTCTTGACTTGAACTTTCTTGACTACTGGGAGAGCCTTAGTGTTTGTATACATTTTTCGTTAAATAGTCCCACTTTACCTCTTGGAAGGCTTAGAATGCCTACAATTTAATGAACACGCAGGGAGATCTTTAAAACACAAAAGAAGATGAAATCTACCATGATATGATGCAATATTGCAATATATGCTCAAGAGATGGCTAAAAAAAGATGGAAAAATACGCTAAAATGAATGTTATTGAATACCCTATACTTGAACCTTACTTGTCTTTAGGTAAGATCCGAAGATACCTCTATGTGAAGGACTCAATTACTTGTCTCTACTAGGAAGATAAACCTCTCAAGATCAAAGTCATCGTAACATATATCATGGTCATATGAACTAGTCAAAGCTCATAAATTCCAAGACCTCTCGAGGGCATGTGTATAAATATCTCACATTGTTTAGGATTATGAATAATCACTCACACTCAACACAAAGGAAATGATTCAAACCAAATGCTTACCATAGCATTCTCAATCACCATTGCTTACTTTTGTATAATTACAATATGAATTGAGAGGTCTTTTATAGGGTTTTAATGTGGTTAGAAGTAATGAATAAAAGGTGAGGGTAGTTTTGACTAAATTGTGCTAAATATCCGGGAACTAAGATGTCTCAAACCTTACGACCAACTCAATCGATGTACCTTTCCGTCAAATGTTATAATCCTATTTAGAGGACAAAATAGGTTGAACAACAAAGTTAATCTCAAGAAATGACTAGGGAAAGAGTTATACCTCGAAGAGTCCTTGGAATTGGCAAGGTAGTGTGGACACATCATTTATTATTGTCGTATTATATCTTTCAATATAGCTTGGAGATACACCCCTGGATACCAATGACATACGTGCCTCCGTCCCTCTCGGCCCGTCTAGTGGTCTGCCTTGTCTTGACTAATGATTAAGAGATGGCATGCTTCATGCCATGTTTGACAACGTTTTGACACATTTTTCATATTTTTTATTTTAAATAATAGTATATTATTCTGGAATATTAATTCCAAAACTTTATATCCGGAACTTAAAATCCGACATTAAGATTTGAATTTTGGTTTAGGAATTTAATTCGGAAACTTAATTCCGAACTTAAATTCCGACCTTTCATATTTTAGATTTTTTATTTTCGGAACTTTAATTCCGACTTTTAATTTGGTCATTTATTTTTTAACATTTGGTTTGGCCACATCTACTATATAAGAGATGCTTTGCTCATTTGTAAATCATGTTCAATATAGTCAAGTATATTTAAGAAGCATTTCCTCATTCTTGATTTTGGGCATCAAATCTTCCTTCTCTTAAAGTTCTTCTTTTAGATCTTGAATCCGAACCTCCACATTCGAGGATTATCCAAGAACCAACTCAATCAATCCCCATCACGGATTGATCGATCACTCAAGATCGAATCAAACCATGAACTTCCGCCACCCACATTCAAACGTTTGAACCCATCCGCGCTTCAACTAAGGAGTAGTTGAAGCTTTAGCTTGATCTAGATCCGAAAACCATCCTTGACGTATCCAATGACGCATCATTGAACCTTGTCAAGGGCATTAAGACGGGTGTCAAATAGGATGAGTCTAAAGAAACTATAGTACAGGTAGACAAGTATGTTTGATAAGCCATATTTTCCATGGTTTAGATAGATGCTAGAAAACAAACACAACTAGGGGAGTTATAACAATAGTAAGAACAATATTTTGCTCAACCAAAATGGATTCGCAATCTAGCACACATAGGTGGGGGTAAGAAAAGCTAGGCCAATAAGGAAACCTTAAAAAAAAGTATAACTAGAAAATTTGTTTGTAGTTTGACAAAATTATATTTTTCTTAACAATTGCTTAAAATGAAAAAAAATAAAGATGAAGTGTGGCTCCCCTTCTTAAAGTCAATTTGGAGAAGTCCAACTAAAAAAAACAACAAACACAAGTTGTGTATATTTGCATGTCTAAAAGTGAGGAAATGAAGCAAGAGCCTATGGTTTTTTATGCACGAGATATTTGACCATTTTTGAAAGTTGTCTTTGGTTGTATGTGTACTCAATTGCTTTAAAATTTGTCTTTGAGATGTAAAATTCTTCAATTATCAAACTTTGACATGGTCCATAAAAAATCTAGTTTGTTGCTTTGTTGATTGCACAATGGTTTGTGAACCAAAATAACCAACCCCACAACATTGTTTGATTCAGAAGAAGGAATACATTTGACTTTGGATAGTATTAGGTCAACCTTAACAATTTTTACAAGTTTTTTCGTTGGTGCAAATTTGAAATTATATTGACAAGTAATGAAACAAGATAAGTGTAGAAATCAACACAAAATAACATGCCACCCTCATCACGAAGTGATATCAATGTGAAAATATGTTTACATGTGCAATTGTTGTGAAAGAAAAAGAAGAAATCCCAAAAAGGAATACTTCTAAAATCAAAAATCACGGAGTTGCTAAAATAAAAAGGTTTCAAAATCGATTTAGATAGAAATTCTTATAAGAAAAAAAAACTATTTTCGGTAGGGTATAAAAGAACATACGATACGAAAAAAATCAGCAACAAAGAAGGTAAAAATATGGGTGTTAAAAGATACGTAGTTAGCTGACCAATTATAAATCTATCTATAAGGAAGATATTGTAACAACCGGAAATTTTTGTTTCAAATCCAACCTTTAGAACTTCTTTTGGAGCCATCAGAGTGGTGCCAAAAACTATTGTCGTGGCCGCGACGAGGTTTAGGTGAGGGTGCGGTTTAGCTGCAGATCGTGGGCATTCCTATATCCGAACTTTTGGATCCCCTTAAGGTTGATGTCTTCTTTGAAGATCCATCTAACCTCCAACCACACTTTCTTTTCCATCTTACGTAAACCTACCTTCTCCTCTTCTCCATCCTCTTTACTCTCCCTTGCTCTTCCTTTCTTCAAGTGGTCAACGAGTTGCAGTGTTCTCCGTGTGAATTGGAGACTAAGGACACTTTGGCAAGTCTGTGGATCCGACAACAAGTCTCCCTTTTCTTCCTCTTCCTTCTTCTTTGTTTCCTCCTCTTCTTAGCATGGAATCAAGATTGATTCTTGAATTCCTATGTTGCCTCTGTGTCTGGTGTTGATGGTTGAATCCAAGATATAGTAGTAGTTGTAGTTTGTGTGGAAAACACATAGTAGAACAAAGTCGGACAAGGAGGCAAAGGAGGTTGTTGTTCATCGAAGAACCTTTGATATTCGTTCCTGAGTCATCCCGTGCCCGCGCCTGGGCCTTCCCGTGCCCGCGCCTTTCCTGATTCACCGCTCCGCGGCTCTGTGTCACTATGGTCGCAACGTCCCGACCCTCGTAACCGCAATCGCGCCTTGCCTCTAGTGGGTACCGTTTTGTGGTATGTCACTTCCTTCCTTTCCTCATTGTTGATCCTAGAGTGGTATCATGCAAGGTTGGACCCTAGTATAACTAGTGAGAATGTAGGTAGTGGCTTGTGGATTATTAGGTGATTGTGGAAGTTAGACGAGACCGTAAAGCTTGTTGTGTGGTTGTTGATCTCGTGAGGATATTGAGACTATGATTAAGAATATCCTAGCACATTGTTATATGATCTTACATGGTTAATTGAGACTAGAAGAAGAAATCTTCTAGCATGATGTTATATGATATTGTAGAGGTTATTGAGACTAGAAGTTGAGGACTTCTAGCATATCGGATGTTGAGTAAAAATATACACAAATTTACAAAACACATTTTATGTTTTATTCGAATACAAATTTACAAAACACATTTTATTTATTTTTTATTTGTTTGAGTTCAACCCTCTTTTTTTGACCTTTTGATTCTAATTATATAAATACCAATATTTGGTTAGTTTTAATGATTTGGGCTGCACCCGTTTTTGGACGGGTTGTCTACGTACCTCGTTAAAGAGGATCAAGCCTCACGTAGTTCATGCGGTGTTTTCATGCATCAGAGAATCAAAGTCCAAACCCACCTTCTAGGAAGGGTTGTCTAGACGATGACTCAACTATCATTTGCATGACATTTTTATCACGACCATGCATCATAAGTTTAAATTAAACCCACCTTCTAGGAAGGGTTGTTTAATTCATCCCGCTATCATGCGCATGATCAAGATTAGTGAGAGATTGTTTATTGTTTTATTTTATTTTTTGTGACTATATTTGGCCCTTAATTTATTTGTACCAAATTCCCTACGTATCCTTTATTAGTAATCAAGTCATACGTAGTTCTTAAATGATTGGGTTTTTTGTGTTTAAACTCGACGAGCGGATGCTTTATATCGAGTTCATGAATATTTGAGAGTTTTCATTTAACTCCAAGATTTCTTTTGGAGTTGATTTTAATTGGACGGTGCGGCTGAATCCAATATTGGATTTCCTACGTAGCTCGGAAAGAGCATCAAGTAATGACGTAGTTTTGGAATGATAAGATATATAGTTTGGATTTTTGTGAGATTAAACTCGATGAGGGGATGCTATATATCAAGTTTAGAAAATTTGGCGTCTTTTTAATTTTACGTCCAAGATTTGATTCAAAAATACTTTTACTTAGACGAGGCGACTGAATCCAATTTAATTTCAAATCGGATTTCCTACGTAGCTCAGAACGAGCATCAAGTCATAACGTAGTTCTACCTAAATAAAATTATCATGTTTTAATTTTTTTTAGTTTTTTTATATAAATATTTAATTACGATACACAATCGTAAATTTATGATCCTATTTATTAAGATTTTGTCTTAATAGGATCACTTTTGCAATAAGCTATTTTATGGGTTATCTTTTACAAAATTTTTATTTTTGTGGATTTATTTTGTAGATGTAATACCCGGAAAAATTTAAACTCCGTTTAATACCGGATAAAACCGGATTCCGATCCCCCAATCTTTATTCTTTTCAATAAAAGAAAAACGATATTAAATTCTATCATTTTATGTAACATTGATTCACATAAAATGATAGAATTTATGTAACCCGTAAATAATTTCGTAAATAATTCCGTAAATATTTCCGTACTTAAAATGATAATTCCTTCAGCCCATTCCTTTTTTTTATTTTAGTGAGCAGACCCAAATATCTGGCCCATTTATCTTCAGCCGGCCCACCTGCTTAACCCTAATCCTTTGCACTAACCTAAGTGATTAACCTAAACCTAAATTTTAACCTACCGATACGTATTTTCCCTACCGAGAATACCTCCCCTCACAACCTGAAGAACGAACGCCACCGTCGCCCTTCTACCCAACTGCTAGCACCTACTCGTTGGAGACGCAGTTAACGTCGACCCCTCGTCCTCACCCGGAAGCAGGAGACCTCACATCCGGATTCTGCAGCCCACGAACAACCGGAAGACACCCCTCTGCTCGCGAGTTGGACCTTCGTCCCGGGCGCCAGAAACCTGCACTGTCGCCGAACCAACTGCTCGCCAGAAACCTGCATTGTCGCCAAACCAACTGCTCGCCAGAAACCTGCACTGTTGCCGAACCAACTGCTCGCCAACGTCCTGCACAGCCGGATATTCTGCACCACCGATCTGCTGTTGCTGCGTGCCTTCGAACAGACGCCAGAAGAGAGGAGCATCCTTCCATCTGTTGCTGAGGGTGACCGGTAAGCAGCTCTCCCTATTCCACCTTCTTCCCTTCTGTTTTTCACGTTCGGACAGCCGCTCTGTTGCCTGCAGTGACAATCCAGAAATAGGTTATACCTGTGGGAGTGCACGAGCATTGGACTGTACGAGCCGGCCTAGAACCCCTGCTACGACCACCCTATCAACCGGACCAGTCCAGCCTGTTGATGAGTCTCTTCTAGGCTCTCCTGTTGTACCGTATTAGTGTTGAGCTGAGTAGTGTGTGCAGTTCCAAATCTTAAACAAGGAGATAGTTAAAAGGTTAGTTTACACGATATGAAATTAGGGAAGGGTAAGTATAGTTGTCACCTAGTCTTGAACCTGAGATGTTGAGGATAGAATTTTCGTTCCAGAATAGATGACAGGGAGTTTTGAACCCAGGACCACATGAAACCCATTGTTGAATTGCTGTTTAAATTGTACACAAACTCACTAGTTGGAAAACAGATTTCGATGCCTTAGGATGAAGATCCACCGTTCAATTTTTTGATATATGATAGATAGAAATACGTAGTTTACTGTGGTAAAATTTGGGAGAAAGTTAACGGTCGGATTAGAATTTACAAAGCCCCAAAGTAGGACAGTTGGGCTGATTTTGCAATAGAGGAAGAAAAAATGACTAAGTATAAAAATGTTAGTTTTACCTCAACTTTATAATTTTATGTAGGAGTGTTGGGTGAGAATTGGTGAAAGATCCTTGCCCTATGTTAGTATACCTATCATAGAAGATTTAGAATTTTTATTCCGAAATTTTATCTTTTTATTCAAACCTCGTATCTTAACCCAAAGTCGGACCTTAACGACTTTTTATGAAAATCTAGAATTTCGTATAACTATTATAAATCTTTACCAAACTTTTCCGTAAGAACTAGATTGTGGAAATGGGTTCCAAAGGAGAGTTTGAAACTAAGATATAGACAAATCTGGGAATTTCGGAACCGGGGGTACAATAGTCATTTTACCTTAAGAGGGCATTTTAGTAATTTTCTCTTGATGAGTTTGTGCATCTTAGAAGTTATAGACTTCTAAGATTATGGGATGTATTTTGATCCACGTGCCTTGTATGACAGGCGTTTGAGTTTCTACGGTTGCAGACCGAGTTGAGATTGTGAGAGTTGTGGTTTGATTCAGGTAAGTCCTTGCGACTTACTTAGCTGGTTTCTAGATATTAGTTGAGTGATAATAGTGGTGTGTGTACAATGTGTGTTATAATAATAATAACAACTTGATAGGACGACCGTTGTTATTATGTTTTAAGGCCCAAGTGTATGTATAACGGGCCGTGACATCACTGCCCAGCTCTGCCAGGAGACTGGGAGGTTCTCTATACCCAGACCATACAGGTACACGGTGAGATGCATCGGATCCACTCCTGATGGGTACACGGGGGCGGAGGCGAGGTTTGGGAATCCCTCGTGTCACAAAATAAGTATCATTAGAGTGAATGACTTAAATGAAGATAATAAATGGATTGTTTGAAAGCATGATGAGTGTTTATATTTATTTTATGTGTGTGTGTGCTATTAATATTCTCCTAATGTTTAGATAACTAGCTAATGGTTGTTTTGTTGTGTTTTTAGTTTTACTGCAGGTTAGAACAGCAGCTGAGTGATCCGGAAGTAGTGGTCAGCCGGGTCTCCGTACTCTTTAGAGTGGGGGTTTGTGTTGTTGCTTTGTTGTCTTTCCCTTTTGTTAAGACAGTTAGTCTTTTCCGTTGTTTAAGTACGATAGGCTGTTAGACTCTGTTACATTCATCCTTTTACAAATACATTTTATGAATTTCGGTTTTTCTTATTTGTGTCTTGTTGCAAGATCCTAGTAATATTGTTGTCAAACTGAGGTCGGGACCCATTGTGAGGTCCTAGCCAGTAATATTCCGGGTTCCGAGAATCCGGGGTGTTACAACATGGTATCAGAGCTCTAGGTTGGCAACAATGGCACTTGAAATCTTCTAAAAGACCGAATAAGTACTTGAGCAGAACCGGAAAAGGGATATGAGTTTTAAAAAGGACTTTTGGTTTTCAAATGCATGCATAGTCTGGTTAGGGATAGAAAAGTACAGCTGACCACCACTACTACCGCGGATCTCAGTATGCTTAGTTTAGACTTATAGTATTGTACGTTATATAAATATATATATATATATATGTAGCACGTTGTTACCCTAGAGGATATGAAATATCCTTTAGTTGAGTTATCATGATGCGATCCTCGCCTCATGATAAAACGTTTGGAGATCTTAAAGGGTATCTGTAAGAAGATAGTGGACTCATACCCCAGATTGGAACATTACATTATGGCGGACGCCCTGGTGGTTTCTACAATTGTCCAAAGAACGAGTGGTTAAGGAGTTGAGGATTTCTAGAAGATGTTAACAACAAGAACAATCGGGCGAGAAAAGAATATCAAGCAATTCAAATAGAAGTAATAGAAACCGTACAAGAATTTTAGCGGTATGACGACGAGAGGTGAAACTCAAGATGCATGTAAGGACTAATAAGAGCGCGGATTAAAGAGGACAACATCAAAACACCGTTCAAACAAAGTATAGTACAATTACACCTGGCGGGTTAAAGGACACTACAACCAAGGTGGATGCCACCATAGACAAGTATGAGCATGAGAGTACAGAGAAAATAGAGTGTTGACCCAGATGTAAAAGATTAAATGAGTACCAAGACAGAGATTTACGATCGAGTTTAAAAAACAAAAAAATTAATAAATTTCATAACCATGGAGATGGGTTGACTCCTTTAGAGACACGAGAATGTTGAAGGAAAGCACGACACAAGTATCAAAGATAGTAGAAGTCTGAAATTGAGACAATGGATTTCCATGAAGGTAATGTTACAAAACAACATCCACCGAGGAAGAAGCATGGGCGGGAATGACCCCATAGGTCCTTAAAGAGATTAAGGAAATGGTTGGGAGCAGTTTCTTACCTTCTGGCTAAGAAAAAGGTACAGTTTACAGTAGTACTAATGGATTACATAAGGAGAACTAAAGGAGTAAGAAGAAGTAGATGATTTTAATTATGTCCAACGTCAATCAAGACAGAGGGTGCTTAACATGCCACACATATGAGACTGACGGTTCTCTCCTGAGGTTTACAGAGGAAGCCTTTTTGACTAAAGATGTCACACAGAATAACTACAGTTATAGAGACGCAACAACATAGAGATTATGACCTTAGTATCTTGGTAATATGTCTCATCGAGTTGTGAGGTGATTGAAGATAGAATCTGCATGTTGGCTAGAATAGACATGAGAAGGAGTAAAGTTGAATGACTAAAGGTTGCTAAATAGATCCGGTACTACCCCAATAAGATGATTATCGAAATGTGTCTATATAAAAGTAATAACACCAACCAACGTGCTTCGTAAAGCGTATACGAGAAAACTCAAAGGGATTTAACTATCTTACGGGGGTAAAGATTTAAAGAAGGTAAAGCGACATGAGTATAAGGGAAACATAATAAATGCAATGCGAAAAATTTGATTGGTGAGAAAATCATATGCATCTGATGTGTCGTATACAAATGGTACCATTGGATGTTTAAATAAACCAAGCATATAACTTAACCGGTGAGAAGGAAAGTCATGTATCAAAATGCGGGTCATGCTAAATTTAAATAAAGTCTTGAGATGAGGATGTCCGTAGGAAATCTATGCAAGAGTACAAAGTAACTGAAGTTCCAATACATAATGGGTAGTAATGATCAATAGACAGTTAGAGACCAATGCAGAGAAGAAGAACGTATAAGATGAGTTACTTAGTAGAAGAATTCACAAGACGAGCTTGAGAGACCAAAAAAGATAAAATGTCGACCCGGATAGGAAGGTCTAAGGTATATGGAAGGGATACCTACAATGGAGAGTAGAAGCCAAATGTAGACTTTACAAGTGTAGAGATGTTTGACCTCCTCAAAGATATAGCGGAAACAACGGAGTTTCATGAATGCAATATTGCCGGTAACACCAGCGAAGGAATGTATATATGAGAACGGCCTTGGTGGAGTCGAAAGCTCATGGTAACCCCAATTATCACCTGACCTAAGTCATCAATACCGACGGTCCATACAAGGGGAACTGCAAGGGGATGATAACTAAAGTCATCAGAACTACATAAACACTTACCAACTATCGTTGATGACTGGGAATGACTATTTATATCAAGATGAAAGACCCAGTTGGGCTCGAGAAGTAGAGTTAGCCTAAGGAAACAAGAGTGTGGAAGATATAACGAATTAGCGAAGCATGAAAGGATTAATCGAGCAGATGATGCTCACCAAGAATTTAACGCCAGTATAGGTATGAGAAGAGTAAGTCCGGGATATGGAGATAAGCCAATTATAGACTGACCGACGTCAATGGAGGACGTGTAAGTGTTGGTTGGTATTGACGAGTAGGTACCGTTAAGAAGAGACATTAGTGACTGCGGATTTAATAAGTAACTTTACCGATGCCTTGGAGGATTCTCCAAGTAGGCAACGAGAACCTTCTGGGATTATCTAAGGATATGGAGAGAATCGGGTTAGAGGTTGCTTACTTTTTGGTTAAGAATAGATTACGGTTGAGTAAGAGAGTAAGGGTCTATTTGATGAGGATCTTGCTAGTATTAGAAGGGAAGAATCGGCGGGAGTTGGGTAAATCATGTTGACCCTCAGAAAGACGTCATTACAATAGAAGCGTGGTAAGCATATAACCTACAAATAAAGAAAATCAATGTTAGGTTAACTATGATTTCAAGTTAAGGGATTAGAGATCTATATGACAAGGTCCACTTGGATGTGTGATTTGTTTTGAGTTATATAAATTTGAAAGCTTGACAAGAAGTAGGTGAAAACCCATTAATTAAGGAACGATCCGATTAGGTCACGTTGAGGAAACCGGGCCAAGCGGTTCGTATTACAAAGAACATTAGACACTTAGTAAAGTGCCGACAGAAGTTTATGATCTTTATTTCAGAATCGATAGTCGGAAACTTTCGGGCCCAGTGGACAAAAAAGTTTGGTAGAGTTAAAAGAGCTAGAAGTAAGTTTAGAAAACCAAACCGTTGAGAGAGTACATCCCGGATCCGAGACACGTTATCAGTCACGAGGATCTGATAGTTGAGCCCGATCATACATTTGTAGAGTACCCAGTAGCTGTCTTGGAGCGCAGTACTAGACGTCTACGGTCCAAAGAGGTACCTATGTTGAGGATCCAGTGGTCTAGACGAGGAGCTGATGAGGCCACTTGGGAGACAGAGGAGAGTATTAGACGTAATTATCCCGAGTTCTCTGCGGGGTTAGATGTTACTTCGGTATCGGCGAGTTAGTACTCGGATGTTGTGTTGTTTGACCATTCTTGTTTTTATATTGGATTGTGTGATTATGTTTTATGTGATGTGTGTCTGAGTATGATGATTGAGTAGTTGCATGGTAGAAAACGAGACTTAATGAAACCAAGTTATACAAAGAAAGTCATTTGATTAGATACCTTATTCTAAGTTTCGGGACGAAACTTATTTTAAGAGGGCACTAATGTAATACCCGGAAAAATTTAAACTCCGTTTAATACCAGATAAAACCGGATTCCGATCCGCCAATCTTTATTCTTTTCAATAAAAGAAAAACGATTTTAAATTCTATCATTTTATGTAACATTGATTCACATAAAATGATAGAATTTATGTAACCTGTAAATAATTTCGTAAATAATTCCGTAAATATTTCCGTACTTAAAATGATAATTCCTTCAGCCCATTCCTTTTTTATTATTTTAGTGAGCAAGCCCAAATATCTGGCCCATTTATCTTCAGCCGGCCTACCTGCTTAACCCTAATCCTTTGCGCTAACCTAAGTGATTAATCTAAACCTAAATTTTAACCTACCGATACTTATTTTCCCTACCGAGAATACCTCCCCTCACAACCTGAAGAACGAACGCCACCATCGCCCTTCTACCCAACTGCTAGCACCTACTCGTCGGAGACGCAGTTAACGTCGACCCCTCGTCCTCACCTGGAAGCAGGAGACCTCACATCCGGATTCTGCAGCCCAAGAATAACCGGAAGACACCCCTCTGCTCGCGAGTTGGACCTTCGTCCCGGGCGCCAAAAACCTGCACTGTCGCCGAACCAACTGCTCGCCAAAAACCTGCACTGTCGCCGAACCAACTGCTCGCCAGAAACCTGCACTGTCGCCGAACCAACTGCTCGCCAACATCCTGCACAGCCGGATATTCTGCACCACCGATCTGCTGTTGGTGTGTGCCTTCGAACAGACGCCAAAAGAGAGGAGCATCCTTCCATCTGTTGCTGAGGGTGACCGGTAAGCAGCTCTCCCTATTCCACCTTCTTCCCTTATGTTTTTCACGTTCGGACAGCCGCTCTGTTGCCTGCAGTGACAATCCAGAAATAGGTTATACCTGTGGGAGTGCACGAGCATTGGACTGTACGAGCCGGCCTAGAACCCCTACTACGACCACCCTGTCAACCGGACCAGTCCAACCTGTTGGTGAGTCTCTTCTAGGCTCTCCTGTTGTACCGTATTAGTGCTGAGCTGAGTAGTGTGTGCACTTCCAAATCTTAAACAAGGAGATAGTTAAAAGGTTAGTTTACACGATATGAAATTAGGGAAGGGTAAGTATAGCTGTCACCTAGTCTTGAACCTGAGATGTTGAGGATAGAATTTTCGTTCCAGAATAGCTGACAGGGAGTTTTGAACCCAGGACCACATGAAACCCATTGCTGAATTGCTGTTTAAATTGTACACAAACTGACTAGTTGGAAAACAGATTTCGATGCCTTAGGATGAAGATCCACCGTTCAATTTTTGATATATGATAGATAGAAATACGTAGTTTACTGTGGTAAAATTTGGGAGAAAGTTAACGGTCGGATTAGAATTTACAAAGCCCCAAAGTAGGACAGTTGGGCTGATTTTGCAATAGAGGAAGAAAAAATGACTAAGTATAAAAATGTTAGTTTTACCCCAACTTTATAATTTTATGTAGGAGTGTTGGGTGAGAATTGGTGAAAGATCCTTGCCCTATGTTAGTATACCTATCATAGAAGATTTAGAATTTTTATTCCGGAATTTTATCTTTTTATTCAAGCCTCGTATCTTAACCCAAAGTCGGACCTTAACGACTTTTTGTGAAAATCTAGAATTTCGTATAACTATTATAAATCTTTACCAAACTTTTCCATAAGAACTAGATTGTGGAAATGGGTTCCAAAGGAGAGTTTGAAACTAAGATATAGACAAATCTGGGAATTTCGGAACCGGGGGTAAAATAGTCATTTTACCTTAAGAGGGCATTTTAGTAATTTTCTCTTGATGAGTTTGTGCATCTTAGAAGTTATAGACTTCTAAGATTATGGGATGTATTTTGATCCACGTGCCTTGTATGACAGGCGTTTGAGTTTCTACGGTTGCAGACCGAGTTGAGATTGTGAGAGTTGTGGTTTGATTCAGGTAAGTCCTTGCGACTTACTTAGCTGGTTTCTGGATATTAGTTGAGTGATAATAGTGGTGTGTGTACAATGTGTGTTATAATAATAATAACAACTTGATACGACGACCGTTGTTATTATGTTTTAAGGCCCAAGTGTATGTATAACGGGCCGTGACATCACTGTCCAGCTCTGCCAGGAGACTGGGAGGTTCTCTATACCCAGACCATACAGGTACACTGTGAGATGCATCGGATCCACTCCTGATGGTTACACGGGGGCGGAGGCGAGGTTTGGGAATCCCTCGTGTCACAAAATAAGTATCATTAGAGTGAATGACTTAAATGAAGATAATAAATGGATTGTTTGATAGCATGATGAGTGTTTATATTTATTTTATGTGTGTGTGTGCTATTAATATTCTCCTAATGTTTAGATAACTAGCTAATGGTTGTTTTGTTGTGTTTTTAGTTTTACTGCAGGTTAGAACAACAGTTGAGTGATCCGGAAGTAGTGGTCAGCCGGGTCTCCGTACTCTTTAGAGTGGGGGTTTGCGTTGTTGCTTTGTTGTCTTTCCCTTTTGTTAAGACAGTTAGTCTTTTCCGTTGTTTAAGTACGATAGGCTGTTAGACTCTGTTACATTCATCCTTTTACAAATACATTTTATGAATTTCGGTTTTTCTTATTTGTGTCTTGTTGCAAGATCCTAGTAATTTTGTTGTCAAACTGAGGTCGGGACCCATTGTAAGGTCCTAACCAGTAATATCCCGGGTTCCGAGAATCCAGGGTGTTATAGTAAATAACCCAAAGTTAAATTGAAAGTGGTAGCCCTTCCACGTGACTCAAGTTTACAACCTTTAATGCTTTGTTTTTCTTCTCTTTTTTTTTCCTTGTTTCTTTATAGAACGAAAAAAAAAGAAGGAAAATAATATAAATGGGTCTCATTTTTAAGAGAAAGAAAAGATAGAATAGGAATTGAAATTTTTTTTTCCCTTTTGTTAGGAGTGGAGATTATCCACGTTGTTTCCCATTTGTCTATTTATTAGACGGGTCCCACCATAATAAAGAAGGAAGATAAAGTTTTATTTCCTTTTATTTCTTTCTCCTTATTTCCTATTTCTTTTACTTTGTTAATTTTTTTTAATTCTCATCTCTTTCTCCTTTTTTTTGTTTGTCTGTCTTCAACAGGAGATAGGAGCTATGCAAAAATGGCGATTAGTTAGATTTCAGCCCTCTTCCAGTTATTTTGAAACAGATAAGTATGAGACAGGACCAACACTTCTGATCAAAACAAGACTCCTTTTCTCTTCTATTGTCCGCTTTTTTTTTTTTGCAGAGAATTTTCATTCTTTTGTTTACTCCTTTTGTGAATGAATTTGTTGTATATTGCCTCTTTCTATTCTCCTTCATACAAATTTCTATTTACAAGACTTAATTTAACCCCCTTTTGATTTGGTGTCTTGATGGCAATTTTATAATTTTGTAGCAAGAGAAGATTTATCTTTCTCCTGAGTTACAGTTCCATGGCCAAACATCATCGCGGTCCCTTGCGCAACATAGATGTGAATTAAGTGTTTTGAACTTTGTAGCGGTAGATTCTACTAATTCCAACTAACTACTGTATCTAGTGCAGCGGAGAAACCAAACGATTTCATCCAACTACGTTTGTGGCAGCAGCAGAATCGTTCGATTCCGACCGAGCCTAATATACTTTCGATTCATCCATGGCACAAGGTAGTGGTCAAAAGTAGTTACTTTCGATCCAACCACAAATTTAACGCTTCGGAAACCACCAATGATTAATATGAGAGGGAGATCTATATTTGGATCAATCATCTCACATTTGAGTTAGCTCTTGATCTGCACACGAGCAAATGACAGAGAGAATTTCAAAAGGAAGAATAGGAAGTACATATTACTCACTGCTGAATATTGATCTCCAAAGAAAGAGCAAGTAACTTGGTGATTTTATTTTTGATTTTCAACTCTTCCACTTCTATTTTTCCTACTCTCTGAACTTTCTTCTTTCGTTCTCTTTCTTTTTAATCTCTCCTCTTCCAAATAAAATTGTCTGCAAATCTTCTATTCTTTTATAGAATAGCTAGGGTGAGTTACATATGAAACTACCCACTAAGCCCACTAACTCAAAGTTTCTTTAAAATTGTTAATATATATTTATTTTTTCAACTAAAACTATCGGATGAAAAACTAACCCAATTTAAGGCTGATTTTAGTTTTAATATATTTTGTCTAATTTGCAAATTTATTATTTGGCATCTAATGAGCTAGATTGGGATTTCGTAATTTTAGGCTTTTGTTCAATATTTTGGACTTTTGAAATTTTTATAGAAGCCTTCTTCTTCATTTTTTTTGTTTAAATTAACAATAAGAAATCAACCACACCAAAAATATTTTTGGGTGATTTCATGATATTTTATT
This sequence comes from Fagopyrum esculentum, assembly GCA_033239045.1. Lineage (NCBI taxonomy): Eukaryota > Viridiplantae > Streptophyta > Magnoliopsida > Caryophyllales > Polygonaceae > Fagopyrum > Fagopyrum esculentum. The sequence goes on along the minus strand of BSUD01000005.1, from coordinate 126,607,460 downwards.
TTATTTTATTTCACAAATGATAAAATTCATGAAATTTCATTCCCGAACAGTTGACCCCGAACTTTATGCGTGTGAGAAATTGAGCGCGTTTAAAGTTCGATATTTTTACCTTGAAAGATGCTTCGCATTTGAAACCATTTGGTTTCATTTATACATGCATGAAAGAGGAACATATTGAATAGTTCCAACAAAAATTTGTTTGGATATGAAATTTACTCATAGTCACTTGGTCAAGAATATGATATATGGGTATAAAAACTTTGAGCTTTATAGCATTTTTTTTTCTTTTGAATTTGTTTTTGATATTTCATATTTGGCTTGAGGCCTTTTTGTGGCGGACAAGTGTTTAGTTTTGAGAGCTTTATGTCATTGGTTTAGAGACTTTGTAGGTATCTCTTTTTAAATGTTTGGGGACTTCATTGATCAAGTACTTTGATGACGTCAGTCAACATGATTTATCTCTTTTTCTTTGAGATAAAAATAAAAGAGTTTGGAAGAATATCATTTTGTTTTTGTTTGAGGGTATGAGAAAATTCACATTGCAATCGTGAATTTGATCAAATATTTGGGGAATTTTAAAAATTTATTCCTTGAAAGGAACTTTGGTTTTGAAGAATTTTGGATTAACCATCAAACTTGATAATGATGTTCAAAGTAATTCAATTTAGGCATTGAAGCCTTCAACTTATCATCTTTTGTAGACGTATTTGCTTATTCTTCTTTTCTTTTTGAACAAAGAGAAGAAAATATTTTGTTGGTTTTTGTGGCTGCACCCAACATTTGAATTAGCTAGACTGCCTACATACCCTCTTTGTGAGGGATCAAGTCTTACGTAGTTCGTTTGGGAACTTCTTTTTGTTAGCCCTTTTTTCTATACACATCACCAAAACAACTTGAAACCACCTTCTATGAAGGGTTTTTCAAGTTATTTCACTATCATTTGTGTACAATGGCCTTTTTCTTTTCTTTTTTTTTAAATTTTTTTAACTTGTTTTGCTTTGTTTTAGGCTCATCAACATATTCAAGCCTTTGGAAAACAGAAGCTCTTGTTGCTCCACATGTTGAACCGGTTTCAAGCCTATCAAAAACTGAAATCCGAGATGTTGATACTTTATCTTCAAGAAACAGTCTTTGCTCCTCCGGAGTCAATGGCATAGGCTCTTCAAAACTCGTTGTCAATATACCCTTTCGTGAGAAAGCTTCAAGGTTTCAATACCATCCTCATTATAGGGGTTATATGGAGCTTTGCTTTTTGACAAGAACTTCGAATTTTTCACTTTAAGTTTGAACTTCTTGTTCAACTTCCTTGAAAGTGATTTAGAAGGAGGATTATTGGCTTCAACTTTTGACACTACCCTTTTGTTATCACTTGTTTTAAACCCGAAGGACCTTTGTATGACCAAAGTCGTTTTTGGAATAGACTGGTCAATTTTCCGTAGAGGAAAGGTGTAACTTGTCATGAGAGAGTTCATAACCTTCTATACCGAGTTCAAGGGTTTTTGGCCGGGTTGTCGTCTATCTTTTGGTGTGTATTTAAACAACACCTTAGAACATGTATCACCTTTCTTATTCTTCCCGTTCAGAGAAACCTTTGGTGCTTGGTGAACATTATTGGTATTTTTACCATTGACAACCTTCATGGGCATGTTTGAGTTGAAACTAACCGCCTTATAAAACTTCGCATCGGCATAATTAACACTTTCTCCATGAAAAGGGTTAGGGTCGCCCCAAATAATCCTTTCATTTTCATTATCATCAGTGTATTTCAAACATTGATGAAGAGTAGAAACAATGGATTTACTAGCATGAAGCCATGGTCGACCAAGTAAGGCATTATAAGAGGTCTTCGCATCTATGACATGGAACAAAACATCTTTATAAAGATTGTCAAGAACAATCTGTAATGCAATGGTACCCATGGATTTTTGTCCTACTTGATTGAAACCTTGGATGGTTAGCAAAGTAGGAGATAAATGTGCGGTCGTCAACCCCATTGTCCTTAGTACCCTTAATGGAAGAAGATTTACTGCGGATCCACAATCAAAAAGGATTCAATTGACCTTTGTATCCCCAATGGTGTCCGTAACATATAATGGCCGATTATGATATTTATTCCCCAATTGAAGATCTTCATCCGAGAATGTTATACAAGCCATGCATGAGGCACACTGAGTTGACGGGGATAATGAAACATCATTAACCTCCACCATTTCGACTTGATCGTTATAATCATCAGGATCCATAAGGGCTTGAATTAACGCCTTTCTCAATTCATTTGACATTTGTAGGGCATCATAAACACTCAAGCGTGCAGGAATGCGCTTCAAGTGACTAATGATGTCATATTTTACTTTCTCTTTGTACGAAGCTTTATGAAGCGAAACCGGTACGCGAGAAGTGGATTCTTTTTGTAACGCCCCAATATCCTCCATATATTTCTGAGGTAATTGAGAATTTTCATTATCAAGACGTTCATCAAAATTTGTCACTTTTGAATGTTCATTGGACACCGATTCTTTCTCTTTCCTTTTTTTATTGGGTTTCGGTGATAGAAGTTGACGTCCGGAACGAAGAGAAACTGCATCAACTTCTGGTTCCTCCTCTTCTTCACATATGTCGGCTCATGTGACCATGCAACATTGAGCAACTTGATCGCCCCAAAATGCCTCATCTTCTGAAGGTTCTTCATCACCATAAAATTTCTTTGGGAAAAATCTTTTAAGGTAACCGGTACCCTCTCAGGTTGAATATATTCTTCCTCAAAGTCCAAGTTTGGCTTCTTTTCCTTCTTGTTTTTCTTCTTTTTGTCTTTCTTGTTTTTCTTTTTCTCGGGTTTTCTTCCGATCATTCTAAACCCTGGAGAACTCGATTTTTGAGTTGCTTCTGGCCGAGTCTTTCGAGTTACACAAGTTTTCCACTCAAAATCACTATCAATGTCAACATCTTCATCATCTGAAAATAGATCTTCAATATCTAAGCACGTCATGATCTCATATAGAGTTGAGACTCCGGGACCATCTATTGGCATATCAGGGTATGCCCAAACAATGCGGATATCATTGCCACCATCTACTGAAAATTGTACGGGTATTGCCATCATAGGTAAGGAAACTGTGGGAATACCGTCATCTTCATTTGACCCAGATGGTTCATCGAGTGTATTGGAGCTACCGAGTCTTCACCTTCAATCTCAATCTCTTCTTTTTTTAATCATCCTCTCAACTATATCTTTGAAGACATAGCAATCTTTGATTGGGTGAGTAATAATTTGGTGATAAGGACAATACTTTGGATCATTTGTCCTTCCAACTTCATGTGGCCTTTTTGACTCTGGAAGTGTAAGAAGCTTAGACGAAATCAACTCATCGAAAATCCCTTGGACATCATCACCATCAAAAGGATATTTCTTTTGCTTCCTTTCCTCAAGAGTGAGTCTTTCAATGACATCTTTACCTTTTCCTCTATCTTGATTTTGGGAATTATTTCCCGTGGAGACTTTATTTCCGGGTTAAATAAAGGTTGACATATACTCTCCCTTTTTAAAGGGTCTTTTTCCATCATATATTTTGAATTCATTTGCTTGAGGACGATATGATTTTGCATCACGCCGAGCCAATTGTCGTTCAACATTGCAAGCCTTTGAAACTAAGGCATCAAAAGAATGAGGCTCAACACTACCAACATGCACTGCTAACTCAGGAATTAAGTTATTAGTACACATCTGGACACATGCCTCTTTAGTAACTTTTCTGGGCATTGGAGTCTCAAGCTTCGCCACCTGGCGATAATATCATTTGCAAGCTCATTTGATCTTTGAAGGGTGTTAGCAAGATCCATAATGGAGACTTTTGCCTTAGAGCTCACAAATTGAGTTAGGAATGCTCTTTGTAAATCATCCCATGTGTGGATTGATCCTGGTTGAAGTTGAGTGTACCAAGTAAATGTTGATCCCTTTAAAGATTGAACCAAATTGTCGGATCAGTAAAGCATCACTCAATACGGTCTTACCACATGCTGAGTAGAAATGAGCCAAATGCTCGAGTGATGATCCATGCATTCCATCAAACTTATCAAAAGTTGGTCTTTGATAATCGGGAGGGAATGGTATTGAATCATATTGGATCGGATGTGGCTTTCCATACCCAAGTACTGGAGGGTTTTGCGATACTTGGAATTCTCGGATTCCTTGGGCAATCATCTCCCTAATCTCTTGTAGGGAAATAGACGAGCTACCACCAAGACTTTCATCATTCGTCCTTACTTCCTCATGTCTACTAGCATTAACTTGGTTCTCAATTTGAGCCATAAGTGTAGCTATTTGAGCTTCTCTTGCGGCTAATGACCTTTGCAAGTCTTGAAGTTGTTCCTCAACACTTGTTGTTCCGGTCATGAACACTTGCATGTTCTCAAATTCAACTTGGGTTACAACTTTCGTTGCTCCTTCCTTTGTAAGAACTTGTGAAAATTCCTCCTCTTGGAATAGAGAAGATAAATCTCCATACAAAGGAGAACTTGAGCTTTCTTCCGATTCTCGTTGTGGACTTGTTGGTTGGGAAGTTACTTGAGCATAAGTCGTTGACTTAGCTTTTGATCTTGTAACTGGACCATCACAAGACACAACTTGAGTCTCTTGCGAGACTGAGCTTTTAGAAATACGAAGACTTCTTTCTCTCTTTTGAGTTTTAGAAGTTTCTTCAATCACTTCATTCTCATTTGAATTTTTCTTGGCCCGTGAGGGTTTGTTGATTTTAAGCTTTGGAGCTTTTGGTTGATTACCCTCCTCGGAATAAGAAGTCATGTAGACTTGCACAAATTTGTCCAATGTGATAGGAATTGACCCTACAAGAATTTGCCTTGCGGTAGCCATTGGATAATTATTCATTGCATGATTTGAGTTTAAAAGCTCTTTTGCAGCTTCACAAAGGATTGCGTTGGCTTGTTTTAGAGCCTATAATATCCGGAATTTTCGTTCCGTTTAATTCTGTATCAAATCGGATTTTAATTCGTTGACTGTTTTCCATTCGACCTAGTATTTCTTCCTCCACAAATTTTATCATTTTATGTAGAATTTAATTCACATAAAATGATAGAATTTTATATCAAACCCTAATCTATCAAACCCTAGTTTATATCATGACATGTCCTCGACAAAGTCATGACGTCTTTTTGACGAGACCATGACGAGATATGACGAGACCATGACGAGATCATGACAAGGCCATGCATGGGCTTGACAAAGCCATGACACGTTTTGACAAGGCTGTGACAAAGCTTTGACAAATTCAGCCCACATTCTTCCCTTGATTCAGCCCACCTCTTTTGCCTTGCTCTAGCCCACACCGGACCTACTGTTGCCCAGCCAACCAAGCCTTCAGCAGCCCATGTCTTCAGCTACATCTCGCAGCCCAGGAAGCACAACAATTGTCCCTCATCTCGCAGCCCAGAACTCCATCAGATGCGGGCCTGGTGCTCCTCATCTCGCAGCCCAGGAAGCACAACAATTGTCCCTCCTACCTCCCACGTAATAGCAGCCCAACTCCTCTCCTTATCTCACGTAACGGCTAAGAGAGTGCCGTAACAGCCAGATGTCACGCACTGAAGATCCTCCCTCTTTCCTTCCGTCGTTGATGCGTACAGAAGACCTCTTCAGCAGCCCCACCGCAACCCTTGCAACCTCCTCTGTCGACCCTCCTCTCCAGTCGCCTTCCAGCCCTGGAGTCGTGCACAAGCAGCATCTGGGCGTCCTTCTACGCATAGGAGCGTTCACCCTTCTGCACATCCCTTCACCTTGTGTCCGGCACACACTGGATCCTTCATTCCGATTCGAGCAGAGAAGTTGATCGACAATGACGGACTGCACTGCTGCAAAACAACCGCCTCACAACCTTCCCAGATCAACACCGAAGACACTTAACATCAACACATCTTCCTCTCCCGATCTGCACAGGTGACGCTCAGCAGTAGCATGACTTCCTCTCCAGGCTGCGCATGACTGCCCTCCTCTACTCCTGGTTGCAACCTCGTGAGCCTCTTAGGCGAGTTTTATAGTTGAGTGTAACCATACTCTTTCAACCTTGCTTTCCTTCAATCATATGTGTACTTATAGCTGATGCTAAACCATCTTGGAACCATGTATTTCAGTCAAGAAAACAACCGCTGGGAGCTGTTACGTTTTTCTCAGTTTTCGGAAGTGACGAACAATCAACTTCGGGTCCAGATTTGGGTAAGTTAGATTTCTTCTTTTTGGCTGAATTTTGGATATGTTGTAGTCAGTAGTACATAGTAGATCATACTAAAATTTGGGATGAATCGGAGTTACGGTTTGAGAGTTATGATGTTGCAAAGTGACTCCTCATACAGTTTTTTTAATAAATGTGCTGAGTTGAGAAAAACAGGATGGGATGTTGTTTTGGGAGATAGTTTTGAATAGGCTTTTGATCTCTGTTAGACTTGAATTTTGGATATGATATAGTTGACATATTATAGTAGAACATATCAAAATTTTGGATAAATCCAGCGAGTGGTTTAAGAGTTATGATTTTTCAAAGTGTACTCAGATTTTGGCTAAGTATAGGAAACTTCAAGTGTTGTAACCAACTTTGGAAATTTTTGTAGAAGTGAAGGGTGAACAGTTTTAAGAAATTCTTGCTCCTAGGAGTAGATGAGATATCATAGATGATCGAGAGAATTATTTCGGAATTTTTATAAGTTTATTCGAATTTCTTATTTGATGCCGAAGTTGGACCTTAACGATCTTTCGGAAAATAGGAAAATGGGTAAATTGCCAGTTTGTAACCAAAATCATCTTTAGGAGTTAGAATATGAACTTTTAGTCTCAAATAAGAGTTTAGGCTTGTATTATGGAATTTTTGGAAGTTTCGGGACCAAGGGTAAAATAGTCATTTTACCATATGATAGCATGAATTATAGTCTATATTTTAGGGTTTGTTTGGACGTTTTATCTTCTATAATCTGCATGTTTGTATGTATAATATGTGATTATATTACCATTTCATCTACCTTTGCGGGAATCGAGGTCTACACCTAGTTTTGTTGTAATCGTAGGTAAAATGGCACGTTTTGCATCAAAAAGGAGCAAAAAGGAGCTATGGAGTCATTGGAGCTACATTCAGGAACATAAGGAGCCATCCAGGAAGCATAGCCATGGATCAGAGATTCACTTTGGACCAGATTTGAGAGATTTCACATTCAGTTGTGACTCAGCTCGGTTGACCACATATTCACCTCGACCGAGGTGATCCAGAGAAGTCGACTCGACCGAGGCGAACACCTGGGACGCGGCGAGAATATTTTATTCTTGGCTGAGATCTTTTATCTTTGGAAAGAGATCTTATATTTTTGGGCTTGGCTCCTGAAAGGAAGAAGATATACTAGATCATATATTTTACCTATTTTTATGAGAAGAGATCTTTCTAAGATATCTTATCTTTGGAGAGTAATTTTCCTATAAAAAGGGTCGGATTTCCCACAAATCCGACATCCGCATACAGCTGAAGATCGTGCTTAGAGATCCGCTATCACCTTGCTTGCACCTACTACACCGTTGCGGCTATACTCCAGTTGGGAGATTTGAAGGACCTTTTTGAAGGTTGAAGAAGGAAGATTGTAGCTTTTATAGCTTTTGAAGGGTTTTTTGTAAGATCATCTTAAATTCCCTTCCTTGTTGTCTTGTCTTGTTGGATTTCTATCCAAGGAACGCTTTGTTGTGATATTTGATTCAGTTATTGAAGTCTTTTCATTAAATTCTTCTTGTTCAAATATTCACTTTCTTCCCATATACTTGATTAATACTTTCATGATGATGAGTGGCTAATCTCTTTGTGTGATTCTAGGGTGATTGGCTGAAGGTTGTGGGAAAAACAATGATAGAGTAATTTTAATCACAGTAGGACCCTGAAAGTTCGAGCCTTTAACCTTAACCCTAAGCATCTCGCTCAGTCGATGAACATCTCGGCCGGGGTGGAATTCTTCTGACCGAGGTGACTTATCTGATCCGAAACTGAGAGTTAAGTGTTAGAAGTTTGCCAAATACTATTCTTATTACGCATTTCCTGGTTCAATGCAAGCCTAGGATGAGACTTACCCGGTAAAGGTTGATTCTATTCCCTTAGATGGTGTGTTAGTTTGAGATTATAGTTCTTTATCTTAATTCCTTGAGACTTACCCGATAATAGGAGTTGCGGTTTTGGATTAGTGAGTAGTGAGACTTACCCGGTAATCTATTCCACTTTAGTAACACCTTCCCCATGCAAAAACCTCAAATTTGTCCGCTTATCTTGAGATCTTGAGTTGGAACCACAACTAGATGCTTTAACCCCTAGAATTGCATATTTCCTTTATTGACTTTTATCATCTTTGATTGTTTTAATTACTTGTGGTTAGTAATTGCTAAAGCTTACCGTAATTGGACTTTGTTTCACTAAGTCCCTGTGATCGACCCCTGGAATTCCTTGCTTTTTACTACGATTGACCCGTACACTGCGGGTTCGCATCCTTGTTTTAAGCTTACGTCTAGGGTTATAAATTTAAAGCTTGCACACACCGTTTGGAGCGAACAAGTTTTTGGCGCCGTTGCCGGGGACTTGGTCTAGACCGAGCCGGTTACGGTTTGATTTTGGGGCACTTGCCCCCGTGTCTACTAACCACTCTACTTGAGTGACTTTTGCAGGTTCTCTCTTAGGTTTATGTGAAGAACCCGCACTGGGAAGGAAATCGTTCCTTACGATCCCGAACCAGAAAAGACATACAAACGACGCTTACGAGAAGCGAAGATGGCCAACCAAGACAATCGCGATCTTGAGGCCGAGTTGAAAGAGGCGCTAGAGCAGCTACACCTCAGCAGGGAAGAGCTAAGGCAAGAGAAAGAAGAAACTCGCACCAGGACTGAAGCAATCGAAGCAGATATGGCAGCCTTACGAGACCAATATCTACTTCGACCGAGGGAAGACCCAGTTCCCGATGCTGGACCGATGCAGGTCCCAGTTGCTGACCCTCGACCGATGCAGGTTCCAGTACCCGACGCCCCGGCCGAGGTACTTCCACCTCGGATACCAGTCCGAGGCGTTCTTCTTGCAAGAATCCCACAAACCCTAGGTCAAAGGATGGACCCCAATCAACAACTGAGGCGTCCAGGAGTTAACCTAGGAGATCCAGCGGACCATAACTACGAACTTCGACCGCAAGTTCTATCCATGATTCGCCAATGCCAATTCGGGGGGCTAGAGAAGGAATCACCGCATCAACATCTTCAGAACTATGAGATCTTGATGGAAACCTTGAGACCCTCAAGGATTGAAAACAACAACTACAAGCTAAGACCTTTTTACTTTTCTTTAAAAGATAGAGCTCTTACTTGGTATCAATCTCTTCCTCCAGGAAAATTTAGCACATGGGAGGAGATGACTACGGAATTCTTGACCAAATTCTTTCCCCCCTCAAAGACCGCTGAAATGAGAGGGAAGATGAATGCTTTTATCATGAAGGAAAAGGAGAGATTGTCCAAATCATGGGAGAGGTTCAAGGACATTCTTTTGGATTGCCCACATCATGGGATTCCAAAGATAGAGTTATTGGAGATATACTTCAAGGGACTGGACGGAAGCACCCAGTTCAACCTCCAATTACTCTCCGCCGGTACCTTTATGGACATGGCGATTGACGAAGCTTGGGACTTCATCGAGAAGCAAGCTTTGCATATGGAGAAGTATACCCATCAAGGAGCTGAAGGTGGAGTTAAAAGAGTTAACTTCCCTGAAACTCAGCCCAACAACAATCAACTCACGTCTTTGAAGAATGACATGAAGCAATTGAAGGAACTCTTGGTTGCTCAAACCAAGAAGGAAGATCAAGGACAAAGGAATAACAACAATGAATACCGTAACAACAACAACGGTTCCCGGAACAACAACTACAACAACAACAATAGAGGATCCAATAGCAACAATTGCAGGGCGAACAACCAAATTTCTGGTAACAATCATTCTAACTCCAATTCTAACGATTCCTCTAATCCTTGCCTCTCTTCCCTTTCTTCTTCTTCTACTCCATTAAAGAGCGAGGGGCAAGGATCAAGTTTGTCCCAGCCGGAAAAGAAAGACGCAGTGCTGGAGGCTATCTTGATCAAGCTTAGTGTTATGGAGACTTCTATGACTTCATTTTCGAAGGCCCAAAAAGCCTTTGAACAACAACTTGCAAGTAGGGCGAATGAAGCGCCAAGAGATCCAGGGAAGCTTCCAGCAAGGACGGAAAGCAACCCTAAGGGCCAGATCATGGCCATAACTACGAGGAGTGGACTGAAAACTGCAGATCCAGTGCCTCGGTCGGTGCCAGTACCGACGAAGACCACCTCGGTCCAGGTACAGTCGAAGAACACTTCGGCCGAGATACCAACCGAGGTGGAGCCACAGAAAGCGAAGGGGAAAACTGAATTTTATGTTCCACCTCCTGCATACAAACCACCACTTTCATTCCCCCAGTCAAGGGCCAGAGCACATCTAGACAAGCACTTTGGTAAGTTCCTAGACTTGATGAATAAACTGCACATTAACATTCCTTTCCTTGATGCTATTCTAGGAATGCCCACCTATGGGAAGTTCTTGAAGGAGATCCTATTAAGGAAGAGGAAACTGGAAGATTTTGGTGAAGTAAGGATGACATCTAAATCCTCGGAGCTCATACAAATCATGAAGGAGAAGATGCCACCTAAATTGAGAGATCCCGGCTCATTTTGCATTCCCATTCAAGTTGGGGATGTCACTTGTGAAGCCCTATGTGATCTAGGAGCCAGCGTGAGCATCATTCTGCTGGAGCTATGTGTGAAGATCGGACTTGGAGAGCCCAAGCTGGTCAAGATTCGACTATACATGGCGGATCACTCCATCACCCATCCCGTGGGAATTTTGGAAGACGTTCCGGTCAAGTTAGGTAACTTCTATTTACCAATAGACTTTGTTGTACTTGACATTCCCGTAGATTATCCTGTTCCTATTATTCTCGGGAGGCCATTTCTAGAAACTTCGGGTTGCAACGTGGATTGCAAGAACGCCAAGTTGAAATTCAACATTGGTGGAGACGAAGTGGAATTCGCACTACTTGCAGCCATGAAAGGGGAGAAGCTAAGCAATGATATCTTCAACATCTACGATGAAGAGGAATCAAGAGAATTGGTGAGCTCTGTCCTTATTAACGATCCACTCGAAAGAGTTATTAGTTTTAGTTTAACGGAGGAAGGTATAGATGCTTCTTGTGATGCAGATATACGGAGTTTAAAAGCACTAGAAGAAGATCCAGGAACTAAAACTGAGAAGCTAATCCAGGAGACGAAGATCTCCAGTTTCGGTTCTAGTTGCAGTACCTCGACCGAGGCACTATCTGGACTGAGCGAGGCGACTGAAGAACATCTCGGTCAACGCCTCTGCGCCTCGACCGAGGTCGATGGCGAGATGATGTCAACTGAGACTGCTGAAAATAACAAACTTCTTACTCCTTTCCCTGACATTCATCCTCAGTTGGTGGAACATTCCATCCACCAACTTTCTGATAATAAAGGACCTTGGTATGCTGATATTGTAAATTATCTTGTTTGCCAGGAAATACCGCCTGGATTGACGTACTCTCAAAAGAAGAGATTCTTCAAGGAAGTACGCCATTACTACTGGGATGAACCGCTGCTATTCAAGCGCAGGCCGGATGGGATGCTTCGAAGATGCATTCCGGAAGATGAAGTTAATAGCGTCATACGGCATTGTCATTCACTTCCTTGTGGAGGACATGCTAGCACCGATAAAACATGCGCTAAGGTATTACGTTCTGGTTTCTTTTGGCCTACATTATTTAAGGATGTGCAATCGTTTGTTGTCTCTTGTGATGCATGCCAAAGAACAGGAAATTTATCAAGGAGGAACGAAATGCCACTTAATAACATTCAAGAGGTGGAAATCTTTGATGTGTGGGGGATTGACTTCATGGGACCTTTCCCATCCTCCGGAGGAAACCTCTATATTCTTCTTGTAGTTGATTACGTCTCTAGATGGGTTGAAGCCATTGCTTCTCCAACTAATGACGCCAAGGTGGTTGTGAAGTTCTTAAACAGAACTATCTTTCCACGTTTTGGAACTCCACGCATCATCATCAGCGATGGAGGAACGCATTTCATCAACCGGAAGTTCAAGGCACTTCTATCGAAGTATGGGGTAACCCACAAGGTATCAACCCCTTATCACCCTCAAACTAGTGGACAGGTCGAGATCTCGAATAGAGAAATCAAAGCAATTTTGGAGAAGACTGTCTCTAGGACGAGGAAGGATTGGTCCATGAAATTGGACGATGCTCTTTGGGCCTACAGGACCGCATTTAAGACTCCCATAGGTACCACCCCTTATAATTTGGTATATGGGAAGTCTTGCCATTTGCCCGTTGATTTAGAACACAAAGCATATTGGGCGATCAAATGGTTGAACTTCGACATTAAGGAGGCTGGCGAGAAGCGGCTATTGGATATCAACGAGCTGGAGGAGCTGCGTTTGAACGCTTATGAGAATGCCAAAATCTATAAGGAGAGGACAAAGAAATGGCATGACAAGCGTATCATTCCAAAGGAGCTTAACGAAGGAGACTTAGTTCTACTCTTCAACTCCCGCCTCCGCCTCTTTCCAGGTAAGTTAAAATCTAGATGGACCGGACCTTATGTTGTGAAACATGTTTTTCCTCATGGTGCAGTTGAGATATGGGGCGAAACGAGCGGAAGCTTCAAGGTCAACGGTCATAGACTTAAGAAGTACAAACCGGAAATTCCGGTTGAGGAGGTTGCACCAATATACCTCGTTTGAGAGACGCATTATGGTCCAGCTAGCGACCTTAAACCAAGCGCTTCTTGGGAGGCAACCCAAGGTATTGCTTTCTTTTCCCTTTCTAGCTTAGATAGTTTTGCTTTTGCTTTGCTTTGTTTCGTTTTTGGCGTCCTAGACAGATAACAGGTGACATCCAAGGAAGGAGAACAAACCAGGAGCATAATTGGAAGGACAGAAGATCGAAAATTTGAGAAGACGAAGTTTAACTGAGACACATCTCGGTTGCTGTCAGAGCACCTCGACCGAGATGATTCTTGAGCAACCGAGGCGACTAGGATTTCTGAAGAACCACCTCGGTCCGTACCACCTCGGTCCAGTCAAGACCATCTTGACCAAGGTGACAGTAGTTCCAGAAAGGGTATAAAAAGGGGAAAAAAAATTCTTTTATCCTCTTTACCAACCCCCCTCGACCGCGGCGCTCTCCTTCACCTCGCCCTTCGATTCTTGCTCGTTTTTGAAGATTTTCGCTTCCAAACTTTAATTAAAGCATAGAGGATCCCAGTGCAACGTCGATCTGCGAAGAAATCGAACCGAAACGGCCGAACGAGGTAAATCGAACCGAACCCTAACCTCGCTGATTTCGCTTCGATTCGGGCTTGGATTGCCCTGCATTTGCTGAGAAACGGATTAAGTACCCCATAGGAACCAGTTGTAGTGATTTTGGGGGAAAAGAACTGGAATTTTTGAAGAAATTAGTACGCGGTTTTTCGCCTCGGTCCAGACGTGCTGTGCCTCGGCCGAGGTGTTCTTGAGTGTTGTCAGACCGACCGAGGTGACCTGACAGTGAGAATTTGAAAATGAGTTCTGAGAGACGTCTTGCCATTAGGGATAGATCCTCCCCTTCCTCTTCTTCCTCTTTTTCCCGACCCTATCGCCCGGTGATCCACGAGCGACACCGGGTCGATTACGACCGATTAGCAGCCCGTCCAGTGATAGTACCTCGCTTCCTGGACGTGTCAGCCTTTGACTGTCTCCATGTGGATGGAGACCTTAGACGGATGATATCGACGGTAGGATTGAATCAGTTTACTGAGATCCGCGCACCTGCCTATTTGGAGCCCACCTTAGAGTTTATTAGCTCCTTCACCTACCTCCCCACAGAGCGTTCTGTGAAGTACCGGTTGATGAACCGGAACTTCATAGTTCCACTAGAGTATTGGAGCGATATTTTTGGTTTCCCTACCCTGACAGCTATTGATTTCCCTTCCCGATCTGTAACTAGGGAGTTTTGGGGACATATTACTCATGTGGTTGAGCACGCAGATAGGTGGCGCCCTGGAAATTCCATGGAGAAGGTCATCTTTCACTTAGCTTTTAGGTTAGCCCACCGCATTTTCAGCGAGACACTTCTGGCGCGTACTGAGACGCCCCAGAAGGTCCGACAAGGGGAGCTGTTTAGCCTATATTGCATGGTGACTGGAGGGATCCCCGACTTTGGCTTGATGTTGGTAGAGGACCTGCACAAGATCAAGGCCAAGGCGAAGGGGGACATCTGCTGCGGAGGACTTGTGACCCACATCGCCAGCTACCAGGACATGGATCTCAGCGCTTACACTATGGTGGCGGCTGCCAAGCCGCTTGGGCTGCATGAGATGATCACTCGGCGGATTCTGGTTCCCCGAGGACTGACTACACCATACGTGGCTATGCCATGGGAGCTGACTGCACCGCAGGGGATCAATTGGTCAGCACAATTTACAGTTTATGACCCTCATTACTGGCAGACCGCCTAGGCCCCACTGATGGAGGATTATAGAGAGGCAGCAGCTGCCCCAGTTGAGGAGGAGGAGGTAGATGATAAGGAGACTGCTGATGGCAGGGATGGTGGAGTCCCGATGGATACAGGGACAGATATTGCCGGGACGAGTGCGCCGGTTATTGATCTGGATGATGATGATACTGAGCCGGCACCTGTTGCATCACCATTGAGACCTGCTAGGCGTAAGGCACGCCGACATAGAGATCCAGAGGCTCACCGTCGGATCGATGATCTGACAGAGCAGATGATAGACTCTTATGATGCTCTTACTGTGGACATCGATGAGAGATTTGCCGCCCAGCACCGACAGATCGACAGTTGGACTCATCAGATGCTAGAGAGCCAGCATTATCAGCGCAAGATGATGGAGATCCAGTTCCAACAAGCTATGGGTTATCCGTTTGACCCATCCCAGTATCCATATGTGCCACCACCACCACCACCACCGGATCAGGATTATTGAGAGCTGCAGGATTTTCTTTCTTATTTTTATGCAGTTCAGCTTATTGTCCGGTGAGTATTTTATTCCTTAGACTTATTTTGACCCACTGGGACAGTGTGTCCCAAGTATGGGGTGTTTATTGATGTATTATTTGACACTTATGTGATGTATGACTCTACTTGATCAGATATTTATTTATATTTTTGCTTCAGTTTGCTTCTATGTGTTTATCTGAGACTGCATGCATACATACAGGTTATTTGATTGAGAAAAAACGTCGAAACTGAAAAAAACTGGTTTTAAAAAAACTTTTTTTGACCTCGACCGGGGGAGTTCTGGCCGAACGAGGTGTTTCACCTCGGTTGACTTAAGAACACCTCGACCGAGATGGGTTAACTGAGAGTTTTCGAAAACGATTTTTGTGCTTCTTATCTGGATATGATCTCAGTGAAGATCTTGCTTACTGACTGGTTTTGAAATCTTTATGTGTTTGAAAGGTTTTATAATATGTTTAAGTTGCTAAATGCTTTGTTTGAAATTATTGGCATGTTTAATACTTTGTTTTTATCCAAATTACGTTGAATTTGAAGGTTGACACCGCAAGATAAGTTCTCTCACTTTCTTCCTGGAAAGACCAAGGCAATTCATTCTTCTCTCTTCTTCTTCTTGATCATGCTTAGCCCCTCATATACATTTTGCCTCCCTTTACCTATCCGGAAATTTGGAAGCAAGCGAAGTGGTGAAGGTAAGTGAAGTTAAAGTTGAGAAGTTGGCTGGAAGTGAAAGTGTTAGAAAGTAATAATAGGTTTGGGGAAGTCAATCATGATGATGAGTAACTCGGCACCATTCACATATCCGGGTGTTTGTGTCTTGCCAAAGTCGGATTGAGCGATATTCCTAACGGGTCATGGTATGTGCATCAAGGGTTTGATGCATCTCAAGAAATTGATGAGTGCTGATTTCCTAGGCTTCGGTTATTGTGCACCTCTGTCCATGCATCCCAAAAAGTAAAGTAAAAATAAAAAGTGTGAAATAAGCAAAGCTTATTGGTGGAATATGTTGAAAGTCAAAGTGAAAGTGAAGTACATCCTTTTCCCGGATTCTAGCACCACATTACCTTACATACATCCCTACCCTACACGTTTCTTGACCTTTCTTTTGAGAAGCCCTTGAGACCCCGAGCTTGTTGATTGACTTAGTGGTTTAAACTGGATTATACATGATTAATTTCGATGATTACGATTTATTATGCATTCTATGATTTTATGCAAAGATGAATAACTTTCTTATATTTATAAAATGTTTTAAGCATATTTTGATTTTAAATTCCATGAAGTATTCTCTTAGAGTGATCTATGATTGTAGCACACCATAAAAATGTTTTGAAGGACTTTTTTTATTGATTTTTAGGACTAATAATCCATTCTATCTTGTATTTTATATGCGGAACTTGCTTAGGGACAAGCAAGGGCTAAGTATGGGGTATTTTGATAGCATGAATTATAGTCTATATTTTAGGGTTTGTTTGGACGTTTTATCTTCTATAATCTGCATGTTTGTATGTATAATATGTGATTATATTACCATTTCATCTACCTTTGCGGGAATCGAGGTCTACACCTAGTTTTGTTGTAATCGTAGGTAAAATGGCACGTTTTGCATCAAAAAGGAGCAAAAAGGAGCTATGGAGTCATTGGAGCTACATTCAAGAACATAAGGAGCCATCCAGGAAGCATAGCCATGGATCAGAAATTCACTTTGGACCAGATTTGAGAGATTTCACATTCAGTTGTGACTCACCTCGGTTGACCACAGATTCACCTCGACCGAGGTTATCCAGAGAAGTCGACTCGGCCGAGGCGAACACTTGGGACGCGGCGAGAATATTTTATTCTTGGCTGAGATCTTTTATCTTTGGAAAGAGATCTTATATTTTTGGGCTTGGCTCCTGGAAGGAAGAAGATATACTAGATCATATATTTTACCTATTTTTATGGGAAGAGATCTTTCTAAGATATCTTATCTTTGGAGAGTAATTTTCCTATAAAAAGGGTCGGATTTCCCACAAATCCGACATCCGCATACAGCTGGAGATCGTGCTTAGAGATCCGCTATCACCTTGCTTGCACCTACTACACCGCTGCGGCTATACTCCAGTTGGGAGATTTGAAGGACCTTTTTGAAGGTTGATGAAGGAAGATTGTAGCTTTTATAGCTTTTGAAGGGTTTTTGTAAGATCATCTTAGATTCCCTTCCTTGTTGTCTTGTCTTGTTGGATTTCTATCCAAGGAACGCTTTGTTGTGATATTTGATTCAGTTATTGAAGTCTTTTCATTAAATTCTTCTTGTTCAAATATTCACTTTCTTCCCATATACTTGATTAATACTTTCATGATGATGAGTGGCTAATCTCTTTGTGTGATTCTAGGGTGATTGGCAGAAAGTTATGGGAAAAACAATGATAGAGTAATTTTAATCACAGTAGGACCCTGAAAGTTCGAGCCTTTAACCTTAACCCTAAGCATCTCGCTCAGTCGATGAACATCTCGACCGGAGTGGAATTCTTCTGACCGAGGTGACTTATCTGATCCGAAACTGAGAGTTAAGTGTTAGAAGTTTGCCAAATCCTATTCTTATTACGCATTTCCTGGTTCAATGCAAGCCTAGGATGAGACTTACCCGGTAAAGGTTGATTTTATTCCCTTAGATGGTGTGTTAGTTTGAGATTATAGTTCTTTATCTTAATTCCTTGAGACTTATGATGACATGAATTATGTACCATCATATTCATGCATATTGTAGAAGATTGTCTCAGTTTACCTTGCATTTAGAGAGATTTTGTGTGCCTTTTATGTTCTATTCAATCATTTGTCGGAAATAGAGGTCTACACGAGTTTTTGGTGAATTATAGGTAAATGGAGTGGAATTTAAAGCAAAAGCGGAGCAAGGAGCATCTAAGGATGTTAAGGAAGCTAAAGGAGTCTTAAAGGGATCACAAAGAGCTAAGGAATTGCAAAGGAGAAGCATAGAAGACGAGCCAAAAGAAAAGCACTTTCTGTTGAAGAAAATCGTGCCAATATGCATATAAATCGGATGATTTTCTACCCTAGAAATCGAACGGTTTTGTGTATAAATCGACTAGGTCGATTTCCTTTGTTTTTCGGTCAAATGAAAAGACGATACAAAGCCCAATTCTTTTGGGCTAGAGGAGAGTTTTGTCAAACGGCCCATTTGCAAGAAACTATAGGTGAAAACCCTAGGAACGAAAATGGGGAAGCCGCAGCGGGAAATCTTTACACATTTGAGAGAGATTGGAGATTCTTGGAGAAGGATTGAAGGACTTTTTGCCGGGAAGCCAATCTTGATTCTTGTTTGTGAGATTTCTTTATCCATTGAAGCAATTGTGCTTTTTGAACACGTAATTCAGTTACTTAAGAGATACATTGATCGGTTTTGACGATTGTTTACAGATTTGAAGGTTATTGAATTTTTATTCAAGATTCGGTTTTCTTTGCGAAATTTCACTCAATCTTTAATTTGATTCGATTTTGAAAATGGTTGGCTAAAACCCTTGTGATTCTAAAGAGAATAGTTGATGATTAAGGCTTAGATGATGATAGACTGAACTCATTCAAACATTAGGACCTTGAGAGTTTAGATTTTAGTTTTGCGACAACAGGAAAATCGGTGTGTTCTTGAAGTAAATCGGCCGATTTTCTTATGAACAGCCCGATTTATTCTTCTGACGAACTTTAATTGAATTAATCTTTAACCAAAACTAAGCCTTGCCTAAATCCCAACATTGATTAACCTTATTAACCTCTAATAGAGTGTATGAAGAGACTTCAAACTTGATTCTACATTTAATAGATTAAGGTTATAAGATTTGGGTAATAAAGAGACTCAATATCCTTTATTAAGATTTTAAGTGTGCTTTCTAATCTTTACTTTGGAGAGTCATATCCTGGAGTTTTAGATAGTTAGTTTGAATATAATTCTTGTCTTTAGATCTTTCTATATTGCAGCCACAACAACCCTTATAGAGAGAACCTTAAGATTAGTCATATAGGTTTCAGAACTTCACCGTACGATACTTACCTTTGAACACATAGTCTTTGTAATATAAACTCTGTCCTATATCTATAGAAGTGTCTTGAATCAAAAGCCGAAATCGGATACTTGAATCCTTGGAATCATTTTACCCTTATTTGATCACAAAAGCTTTTCGCATTTTTCGCTAGACAATTGTTATTGAATTTACTCTCACCAAATCCCTGAGTTCGACTCTGGAATTCTTACCTCACTACAGCCGATCCGTACACTGCGGGTTCGCTTTGCTTTGAGTTCTAGATACAAAATTTAAGACTTTGACGCACACACTTTTTGAGCGAACAAGTTTTTGGCGCCGTTGTCGGGGATTTGGTCTAGACCAAATTCGGTTTTCGGTTGTCTAGCTTGAGAGCTCTTGCTCTTGTGATTTGATTTGTCTACTTGAGTGATCTTTGTAGGTTCTTTAGGTATATGCGAAAGACTAGATCCAATAAAGATCTAGTTCCTTTCGATCCCGAATTGGAGAGAACTTTGAGGAGAAAGTTGAAGGAAAAGAAAATGGCTGAGAACGACGAGAGAAACTACCAGGCTGAACTGAATGAAGCTCAACGCCAACTACAGTTGAGTGAGAAAGCACGAAAAGATGCTGAAACGAGTCATCAATTTCAGATTGATGAACTAAGAGCTATGATGTTAGACATGAAGTTGGAATTGAACGAATCTAGGAAGAAGAAGAAAGTCAAGACGCCAACTAAATCCATTAGAAATGACTCATCCGATGATGAAGAGATTGATCCGGACATGCCGGAACTTGAGGAGATCGACCCATTACTTTGTCCTGTTCGGAATACCCCAAAATCACGGGTTGTTTCTCGCCTCCCAACTAGGGACGTGAGAGCTGCTAATGACGGTGATAGACCCCGAACTTTGGGGCAACGGTTGGACCCAATTCAGCAACCACGCCGTCTAGGTGTGGATTTCGGAGCTGAAGACATCCAAGAGTTTAGCTTCTCACCACAAGTCATCACCATGGTTCGCCAAAGTCAATATGGCGGAGCAAGTACTGAATCTCCACACCAACACTTGTAGAATTTTGAGATTCTCATGGAGACTATGAAGCCGAAAAAGGCTACTACAAGCAATTACAAGATCAAACCGTTCTTCTTTTCTTTGAAGGACAAGGCTCTAGCTTGGTACCAAACACTTCCAGCTGCAAAGCTGGCTACATGGGAGGAATTGCCTTCGGAATTCCTCACCAAATTCTTTCCGCCATCCAAAACGGCGGAATTTAGAGGTAAAATAAATGCTTTTTCTATGAAACCTAATGAAAGCTTGTTTCAATCTTGGGAAAGGTTTCAAGATCTCTTGTTGGATTGCCCACACCATGGCATCTCCAAGCTGGAATTATTGGAGATCTACTACAAAGGGTTGGATATGGAAACACAATTCAATCTCCAATCTCTCTCTTGTGGCACATTCATGGACATGAGAGAGGATGATGCTTGGGACTTCATTGAGAAGCAAGCCCAAGTGATTGAGAAGTATTCCCACCGGAAGGTGGACTCAAATAGCCGGAACCAAGACGATCCGGGAGCCAAGTTGAACCAAGCTACTGAAACACAAATATTCTCCCTCAACAATGAGATCAAAGAGTTGAAGGAAGTGCTCAAAACAAGTCTTCAAAAGACTAAGGAGCAAGAAGCCAACTACATGGGGAGGGACAACAATCAAAGGAATGATAACCGGAACTCCAATTGGAACAACAACAACAATATTAACCGGAACTCCAATTGGAACAACAACAATAGGAACTCAAATAACAACAATTGGAGGTCAAATCAGCAAAATCCAGGTAATCCTTACTCTCATGCTGAAAAGGCTCTAACATCTCCATCTTCTTCTACTCCTTTAACAAGCCAAGGACAATCAAGCGGATCAAACAAACCCGATCCCATGCTAGAGACGATCCTAGGCAAGCTACAAGGATTGGAGAGTTATATAACTTCGGTTGACAAAGCTCACAAAGCTTTAGAAAACCAAGTATTTAACAAGGCCGGAGAAGTTCCAAGAGACCAAGGGAAACTTCCCGGGAAGACAGAAGATAACCCAAAGGGAAGGGTTATGACAATAACTACTAGGAGTGGCAAAACAACTACCGACCCTCAACCTCAAGTAGTCGAAACCACCACTAAAGAAGGAGAGGCAAAAGAGAAGGAAGAAGTTTATGTTCCTCCTCCCGCTTACAAACCACCTCTACCTTTCCCTCAATCTAGAGCGCGTGCACGCCTAGATAAACATTTTGCTAAGTTTGTTGAACTTATGAGTAAGCTGCATATTAATATACCTTTTATGGATGCAATTTTAGGTATGCCAGCTTATGGGAAATTCCTCAAGGAGATCCTCTCTAACAAGAGGAAATTGGAAGACATAGGAGAAGTCAAGATGAGTATGGAGTCATCCGAACTCATCAAGACCATGACGGAGAATATGCCACCTAAGCTCCGTGATCCAGGATCCTTTTGCATACCCATCACTTTGGGAGAAGCTACCTATGATGCACTTTGTGACCTTGGAGCGAGTGTGAGTATCATACCCCTTGCTCTATGCAAAGCAGTTGGTCTAGGAGAGCCTAGACCGGTGAAGATCACACTCTACATGGCTGATCGTTCCACCACTAAGCCGGTGGGGATATTAGAAGACATTCCGGTAAAGCTCGGTAAGTTTTACATCCCTATAGATTTTGTCGTTCTTGACATCCCTGCAGATTATCCGGTTCCCATCATTCTTGGGAGACCATTCCTTGCAACATCCGGATGCATGGTCGATTGCAAGAATGGCCAGATGTCTTTCCATATAGGTGAAGAAAAGGTAGAATTCATACTCTCTTCCTTAATCAAGGAGCCAGCCTTGAGAGACGATGTTTTTGATATTTTTGATGAAGAAGAGTCTAGAGAGGTAGTAAGTTCAATCTTGATGAAAGAACCTCTTCAAAAGGTTCTTAGTATGAGCATCATGGAGGAAGGAGTGGAACATGATTGCAATGAGGATGTGAAAGCATTAAATGATGTGGAGGAAGAACTAGGAACAAGAATTGAAGAACTAGAATTAACTCCGGAAACTGTGAAGAAAATCGACCTGCACAAACCAAATCGTCCGATTTGTGAAAAGGCAACCCGATTTTTGTCAACAGAAAGAAAAATCGACCTGACTAAACTAAATCGTCCGATTTATGAAAAGGCAACCCGATTTTTTTCGACAGAAATAAAAATCGTGCCTCAGATCGACCGATTTACTTCAGGGGAGGTCGATCCAGTGGGAGATTTTCTGGATTCTCCGAACTTCACCGCAGCTATTCTCGAATCTAATGATGCAGTACCCCCACCTCTAGAGGCCTCTCCCACAACATCCGAAGGCCACGATTCATCATCAATCAAGGTACCTCCATCACTAGAATTGAAGCCACTCCCCACGCATTTAAGGTACGCATTCCTTGGCATTAATTCCACATATCCGGTCATAGTCAATGCGAATTTGAATGATGCTGAACTAGAGAAACTTATGCATGTTTTGAAGCAACATAGGAGAGCATTAGGCTATACAATTGATCATTTAGTAGGAATAAAGCCTTCCCTACGTATGCACAAAATTCTAATGGAAGAGGATTACAAACCTTCACGCCAACCTCAAAGACGGTTAAATCCAGCAATGAAAGAGGTCGTGAAGAAAGAAATCCTTAAGCTACTTGATGCAGGTATCATCTTCCCTATTCCCGATAGCAAATGGGTGAGTCCAGTACAAGTAGTACCCAAGAAAGGAGGCATTACCGTTGTTGCCAACAAAAACAACAAACTTATCCCCACACGGACAGTTACAGGGTGGCGAATGTGCATCGACTACCGCAAACTGAACGTGGCCACTAGGAAGGACCACTTCCCCCTTCCTTTTATCGATCAAATGTTGGAAAGGTTAGCCCAACATTCTTACTTTTGTTATCTAGATGGATATAGCGGTTTCTTTCAGATTCCAATTCATCCGGATGATCAAGAGAAGACGACTTTTACGTGCCCATGGGGTACGTTTGCTTATAGAAGAATGCCATTCGGTCTATGCAACGCTCCAGCCACCTTCCAAAGGTGTATGATGGTAATCTTCTCCGAATACGTAGAGAATATCATGGAAGTCTTCATGGACGATTTTTCGGTATATGGTTCTTCCTTTGATAACTGTCTCTATAACCTTTCACTAGTTCTTAAGAGATGTGAGGACACTAACTTAGTCTTAAACTGGGAAAAGTGTCATTTCATGGTCACCGAAGGGATTGTGTTAGGTCATCTAGTATCACAAAGGGGAATAGAGGTTGATAGAGCAAAGATAGAAACCATTGAGAAGCTACCTCCCCCTTCTTCGGTGAAAGGAATTAGAAGTTTCTTAGGACATGTAGGCTTCTATAGGAGATTCATAAAGGATTTTTCTAAGATTTCAAAACCCTTAACTAATCTTTTGATGAAAGATGCAACTTTCGAATTTTCGAAAGATTGTTTAGATGCTTTTTGCAGGATCAAAGAAGCTTTGATTTCAGCACCAATCATTCAACCACCCGATTGGACTCTTCTCTTCGAGGTCATGTGCGACGCAAGCGACGTCGCTATAGGAGCCGTTCTTGGACAGAAGAAAGATGGTCGCACTCATGCCATCTACTATGCTAGCAAAACGCTAGATGAGGCTCAATATAATTATGCAACCACAGAAAAGGAACTTTTAGCCGTAGTATACGCTTTTGAGAAATTTCGTTCCTATCTTGTAGGTGCAAAGGTGATAGTCTATACGGACCATTCCGCAATTCGATACTTATTCACAAAGAAGAATGCGAAGCCAAGGATTCTAAGATGGATCTTACTCTTACAAGAGTTCGATTTAGAGATTCGTGATAAGAAAGGATCGGAAAACTCCGTTGCCGATCATCTTAGTCGTCTTCCGAAACTCACCGGCGAAACGGATGAACTTCCTATAGACGACTCATTCCCTGACGAACAGCTACACGAGATTGAAGAGTACATCTCAAAAGGTAATGATCCATGGTTTGCTGACATTGTGAATTACCTTGTTTGTAAGGAGATTCCACCCGGACTTTCATATGCTCAAAAGAAGAAGTTCTTTAGTGACGTCCGACAATTCTATTGGAACGAACCTCTTCTATTCAAAAGAGGTCCCGATGGCATTTACAGGAGATGTATCCCCGAAGATGAGGTGGATAGTGTCATCCGCCATTGCCATTCTCTACCATGTGGCGGACATGCTAGTTCCCACAAGACTTGTGCTAAGGTACTTCGCTCCGGCTTCTATTGGCCTACACTTTTCAAAGATGTACAAAAGTTTGTTGTTGCTTGTGATGCTTGTCAAAGGACAGGTAATATATCAAGGAGGAATGAGATGCCTCTCAACAACATACAAGAAGTAGAGATCTTTGATGTATGGGGCATCGATTTTATGGGACCTTTCCCATCTTCATGCGGTAACCAATATATACTTCTTGCCGTAGACTATTTCTCAAGATGGGTAGAGGCAATCGCTTCTCCTACTAATGATGCAATGGTAGTGGTGAAGTTCTTCAATAGAACGATCTTCCCAAGATTCGGAACTCCCCGAACCATCATTAGTGACGGAGGAACGCATTTCACAGCCCGTCGATTTGAGACTCTATTGGCTAAGTATGGGGTAACCCATAAGATAGCTACACCTTACCATCCGCAAACCAGCGGACAAGTCGAAATATCCAATAGAGAGATTAAGGGAATTTTAGAGAAAACCATCTCTAAAACGAGAAAAGATTGGTCAATGAAGCTTGACGATGCACTATGGGCGTACAGGACGGCCTTCAAGACACCAATAGGTATGACTCCCTATAATCTTGTATATGGTAAATCCTGTCATCTTCCTGTAGAGCTAGAGCATAAAGCCTATTGGGCTATCAAGTGGCTCAATTTTGACATGAAAGAAGCCGGAGAGAAGCGGCTCTTAGACATCAATGAGCTAGATGAGATCCGGCTAAATGCGTATAAGAACGCAAAGATCTACAAGGAACGGACAAAGCGTTGGCATGATAAACACATCAATCTGAAATTGATAAACACATCATTCCAAAAGAACGCAAAGTCCTTCTATTCAACTCAAGGCTTCGTCTATTTCCAGGTAAGCTTAAATCCCGTTGGACAGGACCTTATGTAATTAAACAAATTTTCCCCCATGGTGCAGTTGAAGTATGGGGTGAACAAAGCGGAAGTTTCAAGGTTAATGGCCAACGGTTGAAGAAATACACACCGGAAGCTCCGGTCGAGGAGATAGCTCCTATCCTCCTCCATTGAACACAAACCATACACCGTCCAGCTAAAGACGATAAATCAAGCGCTTCTTGGGAGACAACCCATGATAGTATAGTTTTTCCCTCCTTTCATCACTTAGTTAGAGTAGATTAGTTGCTTTGTTTCTTTGTTTTTGCTTTTTATTTGTTCCTCGATGCACTCTTGGTTTGTCGTGTCATTAATCGCAGGAAATTAGGTCCATATTGAGATATCCATGGAGAAAGGGAGTATAAATCAGTTTAATCTTCAATATCCATGAAGAATAAGGAAGGAAATCGAGCTACACTAAGTTAATCGTCCGATTCAGGAGCAGAGCAAGTCGATTTTTGCCAAAAGAAAGAAAAATCGACCTGGAGATCGACCTGCCAAGAAAAATCGTCCGATTTTCAAGTGTTTAGAGAAAAATCGAGTTACCTAAAGTAAATCGTCCGATTCAGTAACAAAGCAAGTCGATTTTTGACAACAGGAAGAAAAATCGACCTGGAGATCGACCTACCAAGAAAAATCGTCCGATTTTCTTTGAGTTCAGAGAAAAATCGCCCCGACGATTAAATCGGCCTTATAAATCGGCCGATTTTCTTCACAGTTTCTCGACCCTATATAAAGACTCAAACACTCGATCTTCCTCATTCCACAACCTTCCACTCTCGATTTCCCTCTCTCAAGAACTCCGAAAATCGCCCATACCCTACAATCCTCATTCCTTAATCATTTTGAGTGATTCTTGGCTCCAAACTGAAGCATTTTCAACAAGGAACGAGGATCTACCAACAACAAGCACGGCAATCGACTCCTCCGTATGGAATTCAGGTTTTTCTTTCCAAAACCTAAGTTTCTTGTTCGAAATTGAAGTTTGCTTAGGAAGTGTTTGTTTGCTGAAATTGATTGAGGAATCTGCTTAGGAATCACTATAGGAAACTGTATGTGGTGATTGTTGGAATAGAACTTTACAGAATTGTGAGAATCGTAGAAATCGACAGAAAATCGACCCAACCCAGAAAAATCGTCCGATTTTTGTGAAGAACAGGCCGATTTTTTGTTGCAGAAATGGATATTGTGAAGAGAATAACTAGAAATACGGGGAAGAAGAAGGGATCTTCTTCCAAAGCCCCTCCCCCACCTCAAAACATTCCTAAGCTTCCCCCTCCCCTATCCAAGCACAAGAAACGATATGAACGCATCTTAGATCGCCTATTCACCCCTCCTCGCTACATTGTGTTAGATGATCTAGATTCCTTGTTTGTTCGAGAGGATGTAGATATGATGCTTGACAGGGCTGGGCTGAGACAGTTTGCTACGATTAGGGAGGATGCTTATACCGAGATCACCCTAGAGTTCCTTAGTACATTCGAGCATGATCCTAGGGAAAGAATGGTCACCTTCCGCCTTATGAGCCAAGATCACACTATGTCTATTGACACTTTTGGAGACTTGTTCGGTTTTTCTTATTCAGATGCAGGCACATTTGCTAGAGGTGTTAGTGCTAGTGACTTTTGGGAGGCTATTTCTGTGGGTGAGTATGGTGGAGACAAGTGGAGATCCGGAAATTCTAAGGAGACTAGTATGTACAACCTCTCCTTCAAGGTAGTACATAGGATTCTTAGTGAGAGCTTATTTGCACGGACAGAGACTCCACAGAAGCTCAAGGCTGATGAGCTTTTCATTCTTTATTGTATGACATCCACCACCATTCCCGACATCTCTACCATGCTTGTTGACTATCTAGGAAAGATAGCCAACAAAGCTAAGGGCAATATTTGTGCAGGAGGTCTTGTCACTCATGTGGCTAAGACAATGGGATTAGACTTCTCCGGATGCACTCTAGCTGAGAGTGCCCTTCCATTAGGCTCACAGCGGTTGGCTGTTCGACAGGTCTTGATTCCTCGAGGGAGAGGAACCCTTCATGTGCCCATGCCATGGCACAGGGATCCGAAGAAGAAACCATCCGAGATCATTTGGAAATCCGAATACACTATTCGGAACAAGAGGAACTGGAAGGAGACGTTCGAGTCGATGCTTGAGGAGTTCTCTCCTCCTACTTACTATGATGATGATGCAGGTGACTCTGAGGAGGAGGATGAGGATGGAGGATAGGGGACCATGCTCGAGTTTGAGAGTGACACTCATAGCGGTCCTGCTACGGATGCCATGGACACCGACACTCATGGTGTAGGACCTAGCCGGACTAGTAGAGGCGATGAGGAGACAGAGGATGACATGCAGCCACCTCGCCGCTCATTTGCACGTGCCCCAGGACATGGACGAGGACGTCGCCTTCCCCGTCACTTTAGGGAGCTAGTCTCTAGTTTCCAGAGCCTCAGCACCGACTATCACGCTCTCCACACCGACTACGATACCCTGAACACTCAGTTCAGGAACTACACGCAGGAGACGGACGCTAGGCATTCATCCTACGATGGCCAGATGAGAGACTTATACTTCCACCAGTTCGGCCACTTCTACGATCCTAGTGCACCGATGTATCCTTATCCACCACCACCACCACCTACAGAGGATTGAGCTTCCACTTCTTTTACATTGTAAGTATTTTTCTTCATCTCATGCTTGATTTTCACATTGGGAACAATGTGGATGTTAAGTATGGGGTGAGGGTACTTACAATACCTTTTGTTTCATCTTAGCACTTTATGAACTTTGCACTATGATTTGGCTTGTAATAACTCTTGCACTACTTGCTTTCCACTATGACACTTGCATTTGCATGATCTTTTTCAAATCCTATGAATTTTCAAAATTTTTGTGCTTCTTATGATGGAAATGACCTCTGTTCGCCCCTAAATGTGCGTGCAAGTAAGCTTTAAATTTATAAAACTAGAATCAAGCAAGCGAACCCGCAGTGTACGGATCGACGTAGTTAAGCAAGAATTCCAGAGTATCGAACACAGGGATTTGGGGAGAATAAATTCGATCGTAGGTTATCAAGCAAGTGAATGTAAGAGCTTTGCAATATATTGGGAAAACAACAATCCTAAAGATCCAAGTATCCAGCTGTGGCAATCGATTCAAGATATACTTAATGATATAAAGACAGAGCTGAGATATGCAAAGGTATGCTAATGTAAGGTAATCGTACGGTGAAGTTCCAAAAACCTTATATGACCCACCTACAAGACACTCTCCATACAGGTTGTTGAGGCCTCAATATAGAAAGGTTCTAAAGGCAAGAATTAATGTCAAATACCCAAACTTGTAATCCAAGGATCAAGACTAACTTAACCGATTAAGGTTGTGACACTCACAATCGAGGTAGAGGTTGTTGAGGCTTCACTACCACCTAGAAAAGGCAAGCCAAGTCTAAGTTAAAGCTAATCTTTAACTTTGGATTAAAGTAAAAGCAAGTTCGTAGACTTAAGGGAAATTACGGGTTGATCTTGAGATTTCACGGTCGCGGAACTCAAGAACAAACCGTGATTTAGGGTTCGTCGACGATTCTCTCTAACTTTCAGGGTCTAATCTGGTTACGATCGATCTATCATCATCTAAGCCACAACTATCAACCCTTCACCTTAGAATTGTTAAGGGTTTTTAGCCAATAATCATCATTATGATATTAAATTCAAAGATTAAAAGATTGAAAGATGAAAACTTCCGAAAACTTCCAATAAACTTCAAACCAATCTCAAAGTCACAATCAAAAACGAATATCGTCAATAGATTCAGAATAGAACAAACAAACACAATTTTAGGTAAGAAGGAAGAACGGGATGTCAATCCGTCTTCTAAATCAAACCTAAACAAGAAGAGAGATCTTCTGGAGAACAATCTTCCGAATCTTCAATCTTCCGTCAATCCGGAAATCTCAATCGCAATCTCCACCAAAGTGCGAGATTAGGGCAATTCTCCGCGTAAACGTCGGATGCGTCTATGCGTAAGCGAAGGTGTAAAACGAGATGCCAGAGTCTCTAAGCGGAGGTCGAAAACGCGTCTAAGCCAAGGTGACGGAATCTCTCTTCGTCCGTCCTTTTATAGGGCAAGATAAAATATCGGCCCGGCCCAATCTTCTGAAAGATCTTGGCTTAAAGTGTGGCGAAAAAGATCGCCAAGATCACGGTCGTGGAAGGTTCCACGACCGTAATTTAGAGCGTGGAAATCAACACGGTTTGAATACATGATTCCACGACCGTAAAAGCTTCTGGAATGAACCACGCTTCTCCTGCATGGTTCCACGGCCGTGGAACTGAACGTGGAATGTAGTACGGCCGTATTTTAGAGCGTGGTTTAGGGCAAGAACGTGATTCTTCCATAGCCTCGTGCATTCCTCAAGTTGGCACTCTTTTGGCTGCTAAGAATGCCCTCTATCCATGGACATACTCAATCAACTCATCCTTGCTAAATTCCGTTCGGAAATGGCTCTCAATCACCTATAATCAACATAGAACTTGTGTAGACATCCATATCGACAATATAGGCAAACTAGCTCACAAATGCGACAATGCTCAATCAAAGACTATCAATATGAACCAAATACACTTAGAAAACGTGCCTAAAATATCACAATATTTCATGCTAACAACCTCTATGATGAGAAATGTGTATGTGGATAGGCAAAAAGATGCTTAGTTGTGTTGAGATGTTAATCATAGCATGAATGAGTTTACTTTTGTTACTTGAACACATGAATAAGTTATATGATTTAGTTGTTTTGATAAGAGAATGAAATAATAGTCAAAGCTATATTGCAAGTTCTCTTACATCATATAAGGATGAACAAGCCAATTCACTTCTTTTCTTTTCTCATATCTTGATCATGCTAGCCCCTCAATGAAATATGTAACCCTCCTTTTACCATCCGGGAATTAGAATAAGTGATAGAAAAAGGCATGTTTGATGTGGGAGGGCCAAGGAAAATGTATTAAATGAAAGTGTAGAAATTCATAAGTTTGGGGACGTTGAACATGAGGATGAGTAACTCGGCACCATTCACATAGCCGGGTGTTTGTGTCTTGCCAAAGTCCAATTGAACGACAAGTCCTAACGGGATATGGTATGTGCATCAAGGGTTTGAGGCATCTCGAAATTGAGAAACGCCGATCTCCTAGGCTTCGGTTTTTGTGCACCGCTGTCCATACTCTCAAAAAGTAAAGTATAATGGAAGCAAAGCTTTCTACATGCGAAGCATGTGCGGTGAAGAAAAATTTTGAAGGTATTATGTGTTCCTCTTTCCCGGATTAGCACCACAATGGCCAAAAAGAATTCCTTCCCTTAATACGTTTCTTGGACCTTTCCTTTGATTAGAAGACCTTGAGACTTTTATGCATGTGTTTAAGGCTTCATGGCTTAGATTTGTTTGACTTTGATTACCTCTACATCTTTATCATGTCCTTTATTTGTGTTTTCAAGAAAGAAAAGGAAGTTAGTTCATCTTATAGTTATCATTGATACATACTTTGCCTTTTTATGCCTTGAAGTATCACTTTGAGGGTGATCCAATAAGAAGAAGCACTACCAAAAGAAAAGTTTTTGAGTTTTCATACATATATAATCCATGACATCTTGTATTCTAAATTTGAGTCTTGCTTAGGGACAAGCAAGGGGCAAGTATGGGGTATTTTGATGACATGAATTATGTACCATCATATTCATTCATATTGTAGAAGATTGTCTCAGTTTACCTTGCATTTAGAGAGATTTTGTGTGCCTTTTATGTTCTATTCAATCATTTGTCAGAAATAGAGGTCTACACGAGTTTTTGGTGAATTATAGGTAAATGGAGTGGAATTTAAAGCAAAAGCGGAGCAAGGAGCATCTAAGGATGTTAAGGAAGCTAAAGGAGTCTTAAAGGGATCACAAAGAGCTAAGGAATTGCAAAGGAGAAGCATAGAAGACGAGCCAAAAGAAGAGCACTTTCTGTTGAAGAAAATCGTGCCAATATGCATATAAATCGGACGATTTTCTACCCTAAAAATCGAACGGTTTTGTGTATAAATCGACTAGGTCGATTTCCTTTGTTTTTCGGTCAAATGAAAAGACGACACAAAGCCCAATTCTTTTGGGCTAGAGGAGAGTTTTGCCAAACGGCCCATTTGCAAGAAACTATAGGTGAGAATCCTAGGAACGAAAATGGGGAGGCCGCAGCGGGAAATCTTTACACGTTTGAGAGAGATTGGAGATTTTTGGAGAAGGATTGAAGGACTTTTTGCCGGGAAGCCAATCTTGATTCTTGTTTGTGAGATTTCTTTATCCATTGAAGCAATTGTGCTTTTTGAACACGTAATTCAGTTACTTAAGAGATACATTGATCGGTTTTGACGATTGTTTACAGATTTGAAGGTTATTGAATTTTTATTCAAGATTCGGTTTTCTTTGCGATATTTCACTCAATCTTTAATTTGATTCGATTTTGAAAATAGTTGGCTAAAACCCTTGTGATTCTAGGGAGAATAGTTGATGATTAAGGCTTAGATGATGATAGACTGAACTCATTCAAACATTAGGACCCTGAGAGTTTAGATTTTAGTTTTGCGACAACAGGAAAATCGGTGTGTTCTTGAAGTAAATCGGCCGATTTTCTTATGAACAGCCCGATTTATTCTTCTGACGAACTTTAATTGAATCAATCTTTAACCAAAACTAATCTTTGCCTAAATCCCAACATTGATTAACCTTATTAACCTCCAATAGAGTGTATGAAGAGACTTCAAACTTGATTCTACATTTAATAGATTAAGGTTATAAGATTTGGGTAATAAAGAGACTCAATATCCTTTATTAAGATTTTAAGTGTGCTTTCTAATCTTTACTTTGGAGAGTCATATCCTGGAGTTTTAGATAGTTAGTTTGAACATAATTCTTGTCTTTAGATCTTTCTATATTGCAGCCTCAACAACCCTTATAGAGAGAACCTTTAGATTAGTCATATAGGTTTCGGAACTTCACCGTACGATACCTACCTTTGAACACATAGTCTTGGTAATATAAACTCTGTCCTATATCTATAGAAGTGTCTTGAATCAAAAGCCGAAATCGGATACTTGAATCCTTGGAATCATTTTACCCTTATTTGATCACAAAAGCTTTTCGCATTTTTCGCTAGACAATTGATATTGAATTTACTCTCACCAAATCCCTGAGTTCGACTCTGGAATTCTTACCTCACTACAGCCGATCCGTACACTGCGGGTTCGCTTTGCTTTGAGTTCTAGATACAAATTTAAGACTTTGGCGCACACACTTTTTGAGCGAACAACTTACCCGGTAATAGGAGTTACGGTTTTGGATTAGTGAGTAGTGAGACTTACCCGGTGATCTATTCCACTTTAGTAACACCTTCCCCATGCAAAAACCTCAACTTTGTCCGCTTATCTTGAGATCTTGAGTTGGAACCACAACTAGATGCTTTAACCCCTAGAATTGCATATTTCCTTTATTGACTTTTATCATCTTTGATTGTTTTAATTACTTGTGGTTAGTAATTGCTAAAGCTTACTGTAATTGGACTTTGTTTCACTAAGTCCCTGTGATCGACCCCTGGAATTCCTTGCTTTTTACTACGATTGACCCGTACACTGCGGGTTCGCATCCTTGTTTTAAGCTTACGTCTAGGGTTATAAATTTAAAGCTTGCACACACCGTTTGGAGCGAACACCATAAATTGGTACCGTATTAAATTTTGTTCTAATAGGATCTACTACCTTAGAAGTCTTAGACTTCTAATTACCAAGAAAGTGTGCTAACACACTTGCCTCCTTTGACAGGCAACCGAGTTATACAGTTACAGATTGAGTTGTGATTAAGAGAGTCGAGATCTGATTCAGGTAAGTCCACGGACTTACTTAGCTAGCTTCTTGTATGAGTGTAATGTGTATGAGTGGTGTTTGTTAGTTATGATAAACAACGAAACCGGATTAGGCCGACTTTATTATTTACGTAATTGACCCAAGTGTATGATAACGGGTCGTGACATCATCTGCCTAGCTCTTGCGAGAGTCTAGGAGGTTCCCTGCGACCAGCCCAGTCCGGTAGACGGTCAGATGCATTAGTACCATTCCGCGTTGGTAAACGGGGACAGGGGCGAGGTTTGGGAATCCCTCGTGTCACAAAATAAGTATCATTAGTAATGACCTATCACCTAATTAAAGATAATAAAAGGATTGAGTGTGGAATGTTGATTGTGTATGTTGTGTGTTTGTGCTTTTACCTTTATACTTATGCATAGAATGTTAGCTAACGGTTTTATACCGCTTGTAGATGTCTTGCAGGTTAATACAGTTGTAGAGAGATCCGGAGGGAATGGTCAGCCGGATCCACCTACTCATTTAGTTGGGGACGGGGATGTCTTTTGTTCTTCATATGTGTCGTTTTGGTACCTTTACTTTGTAAGGCTGATACATATTCTTCATGTATATATTGTTTAAAGTTTTCAAATGTTTTAAATACTTTTGTGCCTTGTTGTAAGATCCTAGTGAAATTGTTGTCAAACTAAGGTCGGGACCCATTGTGAGGTCCTAACCAGTAGCTCCTCGAGTTCTCAAAATTTGGGGTGTTACAAAGCCGGTGAGGAAGCTAGTTTACGAAGCGGTCCAGTGTTAAGAGTGTTTTCAGCAGGAATAGCAACAGACGCAACATTCTTCTTAATGACTCGAATGATTGGCCTTGGGACAACCCTAGCGGAAGGCTTTGTGCCATTAAAGCTAGGAGAATTGTCATGTCCAACTTTGACATAAGCAGGTTTCCCATTGTTGAACTTGTTGTTGGTCGTTATGCTCCCATGTCCCGAAAGAGCCATGGACGACTTCGGAGTTGCATATTCCTCCAAACCTTGAAGACTCTTGAAAGAGTTCTTCAAAGGGATTTCAGCATAGATCGCATTAGGAGTAATGTCAAAGACAACTTCAAACGACTTGCGGCGGAGCCATCTTCCTCCTTGGATGACGAAAGTAGCCGGGAGTTCATTGAAGTTCACAATTGCCCTTGACGCCATTTCCTTGCAATCAAATAAGATCAAACATTAGTATATGTATAACTTAGAGATGAAAAGAAAGAAAAGGTCCCACTGGACGTGCCAAAAATATGTTGAGTAAAAATGTACACAAATTTACAAAACACATTTTATGTTTTATTCGAATACAAATTTATAAAACACATTTTATTTATTTGTTTGAGTTCGGCCCTCTTTTTTTGACCTTTTGATTCTAAGTTATATAAATACCAATATTTGGTTAGTTTTGGTGATTTGGGCTGCACCCGTTTTTGGACGGGTTGCCTACGTACCTCGTTAAAAAGGATCAAGCCTCACATAGTTCAGTGCGGTGTTTTCATGCATCAGAGAATCAAATTCCAAACCCACCTTCTAGGAAGGGTTGCCTAAACGATGACTCAACTATCATTTGCATGGCATTTTTATCTCGACCATGCATCATAAGATTAAATTAAACCCACCTTTTAGGAAGGGTTACTTAATTCATCCCGCTATCACGCGCATGATCAAGATTAGTGAGAGATTGTTTATTGTTTTATTTTATTTTTTTGTGACTGTATTTGGCCCTTAATTTATTTGTACCAAATTCCCTACGTATCCTTTATTAGGAATCAAGTCATACGTAGTTCTTAAACGATTGAGTTTTTTTTGTGGTTAAACTCGACGAGCGGATGCTTTATATCGAGTTCATGAATATTTGAGAGTTTTCATTTAACTCCAAGATTTCTTTTGGAGTTGATTTTTGTAACATCCCATAAAAAAATTGTCATCCCGCATCGTTTGAATGGGAATTTGTGATTGGTTTATAAGGATGGGTTGCTACCCATGTCAACAAGAATTCTTTTTTTCCAGTGGTAGAGTGAGGACAAATAACTCTGGAGTTAAGCGTGCTCGTGCGGGAGCAATTTCAGGATGGGTGACCTCCTGGGAAGTTTTCTCCGCAAGCATGGTTGGCATGGGGACAGCGTCCCTAAGACCTCGGGTCTTACAGATGGTATCACAGCTAACCCTGAGTTACAAGTAGGCGGTCACTCGGCTCGGTGGACGGTCCTTGGCCTGACGTGGACGTCAGGAGTTTAAGTGGGGGAGATTGTAACATCCCGTAAATTGTCATCCCGCATCGTTTGAATGGGGATTTGTGATTGATTTATAAGGATGGGTTGCTACCCATGTCAACAAGAATTCTTCTTTTCTAGTGGTAGAGTGAGGACAAATAACTCTGGAGTTAAGCGTAATCGTGCGGGAGCAATTTCAGGATGGGTGACCTCCTGGGAAGTTTTCTCCGCGAGCATGGTTGGCATGGGAGAGCGTCCCTAAGACCTCGGGTCTTACAATTTTAATTGGACGGTGCGATTGAATCCAATATTGGATTTCCTACGTAGCTCGGAAAGAGCATCAAGTCATGACGTAGTTCTGGAATGATAAGATATATAGTTTGGATTTTTGTGAGATTAAACTCGATGAGCGGATGCTATAAATCGAGTTTAGAAAATTTGGCGTCTTTTTAATTTTACGTCCAAGATTTGATTCAAAAATACTTTTACTTAGACGAGGCGACTGAATCCAATTTAATTTCAAATCGGATTTCCTACGTAGCTCAGAACGAGCATCAAGTCATAACGTAGTTCTACCTAAACAAAATTATCATGTTTTAATTTTTTTAGTTTTTTTATATAAATATTTAATTACGATACACAATCGTAAATTTATGATCCTATTTATTAAGATTTTGTCTTAATAGAGTCACTTTTGCAATAAGCTATTTTATGGGTTATCTTTTACAAAATTTTTATTTTTTTATTTACTTTGTAAATAACCCAAATCTATATATCTTACTAAAACATAACCCACTTCGTCCACATGTCGCGTGTTAAGGCTAGCCACATCAGCTTTTTTCCAATTTATTTACAATATTGCCACAAGATATTTACAGATTTGCCATAATATTTTTCATAATAAAAAAATCATTAAAACTAATAAATAATCAGCAAGCCAAATCATCATTAATCTAATAAATTATCATGCCACATCAATTTTACTCAAATATTAATTTAAACAAAAACATAATAAAAGTACATCTAGATTTTGTTTTTATAATTTTCAAATAATTTGGGCACATTTTAATTTACGAAAATAAATTTTTGAGTTAAATTTATAATTTCAAATTTTATATATCACGTTTTGTTTTCTTAATTTAAATTTTTGAAAATTTTGTTTTAATTAATTTTTTAATTATATATATATATATATATATAACCCGCACAAGGTGCGGACATTAAACTAGATTAAATTGAAAGTGGTAGCCCTTCCACTTTCCACATGACTCAAGTTTACAACCTTTAATGCTTTGTTTTTCTTCTCTTTTCTTTTCCTTGTTTCTTTAAAGAAAGAAAAAAAAAAGAAGGAAAATAATATAAATGGGTCTCATTTTTAAGAGAAAGAAAAGATAAAATACGAAGTAAAAATTTTTTTCCTACTGTTAGGAGTAGAGATTATCCACGTTGTTTTCCATTTGTCTATTTATTAGACGGGTCCCACCATAATAAAGAAGGAACATAAAGTTTTATTTCTTTCTCCTTATTTTCTATTTCTTTTACTTTGTTAATTTTTTTTAATTCTCATCTCTTTCTCCTTTTTTTTTGTTTGTTTGTCTTCAACAGGAGGTAGGAGCTATGCAAAAATGGCGATTAGTTAGATTTCAGCCCTCTTCCAGTTATTTTGAAACAGATAAGTATGAGACAGGACCAACACTTCTGATCAAAACAAGACTCCTTTTCTCTTCTATTGTCTCGCTTTTTTTTTTGGAGAGAATTTTCATTCTTTTGTTTACTCCTTTTGTGAATGAATTTGTTGTATATTGCCTCTTTCTATTCTCCTTCATACAAATTTCTATTTACAAGACTTAATTTAACCCCCTTTTGATTTGGTGTCATGATGACAATTTTATAATTTTGTAGCAAGAGAAGATTTATCTTTCTCCCAAGTTATAGTTCCATGGCCAAACATCATCGCGGTCCCTTGCGCAACATAGCTGTGAATTAAGTGTTTTGAACTTTGTAGCGGTAGATTCTACTAATTCCAACCAACTACTGTATTTAGTGTAGCGGAGAAACCAAATGATTTCATCCAACTACGTTTGTGGCAGCAGTAGAATCGTTCGATTCCGACCGAGCCTAATATACTTTCGATTCATCCATGGCACAAGGTAGTGGTCAAAAGTAGTCGCTTTTGATCCAACCACAAATTTAACGCTTCGGAAACCACCAACGATTAATATGAGAGGGAGATCTATATTTGGATCAATCATCTCACATTTGAGTTAGCTCTTGATCTGCACACGAGCAAATGGCAGAGAGAATTTCAAAAGGAAGAATAGAAAGTACATATTACTCACTGCTGAATATTGATCTCCAAAGAAAGAGCAAGTAACTTGGTGATTTTATTTTTGATTTTCAACTCTTCCACTTCTATTTTTCCTACTCTCTGAACTTTCTTCTTCCATTCTCTTTCTTTTTAATCTCTCCTCTTCCAAAAAAATTGTCTACAAATCTTCTATTCTTTTATAGAATAGCTAGGGTGAGTTACATATGAAACTACCCACTAAGCCCACTAACTCCAATTTTCTTTAAAATTGTTAATATATATTTATTTTTTCAACTAAAACTATCGGATGAAAAACTAACCCAATTTAAGGCTGATTTTAGTTTTAATATATTTTGTCTAATTTGCCAATTTATTATTTGACATCTAATGAGCTAGATTGGGCTTTTGTAATTTTGGGCTTTTGTTCAATATTTTGGGCTTTTGAAATTTTTATAGAAGCCTTCTTCTTCATTTTTTTTTGTTTAAATTAACAATAAGAAATCAACCACACCAAAAATATTTTTGGGTGATTTCATGATATTTTATTGTATTTTATTTCACAAATGATAAAATTCATGAAATTTCATTCCCGAACATCGGAAAGTCTTTGGTTTGGGTGCCTTGTTTGATCATGCATAGAGTACTTTCCTACGGGAAGCTAAGCATGATAATAGAGCAGGGATTATCTTGAGACATGTAACTCATTTGGGCTTACTTAGTTGACTTTTGTGTGTTAGCTTAACTATGATAGTGGTGTCTACTGGATGTTAATATTAAGAACATGCTAGGACGACCTTTATTGTTGTTTGGGCCAACTAGTAGAGGTGTCAAACGGGACTGACGGGTCGGTTTGGGTCGGGTTATAACAAGCTTGGGTTGGAATTGGGTCGGGCAAAAAGTAGGATTGGTTTTTAAACGGTTTGTTTTGGGTCGGTTTGGGTCGGGTACCAAATGTTCGGGTTTAAACGAGTTATCGGGTAGCATCGCTTCTTTTCGTGGTGTCAAACGGGGTTGGCAGGTCGATTTCGGGTCGGGTCAAATGGGTCGGTGGGTCGAGTTCGGTTCGAGTCAAACGGCATCGGGTTGGAATCGAGTCGAGTATAAATAGGTTTGTTTTTGTTAACGAGTTGTTTCGGATCGGGTCAATTTGGTTCGGGTACTAGTTGTTCGGGTTGGAACGGGTTATCGGGTAGAGTTCGTTCTTGGACCATAACAAATCGGTTTAGTTGGTTCTCGGGTCACTTCAGGCCAGATTATTTTTGTTTTTTAATGTTTTGAGAGGTGTCAATTAAGGTGGGTCAAGGTTGGTTGGGTCAAAGATGATATGATTCCTAACATCTTGATTCAGGTCGGTTTTGGATGGTGCAATTTCTCGAGTTAAATCCAAATTACCAAGTTATGTGAATATTTTGGTCTAATAAAATATGGCATCCGCTTATGATTTTAGTTGGATCGGATAATTATACGCCAATATGATTAGTATGGGTGGCAAAACCAATTTGATCCGCCAATCCGGTCCGAAAAATCCGTTGACTCGATCTGAAAAAACTCCGATATTTTAGTACCCGTTTTGATCCGGTCCGAATCCGATGCGGGAGATCTTCTGGATCACCGGATCGGATACGAATCATGGTTTTAGGCATCCGAATACCCACAGATATCAAAATAATCATGAATATCCGAATAATCATGGATATTCAAATAATCATGGATATCCGCCTATCCGGATACTCATGGATCAGTGGATCACCGGATATCCATGGATAATCGGATATCCAAATATCCGTGGATCATCGGATTCATCGCCTCATCGGATCGTCTTAGGCATCCGAGTATCCGCTTTGTTTTATGAAGGATAAATCAACATTGTATGTACTAATATTTATATTAAAAAATATATGTATTTAATGGGAAAATATCTGAGTTAGGCAAAATAATGAATTAATAATGTTAATTTGTTACAACTTAATAACTTATGCATACTTGATTACTTCATAAGTTCATAATAATCTTTTATTATACGCGGGTCTGATTTTAAAATATTGATTCCTATAAATATGATTATAATTTAGTCTTAATAATAATTTTTTAATATAAATTGGTCTCATTTAAAGAGTGATGTTAATCGAAGACGGCGTGAGACGCAGCGGAGGCGGCCTGCGAGTGTGCATGGGCTCTCGCGCACTCGCAATGCGCCTGCGCGGGCTGGCGCGCAGTGGGCCTGCACGATGCCCACGCACAGGCGCAACCCGCTTGCTCGCCAGCCCTATATAAGGGCAAGGCGCACGGAAGCGGGTTGCATCTCCTCTCCTTGCCCTCGTTTTTTCGCAGCCGTCGGCGCCTCTCCATTGCTCCGACCAATTCTTCTCTTCTTCGATTCATGTCTTCTCTTCTTCGAAACGTCCAACAATGGAGAGAGATTCAGATGTCGGGAGTTCTAGGAGTAGACCACTTGTGGATCGATTTGAGGTTAGTTAATATTGTTTTTTATCGTTTATGTATTTTTTGCATTAGACTTGAAAATAGTTAGTTTAGTTAGGTTCGGTTAGTTAGTAATAATTGAAATTGGATTATTTCTGAGAGTTACTAGTATTGTTATCGATCTTATGATTGTTATAATACCACAATGTAAAATATATGTATATATATATATATAATATTATAATAGAAAAAATAAAAATTTGAGTATAAAAAAAATTAAGCTTGTGATGAGAAACATTAGAGAGAAGAGAAAGAGGCCGACGAGACTTGTCACAACATCCGCTCGTCGAGAGGCTACAGCTCGACGAGTTAGACTTGTCTCAACATCCGTTCAAGCACCTGTAGATACACCTGTAGAGGCATCAGTTCATGCACCTGTGGATGCACCTGTAGAGGTATCAGTTCATGCACCTATAAATGCATCAGTTCATGCATCTGTTGATGCATCAATTCATGCACCCACAGAGGCTTCTAGCGAAGAGGATGTCGTACTTGTTTCACTTACTGATGATTACAACACGGAGGAGTCATCGCACGGTATGTCTCATTTGGATAATTGACTTCTTCTCCTTGATCTTGATGCCCTTCCTGAGGATTTCTTGCTTCCCTTATTCTTAAGGTTGCTTAGTTCTATCCTCATTTGGAACATCATATTCTTTAGATCGTTAACTTGAGATTGATGACGATCCATTTCATCCCGGCGGATGTTCTCATTCCATTGGAGTTGAGCTTCTTTCTCTGCCAACTCCGCTTGAAGATCACGTTCGTGTTCTTCAGCCATCTTCTTTTCCTTGCGCTTTTGCCTTAAAGTTCTCTCAAGCTCTTGATCAAGAGGTAAGAGATCTTCGGTATTCCTAGACCTGCGCATGCACCCAAAGAAATATCAATTAACGAGAGCAAGCTCCCAAGCTTGACAACCGGCTACCGAATTCGGTCTAAACCAAATCCCCGGCAACGGCGCCAAAAACTTGTTCGCCCCTAAACGTGCGTGCAATCAAGCTTTAAATTTATAAAACTAGAATAAAAGCAAGCGAACCCGCAGTGTACGGATCGGCGTAGATTAGCAAGTATTCCAGAGTATCGAACACAGGGATTTGGGGAGAATAAATTCGATCGTAGGTTATCAAGCAAGTGAATGTAAGAGCTTTGCAATATATTGGGAAAACAACAATCCTAAAGATCCAAGTATCCAGTTGTGGCAATCGATTTAAGATATACTTAATGATATAAAGACAGAGTTGAGATATGCAAAAGTATGCTAATGTAAGGTAATCGTACAGTGAAGTTCCAAAAACCTTGTGTGACTCACCTACAAGACACTCTCTATACAGGTTGTTGAGGCTTCAATATAGAAAGGTTCTAAAGGCGAGAATTAATGTCAAATACCCAAACTTGTAATCCAAGGATCAAGACTAACTTAACCGATTAAGGTTGTGACACTCACAATCGAGGTAGAGGTTGTTGAGGCTTCACTACCACCTAGAAAAGGCAAGCCAAGACTAAGTTAAAGCTAATCTTTAACTTTGGATTAAAGTAAAAGCAGGTTCGTAAACTTAAGGGAAATTACGGGTGGATCTTGAGATTCCACGGTCGTGGAACTCAAGAACAAACCGTGATTTAGGGTTCGTCAACGATTCTCTCTAACTCTCAGGGTCTAAACTATTTACGATTGATCTATCATCATCTAAGCCACAACTATCAACCCTTCACCTTAGAACTGTTAAGGGTTTTTAGCCAATAACAGTCATGTTGATATCAAATTCAAAGATTAAAAGATTGAAAGATGAAAACTTCCAAAAACTTCCAATAAACTTCAAACCAATCTCAAAGTCACAATCAAGAACGAATATCGTCAATAGATTCAGAATAAAACAAACAAACACAATCTTAGGTAAGAAAGAAGAACGGGATGTCAATCCGTCTTCTAAATCAAACCTAAACAAGAAGGGGAATCTTCTTGCAACAATCCTCCGAATCTTCAAATCTTCAGTCAATCCGGAAATCTCAATCGCAATCTCCACCAAAAGTGCGAGATTAGGGCAAATCCCAGCGTAAACGTAGGATGCGTCTATGCGTAAGCGAAGGTGTAAAGCGAGGTGACGGAATCTCTCTTCGTCCGTCTTTTTATAGGGCAAGATAAAATATCGGCCCGGCCCAATCTTCTAAAAGATCGTGGCTTAAAATGTGGCGAAAAGGATTGCCAAGATCACGGTCGTGGAAGGTTCCACGACCGTAATTTAGAGCGTGGAAATCAACACGGTTTGAACACATGATTCCACGACCGTAAAAGCTTCTGGAATGAACCACGCTTCTCCTGCATGGTTCCACGGCCGTGGAACTGAACGTGGAATGTAGTACGGCCGTATTTTAGAGCGTGGTTTAGGGCAAGAACGTGATTCTTCTCTAGCCTCGTGCATTCCTCAAGTTGAACTCCTTTTTGCTCCTAAGAATGCCCTCATTCCATGGACATACTCAATCAACTCTTCTTTGCTAAATTCCGTTCGGAAATGGCTCTCAATCACCTATAATCAACATAAAGCTTGTGTAGACATCAATATCGACAATATAGGCAAACTAGCTCACAAATGCAACAATGCTCAATCAAAGACTATCAATATGAATCAAATGCACTTAGAAAACGTGCCTAAAATATCACAATATTTCATACTAACAAATAACCCCATACTTGCAACTTGCTTATCCCTAAGCAAGGTCTTTCAAAAGCTTTTAAAACAAGAGTTAGGATGAAATATGTGTACCTTCTCAAAGCAATACTTCTTTTGGATGAATGTGCCTTCTAAAGAATAGATCATTCTCAAATCTTGCTTCAATCGTTTATAGGACTTTTATACACTTAATCAAAGAGTAAAGGGCAAAGAAAGCTCATGAATCAATTAAACTTCACTACAAGCATCATAACCTTCAAACATTATCAAAATCAATCATAAGAAACTTCAATTTAGATCACCAAGCCATATAACATTCTCTTGATCTTAAGGACTTCCAAAGGAAAAGGTCTAGAATGTGGAAAAGGAAGGAAACTTTAAGGAATGTGGTGCATGAATCCGGTAAAATGGACAACTACTCTTTCTTCTTCTCTTGCGGTTTCCGCACACTTTCAACTTAGAGCTTCGCTCTTTTCCTTTCATTTTTCGACTTTACTTTTGGAGTTATGGATAGAGGTGCACAAAAACCGAAGCCTAGGAGATTGACGTTTCTCAATTTTCATGAGATGCCTCAAACCCTTAGCGCACATACCATAATCCGCTAGGAATATCGCTCAATCCGACTTTGGCAAGACACAAACACCCGGCTATGTGAATGGTGCCGAGTTACTCATCGTCATGATTGACTTCCCCATACCTATAATTTCTTTCTATTCTTTTGATTGCAAATAATTGCTCTCATGGCCCTCCCACATCAAACATGCCTTTTTCATTCACTTCTCCAAATTCCCGGATCCTTCAGTTTTGGGGGCATTTTCTCCTTCATGATTTTGATGAGATCCGAAGAATCCGAACTCATCTTAACCTCTCCGAAATCTTCTAGCTTCCTCTTGTTAGAGAGGAGCTCTTTCAAGAACTTGCCATAAGCCGGCATACCTACAATAGCATCGATAAAGGGTATATTAATATGCAGCTTGCTCATGAGTTCTATAAACTTACCAAATTGTTTATCTAGGCGCGCTCTCGCTCTAGATTGAGGAAATGGTAGGGGAGGTTTGTAAGCCGGAGGAGGAACGTAGACATCTTTCTTCTCCTTCCCCTTCTCTTTGTCTTTCTCTACGGGGACTTCAACAAACTTAGGCTGCAGATCGATGGTAGTCACTCCGCTCCTAGTTGTGATTGCCATAACCCTTCCCTTAGGGTTGTCCTCCGTCTTTCCTGGAAGCTTCCCTTGATTCCTAGGAACTTCCTCCGCATGGCTGAACATTTGGTTTTCTAAAACCTTTTGAGCTTTATCAACCTTAGAAATTTGATCATCAACCTTAATGATGCGGTTCTCCAACCCTTGAAGCTTTCCCAAAATCGTTTCCAACATGGGATCGGGCTTCTCCTTTCCCGAAGTGTTTCCTCCATTTGATGTTTGCCCCTGGCTTCTCAAAGGAGTAGAGGAAGAGGAAGAGGAAGGTGGAGTTAGTGAATTAGAATTGGAAGGATAAGAGTAACCGGAATTTTGTTGATTGGAGCGCCAATTGTTGTTACTTGAACCCCTATTGTTGTTCCGGTTGTTGTTGTTGTTGTTGCCATTCCAATTGTTCCGGTTATTGTTGTTGTTGTTGCGGTTTGTGTTATCACCGCCATTGTTGTTGCCCAAATAGCCAACATCCTTCCCTTGTTGCTTTAGAAAGTTGGTATTGATAGCCTCCTTCAACTCTTTGATTTCATTGTTGAGGGAGAAAATCTGATTTTGAGCTTCATGTGTGAGCTTTGCTCCTTGCTCCACACGATTTGCCTCCACTTTCCGGTGGGAATACTTCTCTATGACCCTTGTTTGCTTCTCAATGAAGTCCCA
This sequence comes from Fagopyrum esculentum, assembly GCA_033239045.1. Lineage (NCBI taxonomy): Eukaryota > Viridiplantae > Streptophyta > Magnoliopsida > Caryophyllales > Polygonaceae > Fagopyrum > Fagopyrum esculentum. The sequence continues at coordinate 126,562,684 of BSUD01000005.1, read as the reverse complement.
AGCGTCATCTTCTCTCATGTCCATGAATGTTCCACATGAGAGGGATTGGAGGTTGAATTGCGTCCCCGCATCCAGCCCTTTATAGTAGATCTCCAGCAAGGCAAGTTTGGATATGCCATGATGAGGGCAATCCAAGAGCAAATCTTGAAACCTTTCCCAAGATTGAAACAAACTTTCGTTAGATCTCATGGAAAATGCATTGATCTTACCTCTAAGTTCCGCCGTTTTGGATGGCGGAAAGAATTTGGTGAGGAACTCCGCGGAAAGGTCTTCCCACGTGTCTAGTTTCCCACTAGGAAGAGCTTGGTACCAAGACAACGCTTTCCCCTTCAAGGAGAAGAAGAAAGGCCTGAGCTTATAGTTGTTGGTAGTAGCATTCTTCGGTCTCATTGTCTCCATCATACACTCAAAGTTTTGCAAGTGTTGGTGTGGAGATTCAGCGCTTGTCCCGCCAAATTGGTTTTGGCGAACAAGAGTAATAACTTGAGGGTTGAAGCTAAACCCTTGTACATCCTCAGCATCAAAATTCACGCCCAAACGGCGCGGTTATTGTGTTGGATCCATCCTTTGGCCAAAAGTTTTTGGCTCATCATCTACACGTTCGATCCTCGCATTCGTAGGTGGAATGCGGCGATTAGCAGCTCCCCGTGGATGGAAGGGATTCACATTGATCGTGGGATCAATTTCCTCTAGCGGTGGCATGGAAGAATCACTATCATCAGCGGATGATTGACTTCTTCTCCTTGATCTTGATGCCCTTCTTGAGGATTTCTTGCTTCCCTTATTCTTAAGGTTGCTTAGTTCTATCCTCATTTGGAACATCATATCCTTTAGATCGTTAACTTGAGATTGATGACGATCCATTTCATCCCGGCGGATGTTCTCATTCCATTGGAGTTGAGCTTCTTTCTCTGCCAACTCCGCTTGAAGATCACGTTCGTGTTCTTCAGCCATCTTCTTTTCCTTGCGCTTTTGCCTTAAAGTTCTCTCAAGCTCTTGATCAAGAGGTAAGAGATCTTCGGTGTTCTTAGACCTGCGCATGCACCCAAAGAAATATCAAATAACGAGAGCAAGCTCTCAAGCTTGACAACCGGCTACCGAATTCGGTCTAAACCAAATCCCCGGCAACGGCGCCAAAAACTTGTTCGCCCCTAAACGTGCGTGCAATCACGCTTTAAATTTATAAAACTAGAATAAAAGCAAGCGAACCCGCAGTGTACGGATCGGCGTAGATTAGCAAGTATTCCAGAGTATCGAACACAAGGATTTGGGGAGAATAAATTCGATCGTAGGTTATCAAGCAAGTGAATGTAAGAGCTTTGCAATATATTGGGAAAACAACAATCCTAAAGATCCAAGTATCCAGCTGTGGCAATCGATTCAAGATATACTTAATGATATAAAGACAGAGTTGAGATATGCAAAAGTATGCTAATGTAAGGTAATCGTACAGTGAAGTTCCAAAAACCTTGTGTGACTCACCTACAAGACACTCTCTATACAGGTTTTTGAGGCTTCAATATATAAAGGTTCTAAAGGCGAGAATTAATGTCAAATACCCAAACTTGTAATCCAAGGATCAAGACTAACTTAACCGATTAAGGTTGTGACACTCACAATCGAGGTAGAGGTTGTTGAGGCTTCACTACCACCTAGAAAAGGCAAGCCAAGACTAAGTTAAAGCTAATCTTTAACTTTGGATTAAAGTAAAAGCAGGTTCGTAAACTTAAGGGAAATTACGGGTGGATCTTGAGATTCCACGATCGTAGAACTCAAGAACAAACCGTGATTTAGGGTTCGTCAATGATTCTCTCTAACCCTCAGGGTCTAAACTATTTACGATTGATCTATCATCATCTAAGCCACAACTATCAACCCTTCACCTTAGAATTGTTAAGGGTTTTTAGCCAATAACAGTCATGTTGATCAAATTCAAAGATTAAAAGATTGAAAGATGAAAACTTCCGAAAACTTCCAATAAACTTCAAACCAATCTCAAAGTCACAATCAAGAACGAATATCGTCAATAGATTCAGAATAAAACAAACAAACACAATCTTAGGTAAGAAAGAAGAACGGGATGTCAATCCGTCTTCTAAATCAAACCTAAACAAGAAGGGGAATCTTCTAGCAACAATCCTCCGAATCTTCAAATCTTCAGTCAATCCGGAAATCTCAATCGCAATCTCCACCAAAAGTGCGAGATTAGGGCAAATCCCAGCGTAAACGTAGGATGCGTCTATGCGTAAGCGAAGGTGTAAAGCGAGGTGACAGAATCTCTCTTCGTCCGTCTTTTTATAGGGCAAGATAAAATATCGGCCCGGCCCAATCTTCTAAAAGATCGTGGCTTAAAATGTGGCGAAAAGGATTGCCAAGATCACGGTCGTGGAAGGTTCCACGACCGTAATTTAGAGCGTGGAAATCAACACGGTTTGAACACATGATTCCACGACCGTAAAAGCTTCTGGAATGAACCACGCTTCTCCTGCATGGTTCCACGGCCGTGGAACTGAACGTGGAATGTAGTACGGCCGTATTTTAGAGCGTGGTTTAGGGCAAGAACGTGATTCTTCCCTAGCCTCGTGCATTCCTCAAGTTGAACTCCTTTTTCCTCCTAAGAATGCCCTCATTCCATGGACATACTCAATCAACTCTTCTTTGCTAAATTCCGTTCGGAAATGGCTCTCAATCACCTATAATCAACATAAAGCTTGTGTAGACATCTATATCGACAATATAGGCAAACTAGCTCACAAATGCAACAATGCTCAATCAAAGACTATCAATATGAATCAAATACACTTAAAAAACGTGCCTAAAATATCACAATATTTCATGCTAACAGTACATGCCGGACCGGTTCTTGCGACAGTTTGGGTACGTACAGAGCATGCCTCTACCCCGGATCCCACCCGTTAACGAGGTACGTCTGGCGAACGGACGTGGATTTACGCTTTCATATCCTCTCACATATGATCGTTGGGCAGCCCGCCATCTGGAGGAGACCCGATTTTCACTACTTGGATTGATACCAGCTACACTACAAAAAATAATTAATTTTGCGACCGAACTTTGCGTCAGCTAAAAGCATTATTGCCGTCACAAATGGTCTTTTGCGACGGCGTAGCGTCAGCAAACCCACCGTCGCCAAACGGGCCGTCGGAAAAGGTTTTTGCGACGGCATTCTGCCGTCGTAAATTTTTGCGATGGCTCTTTGCGACGGTAGTTCCCGACGCAAATTTATTTATAGAAATTAAAAAAAAAGTTATATTTGCGACAACAGAAATTGCCGTCGCAAATTTTATCAACAAAATTAAAAAAAAAACTGAAATCTAACTAATCAACGATACAAATTAATATGAAATATAAATAATCAGTGATACAAATTAATTGAAATAAAAATAATATGCTTTTGAAAAACAATTATGAGTAACAAAATAGTACTTAACTCACATTAACTAATTACACATTCCTAATTTCCTATTTATTCACATCACTATTGTGTCCATCGACATGTAATAGCTTCACATGCTTCATCCACTCGAGTAGCATCTCCATTGACATTTAAGTGTGCCTGTAACAACAAGATCATCAAGCCCAAAATAAGACATTAAAGATTTATATGATGACACTATTATTTGCAATAAGTGACAAATCTTAACTTATTAGCAACTGTGGAAATGATCATATACTTCTACATCAAACATATATGTACAACAAGTTCGGATATGGAAATTGCATAATTTCCATTGTCAAGCACCCTTTCATTAATTATATAATAGAGATCATATACTACTCGTTTCTTCCATGCTCAGTCATGCAGGCTGCAGCTCAATCATGTAGGCTGCAGCTCAACTGCTAATCAACTTGGCATCTAAATATCAAGCATTTAGTTCAATAACAACAGTAGCAACAGTCCAAGCTTTTCCAGAAATAGCTCAAAACAAGCAAAGCATGCTGACGAAATGGGTATGAGATCCAATTACCCTAACGGAAAGCTCAGCTATGCTCAACAAGTCGTGAACAAAAAAATGGACCAAAACACAAGTTATGAGATGAGGACCGGACCAATTTCCATAATGTAGTCTTTAACAAGAGCAGGACTGATAGTTAAAGTAGTAGAGGACAAGAAATGAAATTTATGATTAGTTTCAAAACCCACTTCCACCAGCAGTTAGCATTTACCAAAGTACTTGCAACACAAAATGTCTTTTACCACATATCTACGCCCTTAAGTCCTTAACCAAAGCCTACTGATACATAGTTATACTAATTAATAACAACATAGAGGGAGGCAGGAAGAACATGATGCACATGTATTTATATATATATATATATATATATATATATATATATATATATATATATATATAGATGAGAGGTAAGGAGGAACATTACTATATTACAGATAGATATTTTTGAAACTAGATTGTGGAAGAGGGATGTCTTGTTACTGGTTATGATCAGTTAGCTTCGTGGGCGTGGCAAGCTACGGCTTTCCTCTTGAGGGATCATTTGCAAAATTAATAGGCCAAAGAACTAATGTAACTATACTTGTGAGGAGCTACGGCTTCCTGCCTCCCTCTATGTTGTTATTAATTAGTATAACTATCTTGAGGGATGTCTTGTTACTGGTTATGATCAGTTGCTTAAAAGAAAAAAAAAAGACTCAATTTAGGAACCTTTCAAAAACAGTAGAATTCATTGGCCAAAGAACTAATGTAACTATACCTGTGACACAAATAGCCTTTGAACATAATTCCTCAACTACTTCCAGTTGACGGCCTGGTAAGAAAAGAGAGAAGGGGTCACGTATCCATGACCATTGAGGGACAAATCACATTACCACGGATTTAGAGAAAGAAAGAAGGGACAAGATACCGATTGAATAGGAGAATAAGGATGGCTAGCGACGAATCCCGATCAGTAGAAGGTGGGACAATATTGAGTAAATGAAGATGAAGTAACTTTTACTTACCAATCAAAATCCAGCTAGAGTAATCCGATTGGCAGGAACATGTTCAATCATGTAATTTGTAGGAGATAGCAACCAATCAATTTATTTTTGCCATTTGTTCTTCTTTTCTTCTTTGAGGGGCTCTAATTTCAACAGCTCTTGAAAGACATGTGCTGAAGATTTGTGTTTGGGGGTGTCTGAGCAAAAAAAATCGACATCTAATGCTAACAACTTTCTTTTCACATCAAAAGCAACTCTTCACAGTACATGTAATAATCAAGAGGAAAGAAGATGTCTTTTACAAACTACAGTGTATAATGACATATGAACAAGCTGGAAGACCAAAATGGTAAATCCCAAAACAAGCATAAAAGCAAAATCAATAATTAACTTTAATCACAATTAACAAATAACAAAGTAGGCCAGTATTTTTTTTTTCAAACATATTAAAAAGCTAAATGAATGATATAGATACAATAGCAATTGGTAGTTACAGCTTTCACTTCATGAACCTGTAAAGCAATGGTCAAAATTGAAAGATGAAGAAAGTAGTGGAAGAAGTGTTCCAAAACGACCTTTTTTAGTAGATTTTTTGTATATATATATATATATATATATATATATATATATATATATATATATATATATATATATATATATATATATATATATATATATATCCATTCAGCACCAATGATTAGAATTTCATAAGAGCACCAATTACTATCAGAAAAAGCAAGCATCTCAACAGTCAAACCTCAAATTTGCAAATTAGCATAAATCTTTTCACAACTTCAAAATTCCAAATCCAATTGTATAGACTGGACAATGAGTCCGGTGAGTCCCCTAATTTTAGAGAGCAGAACAAGAAGATCTAAAATTAGGTAAGAATTCAGATTCCCTAGTTTTCCTTGACCAAGAAGCTCTAAAATTGTTTATACAAGCCACCTAGTATTTTGAATTTTTGATACAGGGAGAGAATTGGACAATAACTATTGTTTTCCTGATAAAAAATCATTAACTTCCAGCTTCGTCTCTGTGTAATTTAGAGCTTCTTGTAAATTTCCGATTGGGAGCATAAAATCATTATCAAAAATCATTAACTTCCGGATACAAGCTCTAAAACGACATTTGTTGCTTTTCTTATAAAAAATCATTAACTTCCAGATTCGACTCTCTGTGTAATTTGTCGATTGGGAGCATAGGTGATGGAAGAAAATGTAGAACAGGGGATTCTTACCTAATTTTAGAGAGCTTTGTATAAATAATTCAGATTCCCTAGTTTTATACAATTGGTCAAGGTTACTCTCAAAAACTCAAATTACACAGAGAATTGAACATACTGCATATTGTCGCTTTGGTGGCCAGTGAGTCCGGTGTTGGGTGATAGAGGATCGAATTGAGAGCCGGCGGAGTTGTGTGGTTAGAGGGTGAGAGAGGATCGAATTTGAATAGGACTGCGACTCAGGTACATAGTGACGAATCTAGAAGAAGACAAGTAGAACGAGGATGAATTAGTATCAAACCAAAAGATACTAACGAAGAGAAGAGAACGATGATGTGTCTTTTGAAGAGAAATGTTTACCATTGTGCCGCTATGCCTGTGGAAGAGAGACGGTGATGAATTAGGGTTGCGCCGTTGTGCCTATGGAAGAGAGAAAGATGATGAACTAGGGTTGCGCCGTTGTGCCTATGGTTGATGAATAGGGTCGTGTGGAAGAGAGAATGATGAAGAACTAGGGTTGATTGTCCATTTATGTTTCTAAAAAAAAAGTTCAATAAATTATCAAAGTAAAAAAACTCTTCTTTTCACGTATACTTGTACTTAAATTATTAGCGACGGGTCGGCTTTGCCGACGCAAACGAAACGACGGGAATGTGAGCTGTCGAGTGCCGTCGCAAAAAAATGATCACACGCGTCGGTATATACATGCCGTCGCAACATATCATCGCAAATCTAATTATTTTTTGTAGTGCTACCTCTTCATGGCTCGTCGATGATGCGCACATGTCTTGGTATACGGTCCATTGTCATCCGTACATCTTGCCGACGTCCATTGCACTTCAATTACCTATAGACCGCCCCCACCTGTTTGTAAAACCCGAGAATTTTACTCCGGAATTCTAACGGGGTTTGCAATTTATCGGACGGACTCTAGCGTTACCGAGTTTCTAGCGAATAGGACTTATCGGGCCATTAGTTTGACCAATGGGCCCACCAAGCAGTTCAGCCGACATCGCTTTCTTCTCTTCGTACATATACTCTAATTAGGTTTTAATTAGGCTTTAACCCTAATTAAACTTTTACCCTAATCCCTTGAGATTAGCCGGTAGCCCACCTTCCCCTAATTTAAGTAACTGCTGCGGAATCTTAGCCTCCATATCTACACGTTCCAAGCAGACGCTTCTTCGTCTCTGCCTCACAAGTGCATGCCAAGACGACACTCTCAACTTTCGAGCACCTAGACGCACGTCGGCAACACCGAGACAACCTGCGAGGATTCTTCATTCAAGGTAAGCCAGGGTTGTGACTTCCTTCCTCCTTGTACGGTACGGTTGAGTCACAACAAGTAACCCATGTACTTCGCTTGCCCTTAGTGCAGTTCCTCCCCATCGACGACCATCCAGCGGTTCCGCCCTCCCTCATTCGTCGAGTACAACCTGTTGCGCAAGGCAACGATGACGGTCTTGTGATCCCCTTCTCCGGCGTCGAAGATAGTAACCGGCTGGAGTTCTCATCAACGAAGGGAATCAACCGTATCGTTTGGCTGCAATCGAGTAAGTATATATACTTACTGTGTATGTAGATTGGTTAGGAAGATGAAGACTTTGTTGTTGATTGTGATCCTCCTAGGAATTGAAATAGTGACGTGGGTTAGGTTAGTTTGTGAATCAATGGTTGGCTTCTAGTAGGGCTCGAACCTAGGATGATTGGTAGAGTGTATTTAGAACCTAGTTGGTAGTGAGAATCGAAGTCAAGACCTCTTGCACATTTCTAGTAAGTTTTCAGAATTACTGTCTTGAATTGAGGACTTTGGGAACATATTTTGATGCATTAGAATTATCTTCAACCGTCGAATTTTGATATGATGTAGGTGGATATGGGTAGTTGAATGTATTAAAATTTGGGAACGATCCAATGGTCGGATTTGGAGTTATGATGTACCGAAGTAGGGCAGTAACACAGTTGGGTTTAGAGTTAGATTTTTGGCTAAGTGTGGGATTGTAAGTCCTTATGATAACTTGGGATTTGTGTATAGAATTTGTGGTTGGTTGTTTGTCTATTATTATTGTCTAGGTAAGATTGGGCATAGTAGGGTACATCCAAGAATTTTTCTCGGTATCTTTTGGGAATTTAGTGGAACGATTTTATTCGAGGTCAAAGTGGGACCGAAGTGAGTTTCGATGAGGTAGAGAGATGAACTCTTGGGATTTAGTAGAAGTGTGGTTAAACCTTTTAGGGTCCTTAAGATCCAAGGGTTAGAGAGTCCTTCGTGCTTATAAGATTAGTTTGGCCTCTTAGCTTGTCGGAGTTGACCCTAGTAAACTTAGAAATGGGAAAATCCTAAGTTTTTGGGATACATTAATAATCCGGGTTTTCTTTTTATATCAGGCGTGTGAGACCTTACTCTTTCGGACTCGAGTATTATCTTTAACGAGATTCGTGACCTGATTCAGGTCTGTCTTTTGGGCTTACTTAGCGGCTTTTATATATGAGTTGATTATATGAGTGATGTGTGCTATATGCATTATAGTATGGTTATTATATTAATTACCGACGTATTTTTGGCCCAAGTATAATGGACGGTGGCATCATTTACTCAGCTCTTACGAGAGTCTGGGAGGTTCTCCGCGACAAGGCCAGACATGGTAAACGGGGAGAATACCAATTCACTCCATGTAGTATACGGGTCGGTGCGTCAAACCATTTCAGGTGGATAAAGGGACGGAGGCGAGAGTTATAGACTTCTCGTGCCACAACTATAATCAAATTATGAGTGAATAACGTTAATAAAGATAATAAAATGGTTCTCTGTGAAAGCATGTTGTGTGTTTAATTTCTGCATTTACGTGTGTTTGTGCTTATATGTTTTTCTTATATATGAATAGTTAGCTAACGGTTTATCCGTGTTATTAGATGTTTTTGCAGTATAGAGTAGCTGCCGAGTGATCCGGACGGTGTGGTCAGTCGGGTTCCCGTATTTGTAGGATGGTGTGGGTTTACTTGTTTTCCTTTATTATTGACATTAGTAGTGTAGTTGGATATTAGTTTTACCCTCGGCTAAAAGTTTGTTGTCAACTTGACATTTTATATTCTTATTTCATTTTCCGTATTTAACATTTGTGCCTTGTTGTAAGATCCTTGTAAAGTTGTTGTCAACTAAGGTCGGAACCCATTGTGAGGTCCCATTGTGAGAACCTGGGGTGCTACACTGTTCCGGTTTCATATGCTAGAGTACGTTTGTTTGTAACCCTTAATTTACTCTTTATTTTATTTTCAATTATTTTAACATTTTATTTTCTGTATTGCAGCGTCTTCACATACTTGTAGGTCGTCTACGAGAGATGCAGGCTCACGGTCTTCCGTATTCTGCTGAGGATGTAGATTCCATGATAGAGGAGGCAGTTGGACGTAATCCTCCTGTGGCTCCATATCGGGTCCGGGCTTTATAGCATGCTCCAAGACATTTGTAGTTGTAGTTTGATATTTTTATGTTTATTTTGGATGGATGTTACACTTGAGTTGTGTTTGTTTTGGTTTTATAACACTTGAGAGTATGTTTTTTTTCGTTTTTATTACACTTGAGAGTATGCTTATTTTGTTTTTATTACACTAATATAAAACGACTTAAACATGATGCCTCGAGTCGGGATGTGAGATAAAGAAATCAATAACCTCATCGGAATCTTGACTTCTCCGAGTGTTTACATAATATTCACGTTCCCTCGACATGTGAAGTGCTTGTTGTAATGAACCTCTTCCTTCGGCTTGTTCCATTCTAATCTTCCACCTTTCGGCTCTGCTTGGGAGTCATACGTCCAACATATGCATGGCCTCTTAACACCGGAGAATTATATGGTTGTGGATTCCACATACAACCCTCACCGTCCACTTTTCCTCTTCAATTTGGGTTCCTACAAGCTCAAACAAGCACATAAACTTCTTCGAGTTTTTTTTCCGGCTAGAACTTGGAACATGATCGGGATCTACGTCTTTTTCTTTTCTAAGTCCTCCGTATCTATCACAACCCAATTGTAGGATACGAAAACCCCTTCTATCCAACCATGATTTTTTAATGACCAACACCATATTCATTGCGTTTGCCACATACCGAGTCCACCCCAATAAGTTCTCTCTATCAACAAAATATCCGTGAAGCTCAAATTTTGACGAATAATCGGTACCGAGAGCACGAGAATATTCCATAAGATCCTAAATAAAAAATAACATAGAGTATTATTTTAAAAATACACATTTTTTATTCTTAGTCTAAACTACAATTCCGATTCTCTATTCTTAAATGTCTAAACTACAATTCCGATTCTCTATTTTTAAATGTCTAAACTACAATTCTGATTCTCTATTCTTAAATGTCTAAAACTACAATTCTGATGCTCTATTCTAACATTGTTAATTCTACAATTCTGATCCTCTATTCTAACATTGCTAATTCTAGAATTTCGATTCTCTATTCGAACATTGCTAATTCTAGAATTTCGATTCTCTATTCGAGCATTGCTAATTCTACAATTCCGACTAAATAAAATAACATAAAGTAAAATATAAATGAGTTTGTACACTTACTTCAAGTTGTGCGAGAATTTCTTTCGGATCACTGTATTTTTCAATATCGAACGGCCTAATAGAGCTTTCACCATCGAATTCTACATCTACTTCTTCGGAGAACGACGATATTTTAACGGGTTTCTTTCTTTACGTTGTTGTGGTTTGGATGTAAGTGAATGATACAATGACTTCACATGTTATTATATAGGCTCGAAAAATTTACAACGGCTATAATTTAACGGCTATAATCTCCCGTCTCCTTCTGCGCCGTCTCTATCAAGACGGATGTCCACCCGAATAGTAGCCCTGCATTTAAATGAACAAATGTCTATAATAATCTTTAATTATAAGTTAGTTTCGTACTCTCGTTTTCAGATATAGTTATAAAATGTAAAGATATAAATATCAATTGTCTTAAAACCTTTTTTATTTTTTTTATTATAACGTACTTTAATATTCTATTTTTGTATCATCTATATGATTATCATTTTTATTTTGATTTTGTTTTGTGCCTTTTAATTGTTTTTCATTACATTTTGTGATAAACAAAGTAGCAAATACATATCCAGATCAAACGGATATTCACATCAAGAGAATATTCAGATCATTTGGATATCTGGATCCGGCTAAATCATTTTTGCATATTCAGATCAAGTGGATATCCGGATCTGTCGGGTCAAACAAAAGTCATTCGGATCATCCGGATATCCGTGGATAATAATCCGATCCAACCAAATCATTTTCGCATACTATATAATGGAATCCAGATCAGCCGGACATCCGGATAATTATCCGATCCGATATTGAGAAAAATGTTGGATATCCAACCAAATACGGATCATAATGGATATCCGAATCTTAAAATCGGGATATATTTAACACGAGTGATCATTACAATTATCATTATCATAATCATAAATTCATAATCATTATTCTTTATATTAATGATAAATTTATCTTTGATAATTGAATCATTGATACTTCAATACATTATACATGTCTTATATTTAACACAAACTAGTTATAAGAATAAGAATTAAAACGACTCGATATAAACTTATAGTATTGAATATGTATGATAAAACATAAGTTAAAAAAATAAATCAATAAAATTTAAATGGATATCCGAATTCTTATAAATGGATATCCGAGTTATAAGTATAAGAATAAAAACGACTCGATATAAACTTAAATGGATATCCGAGTTCTTGTAAATTTGTAACTTAAACTTATCATTTTGTGATGGCTTCATCTTTAGTTCTCCATATGAATTTATTAATTCTACTTAATTTTGTTAGAATTGTTGATGTTCTAAACATGATATTAAATGTTATTTAGGTAGAACTTGTTTATTCAATATATGCATTAAATATAGTCGATGCATGACTAATTTATTTGTAAAATGACCCTATTTGTGGATAAATACTATCTATTTTATCTCTTGATAAATCATGTCAAATTATCAATTTAACCCAAAACTCAAATTATATTAATTCAAATTGAATAATTTTTTATTTTGTAAGAGAAAAATAAAAGAAGAAAACTTAACATATTCTATACATATCATGAACTTATGATACATGTAAGAGTAATGAACTTATCACACATGTAAGAGTAGTATTGATTTAAAATTTTAGGTTTTAGTTGTGTAAATTTTTTTTTATCATTTTACTCCGAATTAACATGTCATATTGGCTCGGTTTACTTCATAGTTCATACTTCATACTATCACATCATTTTACTTCACATTATCAAGGTTATCTAGGGTCGGGTTATTTTGGGCTAACAAGGTCATTTCAAGCCGGGTTACTTTGGGCTAACAGGTCATTTCTGGTTAGGTCACTTCAGGCTATCGAGTCATTTTGGGTCGGGTTACTTTGGGCTATCGGGTCATTTTGGGTCATGTTTCTTCGGACCATCGGTCATTTCGGGTCGGGTTACTTCAGGCTCTCGGGTCGTTTCGGGTCGGGTTACTTCGGGTTGTCGGTCGTTATCGGGTTATTCAACTCGGGTTTTATCGGGTCCGGGTCATTTTCAGGTTCGACCGTTCGGGTTATTTATTATTTTGGGTTAAATCAATACGAAGCGGGTCGGTTCCGGGTATTTTCTTTTTAAAAAAATTTTTGGGGCCAGGTCGAGTTCGGGTTCGGGTTTGTCGGGTCGGTTTCACGGGTCGGGTCAACTTTTGATAGCTCTACCAACTCGTAAGGGGCAGTGAACTTGTCTAGTTCTACAAGAGACTGAGAGGTTCTCTACGACTAATCCAGACAAATACTCAGTGAGATGCATCGGATCCAACCTTGTTGGTATAAGGGGACATAGACGAGGTTTGGGAGATCCTCGTATTACAAAAGAAGTTGAATTAGTAAAGTGAATCACCTAATGAAAGATAATAATCGGCTTGATTGTGAGCATGATTTATGTGTTATAGTACCTTATGTATGATTGTGCTGTTATAGTTATTGTATAGAATGTTAGCTATAGGATTATCCATTGTTGTAGATGTCTTGCAGGTTATGAATGTTGTCGAGTGATCTAGACGGAGTGATTAATCGGGATTCCCATACATTGTAGGGCGGGTTTATGGGTTTCTTATTTCTGTTGCATGACTTTGTTATTGTAGTACTCGGCTGAGAATCAAAATCTTTATTATCATGTTAAATAGTTTGACGTTTATCTATTTGGAGTTTTATGTTTATTTGTCCCTAGTTGCAAGATTCGGTGAAATTGTTTTCAGGCTAAGAATCCGGACCCATTGTGAGGTCCTTACCCATAGCATCCCTGGAGTTCATAGAATTTGGGGTGTTACATATATATAATCTCAAAAGGATAGATTTTGTATATATATTTATATTAAAATAAATAAACCAAACAGTCCATCACAACGTACCTCAGTGCGAATGAACCAACCTCATTTTTATTAAGGATAACTTGATGTATTTCCATATCTTTTGGTATGTTTATATATATATATATATATATATATATATATATATATATATATATATATATATATATATATATATATATATATATATATATATATATATATATATATATATATATATATATATATATATATATATATATATATATATATATATTAAACTTGAAGTTTTGTTTTGTGTCGAGGTGAGTAATTTAAGGCTTATGTGTCAATCAACTATGTATTCAACCTAATTTATATTTTAAGCTATTTTTAATTCAATTTAATATAAAATAGTTTACACAATTATTAATTTCAAAAAATCTCCTTTAAAAAATATAATCCTATTTTAATTATATTGTGATTTAAATAATATTTTAAATTTTTTATTTTAATTCATTTATAAAATTAATATCTTTTAATTTTCATTGAATAGTTTTTCATTGTTTTAAAAACAGTTCTAACAAATTTGATTTTTTTTTACTAAAATGCTCCGACAAATTGTTTTTTACAATTAATTACAATGGTTATATATTCCACAAATTTATTTAGAGGAAACAACAAAAAACCTATAACATCCCGTTTAATTATTATCCCGCATCATTTGAATGGGGAGTTATGATTAACTTATAAGGATGAGTGGTTACTCATGTCAACAAGAATTATTCTTTTCCAATGGTCGCATGAGGAGAAAGAACTTTGGAGTTAAGCGTGCTGATACGAGAGAAATTTCAAGATGGTGACCTTTTTGGGAAGTTTCTGCACGTGCATGGTTGGTATGAGGACAACGTCCCTTAAGACCTTGAGTAAGGATAAAAAAACTCTAGAGTTAAGTGTGCTCGTGCGGGAGAAATTTCAAGATGGGTGACCCAGACGGGATGCCCAAAAGACTTTTGATGGATAAAATGAACGACAAAGACGTAAATGAATAATTTACAACAACGACAATAGAAGTCTGACTTGTCAAAAACTAAAAGACATGAAATCTCAAAAAGACATCCCACGACGCCAACCACAAAGGTTCCAAAATCAAAAAAAAAAAAACAAAACAACCAAAATGATCGACAATAATACGGACTTATAAAAGTTAAACCGCCCCAAACTCAAACGACACCACTATCACTACGGTCCATGACATGATTATGTTCAAAACAAACATAACCATCCTCACTATGGTGGGGTTAGTCTTCCACATTGACTAAGATAGTATAACACCCCAAATTCTTAAAATTCCGGGGATCTATGGGTTAGGATCTCACAATAGGTCTCGACCCTAGTTTGACGACGATTTTACTAGATCTTACAACAATGCACAAATAAAGAAAAATTATCATAAAAAGTATTAATGTCATGAACTCAACAGAAGACTATCATCCAAAATATATATAAGAGTCATAATTTCCAAGGACAACATGCAAAAAGGAAAGACTGAAATAACAAAGACTCCAAACTTCAAGTGTAAAATAACTATTTTACCCCTAGGTCCAAAAACCATAAAAAGTCTACAAATCTCAAAAACTTCCACTAAAACTTCAAAGACATAAAGACTCACTCCTATAAGGAAGATCTATCAAGTTTGAAAAATTTCAAACTTGAAATCAAAGCTAACTAGGGTTATACTTTGACCTAAACTAAAACGCTCTTATAAATTCCTAAAAAAACCCGAGGAAAATATCTACACATACTATGATATGTCAACACTAAACTAGAATAATAAAACTCTAAAAGTCTTAAACCATAAAACCTACACAAAAATCTAAAGTTGACTATATGGTAAAAAGATTTCCATACTTAGCCAAATTAAACTCTATTCCGTCCTAAATTTAAATCCGACCGTTGGACCGCTATCAACTTTTGACAGATTAACCTAACCACATCCACCTACAACATTTTAAATTTTCAATGGCAAAAGATAAATGTAAGGCACCCAAATCCGACCGTTGGTTTACGAAGGAGCACACGAAGCTTACCCAATAGTCCTGTCACCAGCGAAGGGAGGTGTGGTCCGGCGGATTTCTGGTTGCTGGGTCCGTGGCAGAGGCAAGGGTTGGGTCTGGTGTCCATGTGTTGAAGAGGGCTTTTGGCTTTCTGCCTTCGAGAAGTACACGCATGAAGCCAAGGGAAGGACTCGGTCTTGGTTCCGACAGCAGACCTCGATAGATCCGTGCAGAAGGTTGGGGGATCAACGACGACGTTCTTCTCAATCTACGCTCAGGTCCACCCGACTAGGAGGCAAGGAAGGCTAGGTTAACTCTAGTGTGAGGCTGAAACTTAAACGAAAAGAACATGATTTAATATTATATATATAATTTGTAATAAGCAATTTATGTGACCTCGATAGGAGGAAAGAGAGGCGTCTTCGGTGGCATCCAACAGCCCAGTTGGCGAAGGAAATGGGGAAAGAAACCAAAAGTTGGTCTTGTTGGGTTGATACGGTAATGGGCTGACAAGTGGTCCTTGATGGCCCATCTCCTCTAATGGTTGCAAGAAGTAGAAATATATATATATATATAATTTGTAATAAGCAGTAGTAATTTTCACATAAATTGATAAAGAAAGAGAAAACATGAATAATGTAAGATGCATCAAATTTAAATATCAATATTTCATAAACTCATATTAACATATATTGATTTCTCAAATCATAAATCATGTCTTGATAGCATGAATTATGGTCTATATTTTGGGACTTGTTTAGACGTTTTATCTTCAATAATCTGCATGTTTGAATGTATATTATGTGATTATATCGTCGTTTCATCTATCTTTGCGGGAATCGAGGTCTACACCAAGTTTCGTTGTAATCGTAGGTAAAATGGCACATTTTGCATCAAAATGGAGCTAAAGGAGCGAAGGAGTCATTGGAGCTACATTCAAGAGCTTAAGAAAGAGCTCAGGAAGCATGGAAATGGATTAAAGATTTATTTTGGACCAAATTTAAGAGATTTCACCTTCAGCTGAGATTCACCTCGGTCAGCTATAGTGTCACCTCGACCGAGATGATCTAGACGAGCGCCCCGACCGAGGCGAATATCCTGACGCGGCGAGATATATTTTATTTGGCTGAGATCTTTTATTTTTGGAAGGAGAGATCTTACATTTTGGGCTGGATTTCTAGAAGGAAGATCATATATTTTAGAGATCTATTTATGGGAGATAATTTTATTAGGAAAATATCTTTTCAAGATATTTTATCTTTGGAGGGTAATTCTCCTATATAAAGGGTTGGATTTTCCACAAATTCGGCAACCCGCTACCATCATAACAGCTGGGGATTGAAGAAGCTGCAGTTAGGAAGGATTTTTGGAAGGTTGAAGGAAGGTTGAAGGAAGGAAGTTAATAGCTTTTTATAGCTTTTGTGAAGGGTTTTGTAAGACTTTCTTAGATTCCCTTCTTGTTGATTTGTCTTGTTGGATTTGTGATCCAAAGAACGCTTATTTGTTTGATATTTGATTCAGTTATTGAAGCCTTGTTCTTAAGGTTTTTGTGTTCAAATATTCATTCTCTTCCCATATATTTGATTATTGCTTTCATGATGATGAGTGGCTAATTTCTTTGTGTGATTCTAGGGTGATTGGCTGAAGGTTGTAGGAAAAACAATGATAGAATAATCTTAAATTCCAGTAGGACCCTGAAAGCTCGAGTCTTTATCCTTAACCTTAGAACATCTCGTTCAGTCGATGAACATCTCGGCCGGGGTGGAATTCGTCTGACCGAGGTGACCTTTCTGATCCGAAACTGAGAGTTAAGTGTTAGAGTTTGCCAAATCCTATTCTTATTACACCTTTTCTGGTTCAATGCAAGCTTAGGATGAGACTTACCCGGTAATTCCTTTGTTTGTTTACCCATGATCATAAGTGTAGGTAATAAAGGTTTATCCTTTATTGGGGTTTGAGTGTGCTTTCATTCCATCTTTGTGAGTTAGCCTGAGACTTACCCGGTAAAGGTTGATTCTATTCCCTTAGTTGGAGTGTTAGTTTGAGATTATAGTTCCTTTCCTTAGTACCTTGAGACTTACCCGGTAATAGGTTCTTTTGGCTTGGGATTAGTGAGTAGTGAGACTTACCCGGTGATCTATTCCACTTTAGTAACACCTTTCCTTTGCAAAATCTCAGCTTTGTCCGCTTATCTTGAGATCTTGAGTTGGAACCACAACTAGATGCTTTAATCCCTACAATTGCATATCTCCTTAATTGACTTTTTATCATCTTTGATTGCTCTAATCGCTTTTGTGGTTATTAGTTGCATTGACTACTTATATTGGTTTTGTTTCACCTAAGTCCCTGAGATCGACACCCCGGAATTCTTGCTTTTACTACGATTGACCCGTACACTGCGGGTTCGCATCCTTGTTTTAGGCATACAACTAGGGTTATAAATTTAAAGCTTGCACACACCGTTTGGAGCGAACATGCCTCACTATTTTTTTTATCTTTTTTTTGGTAATGGCTACGGAGGTAAGACGCACCTCCGTATTTTATTTAAAAAACTAGAAAGCTAACAAATGATTGTTTGATGGGTCGCTACTCCGCGGGCATCGTTTTTCAAGAATTGAATCAAAGAACTAGGAGGTTACTGAATATAAAAGTAACCACGGGGATAGGTTGAAGCAATGGATGCCAAGTGACCAGCATCGGCATTGGCTTCACGACAGATATGCCGGATCTGGACGCTCCAGCTCCTACTCAAGAAGCCTTGACACCTAGATACCAGACTGAAAAGTGGATGATGTTTCGGAATGGAGCGTTGAACGAGAATTACAACAAGGTCATAATCGATTTCCACCATGATCTTTTTGTAACCCTTCTCCCAAGCCTGGTAAAGACTCATAGATAGACCCCATAAATCTGGCATCGGGACCAAGCACACACCGATGTTCATAAGAAAACCGCTCACCCACTGACCATATAAGTCCTTGAAAAGCCCATCAGTCGTTGCCATACCTATGTCTCTTGTGACGGAGCCATCGGAATTCAACTTGATCCAACCCTCCGGGGGGCTTTCTAGCGGATGTAAGCAGTTTTATAATGCCTCTTGATTCCCATTGTCCTGTACTTAGTAGTTTTCTGGGTTATACTTTTGGTATACATAGCAATGAGGGTCACCTTATTCTCCGGAAATGGAACCGAACGAAAGACAAAATCGTTTCTCCACTTCCAACAATGTCAGATAGTAACAACAAAGCATACATTCCATGGCATACCCTCAGCAATTTCATCATTCCGGGTAATATTGGAGGTAATCCAAATCAGGAAATCACTAGTGAAAAAATCTCCTGCAAAATCTGGCATAGAATATTACTCCATATATTGAACATATTAGGGCAATCACGGAATATGTGCAGGAGCGAATCCGGGCAACCCTCGCATAAAGGACATGATGAATCTGTTGAGAGATGTCTTCTAAATCTTTCTTCATTTGTCAACAATCTACCATAGGCAGCAATCCAGAGCATCGAACGAATTCTTTCCTAAACAACAAGCTTGTGAATGTGCCCAAAAAGGGGATCGGGTATGTCGAGTTGTTCGTTCATACTCAGCCTAGCACGATACGCTGAACCAACAGTATACATGTCATTAGTTGACAGCTTCCATGCTATATATTCATGTCCTTGTGACAATTTAAAACAACCATTCTGGCAATGATCCGAAGAATGCTCAGCGGTAGAACGCCCCCCAAACGGTTCTAGTCCCAGCCCACACCATCAATCCAATATGCCCGGACACAATTTGTCAGATTGGCATCGCAAGGGGGAGAAACGGTCACGTCTAGTAACCTGCTATCACCGCACCATTCGTCAGTCCAGAATCGAGCCTGAAATCCACTAGCTATGTACCATTTTATACCACAGCTCAACACATCTGTCTTGGCCCAAATCAACCCCTTCATGAAGTAGGATCCCT
Source organism: Fagopyrum esculentum (assembly GCA_033239045.1). Classification (NCBI taxonomy): domain Eukaryota; kingdom Viridiplantae; phylum Streptophyta; class Magnoliopsida; order Caryophyllales; family Polygonaceae; genus Fagopyrum; species Fagopyrum esculentum. The sequence continues at coordinate 126,543,110 of BSUD01000005.1, read as the reverse complement.
TCTTAGCAGAGTTGCAAAAAAAAAGTCCCTGGTGTCAAGGATATTATGCTTCGAATGCAGGAGACGCACCCAAGGAGCCTCACCATATTGAGTAAACCGCCAAGCGAATTTGTGCAGTGCGCAAGCGTTAAACTCAGTAGCAGCACGTATACCCAACCCACCACAATCGACAGGCTTACAAATATCCTTCCAAGCCACAAGATGCAAACCCCTTCTACAATCACTATCATCCCAAAGGAACTTATGGTACACTCTGTCAATTTCATTACAAACCGAAACATGAATCTTGATTATCCTCACGATATATGTAGGTATCGAATTCAGCACATATTTGATTAGAGTGGTCCTTCCTACAAAGCTCATTAATCTACCCTTCCAGGACGCTAATCGGTTCTTCATTTTGTCCAGTAAAAAGTTGAAATCAGACCTTTTCATTCTGAAGTGAATAATCGGAAACCCTAAATACTTCCCAAACTCGGTAATGACAGAGAATCCGGCAGCATCACTGATTATATTTCTGAGATCCTCATCAATATTAGGGGAAACCAGGATTTGAGATTTCGCATAACTAACCTTAAGTCCCGAAGCATTACAAAAGTCCGTAAGGCATGACGTAATAGTGTTGATATTAGCAAGAGTTGCCTTATCGAATAAAACAATGCCGTCCGCAAAGAAGCATGTGATATGCCCACCCTCTCTCTTTTAACCTTTATCGGTGCCCAACTATTTTGGCAACGACTCTGTGAATTGCATGCCCTAGTCTTTCAAGACAAAGGACAAAGATATATGGAGAGATAGGATCGCCTTGACGCACACCCCTCGAAGGGACAAAGTTATCCGTCATCTCACCATTCCAAAGAACCGACATTTCCTGAGATCGTATACAAGAAGAAATCCAACATTTCATAGTAATAGGTAGACCGATAAGATCACAAGTTTTCTCAACAAAATTCCAAGAAAGCCTACCATAGGCTTTTTCAAGATCAATTTTAATCACCATCCATTTCTTGCCCGTTTTCTTCTTCTCTATCAAATGTATAAGTTCTTGTACAATAACCACATTATCCTCAATCATTTTGCCTGGAATAAAGTTGCTCTGAAGGGGACTCAACAATTTGTTCATGAATGGCTGGAGACGTGAGACAATCAGCTTTGAAATCAACTTATACTTGAGATTACATAATGATAGCATGAATTATAGTCTATATTTTGGGGCTGGTTTAGACGTTTTATCTTCATAAATCTGCATGTTTGGATGTACTTTATGTGATTATATTGTTGTTTCATCTACCTTTGCGAGAATCGAGGTTTACACCTAGTTTTGTTGTAATTGTAGGTAAAATGGCACGTTTTGGACCATTTTGGAGCTAAAGGAGCTAAGGAGTCATTGGAGCTACATTTTGGAGCTTAAGAAAGAACTCAGGAAGCATGAAAATGATTAAAAAGATTAACTTTGGACCAGATTTGAGAGATTTCACATTCAGTTGAGATTCACCTCGGTCAGCTACAGTGTCACCTAGACCGAGGTATCACCTAGACCGAGGTGTTCTTCAGTGTCACCTTCACCTCGGTTAGCAACAGTGTCACCTTCACCTCGGTCAGCTACAGTAACACCTCGACCAAGGTGATCTTGAGGAGCGTCCCGACCGAGTCCAATACCTTGCCGCCGGCGAGATCTTTATTTTGGCTGAGATCTTCTATCTTTGGAAAGAAGATATCTTATATTTTTGGATTGGATTTCTGAAAGGAAGATATTATTTTTGGAAGATCTATTTTAGAAATATGGATATATATTATAGGAAATTATCTTTTTAAGATATTTTATCTTTGGAAGATAATTCTCCTATATAAAGGGTTGGATTTTCTACAATTCATCCATCTTTGGATCACCGCATGCTTAGAGGCTGAGAGCATTGATAACGTGATTTATGACGTTAGTATAGGCATACATTTAGATAGTTTTTCCCGTTATTCATTCACGGTTTGACATTAGTTCACGACGTTTATACTCATTTCGTGCATATTTATAGAAAAGACGTCTACACGAGCTTTTGTCGGTTTTGTAGGTATTTCGGGAATCTTTTGGACATTAATCGATATATTCGAGGGTCAAGCCTCATGGTGGTACATATCCAAGGCTTTGAAGGAACCTAATTGGAGCAATGAAGGACACATGGACCCTTATTGGTGCAAACAATGGAGCAACTCATGGCTAGATGATCATAACAAGTCTCTGTTGAAGAAAATCGGACCAACACTCAGGAAAATCGGCCGATTTATTTGACTGGGTCGATTTTTGGCCTTTGACAGCTTAAGCCACGTGTCCCACGATCTCTTTGTCCGGCCTTGCTCTTGGTGGAGAATATAAGTGGTCCTGCAAGTTGTTGCTGAGAGCTCCCTCTCCCACATTCTCTCACACACACCTCATTCTATTGGAGGCTAGACTTGGAGAAGAAGAAAAACTCTCTCAATTTGGAGGAAGAAGAAGAATACCAAACTTAGAGTGATAGTGATTTTTTGAGTGATTTTGAGTGATTTTTGGAGTCTTTGATTGAAGAACTATTGGAAGGATTGTTAGGAACGTTTTGGAACTTCATTTGAAGGGTTGTAAGTCTTGCTAAAACTTAGATTCAGTTGAGATTTATTGTTTTTACTTGCTCATCTTTCATCATCCATCTATGAAAACCATGTATGCTTGTGTGATGATTTTGGATCTTGATATGCATACTATTGGCTAGTTTATTGTGATTCTGGAGTGATGGATTGATGGTTATGGCTTGGGTGATGATAGAATGGACTTATATGTTAGTTTAGGATGTTTTGTATGCACGAAACCTAACCTAGGAAGAATCGGCCTGTTCTTCAGGCAGATCGGCCGATTTAGCTACGATCCACCCGATTTTTCTCTTTGTTGCCCTTTAATTGATGAATCTGTAGGTTAGGATGTTAGGTTGTTGGAATCCTAGTGTTTATTAAGCATAATTTAGCTTAGGATCACCTAATGCTAACAACCTAAGTGAGGGAAGAGACCTACCCGGTGATTTCCGATCTTAGATACCGAAGATGATGAACTCTAGGTAGTAGTGAGCCTCACAAGCCGCTATTGGATTGAGTGTGCTAGGATTATTGCTTGAGACTTCCCTTTTCCGAGACTTACCCGGTAAGGAGAGGGTTGCCCCTTAAGTAAAGTCCGGTTTGTGTAGAATTCCCTACTTTGACCCCTTGAGACCTACCCGGTAATAGGAGTTTGATGCGGGATTAGTGAAGCGAGAGACTTACCCGGTAATTGCTTCCACTAGAGAAACACCCTTTCCCAACACCGCAACTTTATCCTTAGAATCTTTAAGAGCTTGAACCCAATGCCATAACCGGAAGTCTTGACCTCTAGAATCCACTATTCTCTCTTTGATCACATATCTTGTGTTCGTGTTACTTGTTTGTTTTTGCTAGTTTGAGTTGTTAGTTTGCTTGATTGTCTTATTTGATTTGTGATCTTTGCTTGATCACCACAAAACCCAATCAAAAATATCATGATTTTCATTCTTTGTTTCTTTCTCTTTTCTTAGACTAGATTCACACTATCTATGGTCACTTGTCGATTCGATTTCACCTTAGTCTTCGTGTTCGACCTCGGAATACTATCCTTGCTACAAAACGACCCATAGACTGTGGGTTCGCTAGGAGTTAGGAAATTATATCGAGTTTATAAATTGTAAGACTTTTGTGCTACAAAATCTTAGCGTAACAAGTTTTTGGCGCCGTTGTCGGGGACTAGGTCTAGATTGAGTCATTTTTGTGATTGTTTATAGTGTAGATCTTTCTTGTTGCTTTTGATCTCTTTTGGTTTGTGTCTTTGCTTTTCAGGACATCTCCCACTCTTTAGGTGTATGCGAAGATCTCGTGGCAAGGATTTAGCTCCATTTGATCCCGAACCGGAGAAAACCCTTAGATCTAGATCCAAGAGCATTAGAAAGGGGAAAGAGATGGCCGGAAGAGATCTCCAAGCTGAGTTGGATGAGGCTTTAGAGCAAATTAGGCTAAGAGATGAGCTCTTGGAGGAAGATAGGAGACTTGCCAATGAGAGGCAAGAAGCAACTAGGAGGGAGATTGAAGAGATTAGGCAAGCTCTTGTGCAAGGAGAGCTTAATCGTCAACAACCTCCACCTCCTCCTCCACCACAACCGCAGCCGGCGGCGAATATTCGGGTTGTGCCCATTGCTATTGAGGAGCCACAAACATTAGGGAGACGTATGGATCCGGCTCAAAGAGCACACCGTCCGGGTGTGAACTTAGGAGATCCCGCAACCCATAATTACGAACTCCGCCCTCAAGTTCTACAAATGATCCGGCATAATCAATTTGGAGGGATGGAAGGAGAGTCTCCTCATCAACACTTGATGAACTATGAGATCTTGATGGAGACTCTTAGACCGCCTAGATTGGAGAGCAACAACCATAAGCTTAGGGCTTTCTCCTTCTCACTTAAGGATAAAGCCTTGGCTTGGTATCAATCTATTCCACAAGGGCGAGTGAGTACTTGGGAGGAGATGACAACCGAGTTTTTGACTAAGTTCTTCCCACCTTCCAAGACTACCGAGTTAAGAGGGAAGATCAATGCCTTTGTGATGAAGGATAGAGAAAGCCTATTCAAGTCTTGGGAAAGGTTCAAAGACCTTCTCCTAGATTGTCTACACCATGGTATACCAAAAATTGAGCTATTAGAGATCTACTTCAAAGGACTTGATGAAGATAGCCAATTCAAGCTTCAATCTCTTTCCGGTGGGACTTTCATGGAAACGAATGTGGATGAAGCTTGGGAGTTTGTAGAGAAACAAGCTTTGGTGATTGAGAAGTACTCCCATAGGAAGAGTGATGGGAGGAAAGCGGGAGCATATGAGGTGAGTGAAGTCACCATGAGTAACTTCAAGCTTGATGCAATCAACAATGAGTTGAAATCTTTGAGGGAGTTGTGCACTACAACTTTGAAGAATCAAGCAAGCTCTCAAGTGCAAGTGCAAGCAAATTTGTCTTCCAAGGAGGAAGATGTGAACTACATGGGAAGGGGCAATTACAACAACTACCAAGGCCCAAGGAACTTCAACAACAACCGGCAATTCAACAATTACCGGCCTAACCACAATCATCCCGGGTTTTCCTATGCAAACCCGGATGGAGCCTTGAACCCTCCCGCTTCCAAAAGCACAACTCCACCACCAAAGGCTTCACAAGAACCTCCACCCGGATTTACTCAACCTCCAAAGGATAGAACCGAAATGATGTTTGAGCAATTGCTTGGAAGGTTGAGTGGTCTTGAGAGCACAATGACTTCCATTTCTAAGGCTCAAAAAGTGTTGGAAGCACAAGTGTTCCAAAAGGCGGGTGAAGCTCATAGAGATCCGGGGAAGCTTCCCGGAAGAACCGAAGATAACCCAAGAGGCCAAGTGTTGGCTATTACCACAAGGAGTGGGCTAAGCATGAAGGATCCCTTACCTAAGGGAAATGACAAAGGGAAGCAAGTGGTGAATGAAGAAGAGCAGTTGCAAGAAGATGGAGGGAAGAGCAAGGATGATGAGCCATCATATGTGGCACCACCTCCATACAAGCCACCACTACCATTCCCACAATCACGAGCAAGAGCTTGTTTGGACAAACACTTTGGTAAATTCCTTGAACTTATGTCTAAATTGCATATTAACATTCCGTTCATGGATGCTATTCTAGGTATGCCGGCATATGGCAAGTTTTTGAAGGAAATACTCTCCAACAAGAGGAAATTGGAGGAGTATGGAGAAGTAAGGATGACAAAGAGATTCTCGGAGTTGATTCAAACGATGAAGGAGGAGATGCCTCCTAAGCTAAGAGATCCGGGATCCTTTTGTGTGTCAATCGGAGTAGGAGAAGTGAAGTATGACGCCCTATGTGATCTTGGGGCAAGTGTAAGCATCATCCCGCTTGCACTTTGCAACAAGGTTGGGCTAGGAGAGCCAAAGCCGGTCAAGATGACCCTTTACATGGCGGACCATTCAATCACTCACCCGGTTGGAATCTTGGAAGACATTCCGGTGCAACTAGGGAAGTTCTATGTGCCCATAGACTTCGTTGTTTTGGATATCCCGGCGGACTATCCGGTTCCTATCATCTTGGGGAGACCTTTCCTAGCTACTTCCGGATGTTTGGTGGATTGCAAGAATGGAATTCTCTCTTTCAACATTGGAGAAGAGAACATCAAGTTTAATTTGTCCACAATGGTGAAGGGGCCAGCCCTAGGTGAAGATGTCTTCAACATTGTTGAGGAAGAGGAGTCTAGAGAGGTTGTGAGCTCAATCTTGCTTAAGGATCCACTTGAGAAGGTTCTTAGCTCAAGTTTGATGGAGGAAGGAGTTGAGGAGAGTAGCAATGAAGTAATCAAGGCCTTGAATGCATTGGATGAGCTACCAAGTGTTGGATTTGAAGTACTAGAGGAAGAGAGAAATACCTGTAGAAAAATCGGACAAAAGGGGGCCAGATCGGCCGATTTTTGCACTTATCCTGAATTTCCATCCAATTTTGCAAATGCAGAAACTGAGATCGACCCCCAGATCGGCCGATTTTCTTCACAGAGGGTCGATTTTCCTGAGTCTTTTGAGCAACATCCAAGTGTTTGTGAGCAATCATCAAGGGACTTAGGTGAGACTTCCATGGCTTTGGAATCATCTCAACCTACATTGTACGGATCATCTCCAACCGAAAAAGTTCCTCCTAAACTTGATCTTAAACCCCTTCCTTCTCATTTAAAGTATGCTTTCCTTGGTTCAAATTCTACTTATCCGGTGATTGTGAATGCATCTTTGAATGATGATGAGCTTAATAGATTGTTGAATGAATTAAAACTGTATAGAAAGGCAATAGGATACACCATTGATGACTTGTTGGCATTAAGCCCTCTTTGTGCATGCATAAGATATTGATGGAAGATGACCATAAACCCTCTATTGAACATCAAAGAAGATTGAATCCTATAATGAAAGAGGTAGTTAAGAAAGAGATCATTAAGTTGCTAGATGCGGGAATCATCTACCCTATTTCGGATAGTAAATGGGTTAGTCCCGTACATGTGGTTCCTAAGAAGGGTGGGATGACCGTAGTAACTAATGAGAACAATGAACTAATCCCAACTAGGACGGTTACGGGATGGAGGATGTGTATTGACTATAGGAAACTAAATGTGGCCTCTAGGAAAGATCATTTCCCTCTTCCTTTCATTGACCAAATTCTAGAGAGATTAGCTCAACACTCTCATTTTTGTTACCTAGATGGCTATAGTGGATTCTTCCAAATCTCTATCCACCCCGATGACCAAGAGAAAACCACATTCACATGTCCTTGGGGTACATTTGCATATAGGAGAATGCCATTTGGGTTGTGTAATGCACCCGCCACCTTTCAAAGGTGTATGATGGCCATATTTTCTGAATATATTGAGAACATCATGGAAGTGTTTATGGATGATTTTTCCGTTTATGGATCTTCTTTTGATGATTGTCTAGCTAACTTGTCTTTGGTGCTTAAGAGATGTGAGGAGACAAATCTTGTCTTAAATTGGGAAAAATACCACTTCATGGTAAGTGAAGGTATTGTGTTGGGACACTTGGTGTCCAACCGTGGCATTGAGGTTGATAGGGCCAAGATCAAAACGATAGAGAAGTTGCCACCACCTACCTCGGTGAAGGGGGTAAGGAGTTTTCTAGGGCATGCCGGTTTTTACCGGAGATTTATTAAAGATTTCTCTAAGATTTCTAAGCCTCTTACTAACCTACTAATGAAAGATGTTGAGTTTGTTTTTTCCAAGGATTGCCTTGAAGCTTTTTGTAGGTTGAAGAATGCTTTGATCTCCGCCCCTATCATGCAACCTCCGGATTGGAGTCTACCGTTTGAGATCATGTGTGATGCGAGTGATGTAGCCGTTGGGGCTGTTTTGGGGCAAAGGAAAGATGGGCTAACACATGCCATCTATTATGCTAGCAAGACGCTAGATGATGCCCAACTCAATTATGCTACCACCGAGAAAGAGTTGCTAGCGATTGTTTACGCATTTGAGAAGTTCCGCTCATATCTTGTTGGAGCGAAGGTCATTGTTTATACGGATCATTATGCGATCCGTTACCTCCTCACAAAGAAAGATGCCAAGCCTTGCCTCATTCGGTGGATTCTCCTTCTTCAAGAGTTTGACTTGGAAATCCGGGACAAGAAGGGGTCCGAAAATTCTGTGGCGGATCATCTTAGTAGACTACCTCCATTAGAGATTGAGAGAGATGACATCCCGATTGATGACTCATTCCGGGATGAGCAATTGCAAATGATGGAGGAGTGTCTATTTCAAGTGTCTAGAGGAAGTGAGCCATGGTATGCCGACATTGTGAACTACCTTGTGTGTGAGGAAGTGCCTCCCGGTTTGTCATATGCCCAAAGGAAGAATTTCTTCAAAGATGTGAGGCACTACTATTGGAGTGAACCACTTTTGTTCAAGAGAGGGCCGGATGGAGTCTTTAGAAGATGCATACCGGAGGAAGAGGTGGAGAGTATGATCCGCCATTGTCATTCCTTGCCATGTGGAGGGCATGCTAGCTTACACAAGGCATGTGCTAAGGTGTTGCAATCGGGTTTCTTTTGGCCAAGTTTGTTCAAGGATGTGCAAAACTTTGTGGTAGCTTGTGATGCTTGCCAAAGGATGGGCAACATCTCAAGGAGGAATGAGATGCCCTTGAACAACATACAAGAGGTGGAGATATTTGATGTGTGGGGTGTGGACTTCATGGGACCATTCCCTTCTTCATGTGGCAATCTCTACATCCTATTGGCGGTGGACTACATGTCAAGATGGGTGGAAGCAATCGCTTCTCCCACAAATGATGCCAAGGTTGTGGTGCGGTTCTTCAACCGAGTGATCTTTCCTAGGTTTGGAACACCAAGGGTGATCATAAGTGATGGAGGGAAGCACTTCACTAATAGGAACTTTGGGGCACTTTTGGCTAAGTATGGGGTGACTCATAAGGTGGCAACACCTTACCATCCCCAAACTAGTGGCCAAGTGGAGATCTCCAACCGGGAGATAAAAGGAATTCTTGAGAAGACGGTTTCTAGAACAAGAAAAGATTGGGCTATGAAGCTCGATGATGCTTTGTGGGCTTATAGAACCGCTTTCAAGACACCGATTGGCACCACTCCCTACAAGCTAGTTTATGGCAAGTCTTGCCACCTTCCGATGGAGATGGAGCATAGAGCATATTGGGCCATAAGGTGGCTGAATTTTGACCTCAAGGAGGCCGGTGAGAAGCGGTTGCTAGACATGAACGCCCTTGAGGAGATCCGGTTGGATGCTTATGAAAATGCCCGGATTTACAAGGAGAGGACCAAGCGTTGGCATGACAAGCGTCTCATTCCAAAGGAGTTGAGTGAGGGTGACTTAGTGCTTCTCTTCAACTCGAGGCTGCGGCTCTTCCCCAGAAAGCTCAAGTCAAGATGGACGGGTCCTTATGTTGTGAAGAAGGTCTTTCCTCATGGAGCGGTGGAGATAGGAGGAGATCATTGTGGTAACTTCAAGGTGAATGGGCACCGTTTGAAGAAGTACATCCCGGAAGCCCCGGTGGAAGTGATTGCCCCACTTCACCTTGAGTGAAACGCTCCTGAATTTGGTCAAGCAAATGACCTTAAAGAAGCGCTTAATGGGAGGCAACCCATTGGTACAAATTTTTCCCTTTTGTTTTTCTTGTTTTTGTTTGATCTTACTCTTGGTGTGCTTTGTTTTTCTTTCGTGTTTTTGGGTGCTAGATCTTGTTGATTGTCATGTGTGATGAGATGTTGGAGGTCGTGTGAAAACTTCATGGAACTGTTGAAGGTACAAGATCCAAGCACATGGACGAGGAAGAAAGCACCCAGGAAAATCGGACTGTTCTTCAAAGAAATCGGCCGATTTTCCTGGGTTATGGGCCGATTTTTCCTTTTGTCAAGGAAAGTGATGATCTCCAATCAAGCATGGGTGGAGCGGACGTGGAACTTGGACGGCTTACGGTGCCAAGCGCGGGTTCCGACATCATAATGAACATCGAGAGCTCTCTACCATCCTTGATTGATCATCCACCATCATCATTCGATGTGAACCGAAATACCAAAGCATCACCAATTTTACATTGTGAGGACTCTTTTTCACTTCTTTATTTAGTTTGCACATTGGGGACAATGTGTTTCTAAGTATGGGGTGGGGTTTTCATGATCACTTGCATGATTAGCATCTAGGATAGTTTAATATTGTCACATATCTCATTATGTCTTGCATCGTACATATTTCGAAAAAATCCAAAAAAAAATCAGAAAATTTTAAAAATTTTAGTGCTTCTAAGCTTGGGAATGACCCTTATGATAAAATTGTCTTGTGAATTGGCTATGGATGGCCTTATGTGTTGAATAGATGAATGCATATGTGGACTTGAAGTACTTATCTTAAATCCTATGTGTGAATTGTGATCATGAATATTTGCCTTGATTGGATTGAGGATTGATAGTCGAAATTACATGCTAGTTCTTACACATCATTTAGGAGTGATTAAGGCAATTCATCTTTCTCTACTTCTCATCTTGATCATGTTGTTTGAGCACCTCAATTGATGAAAAATTTGACGTCTTTTGACCCATCCGGGAATAGGAGCATGCTAGTGTGTTGATGTGTGTGAAAAGCAAGTGTGGGGTGAAGTTGTTGATGAATGAATGATGTGAATGAAGTGCTGAATTTGTTGTGAAAAGTGTAGAAAAAAATATAGGTTTGGGGACGTTGGTTTAAATGACGAGTAACTCGGCACCATTCACATAATCGGGTGTTTGTGCCTTGCCAAAGTCAAATAAACCGATAGTCCTAACGAGTTTTGGTATGTGTGCCCGGTGTGGATGCACCTCGAAAAATAAAAATAAAAACCCCGATGACGGCTAATCACCAAGGTTTCGGCTTTTGTACACCAATGCCATTGTCTCAAATATAAGTGAAAAAGAAAAGAAAACAAAGAAAAGATGGAGAAAATTATACACTCGTTGGGAAGTTGAGCAAAAACGAAATTGTGGAGTTAGTTCCTTTCCCGGATTAGCATCACATGACCTAAAAACTCTCACCTAATCACAACGTTTCTTAGCTTCTTCTTTTCTAAGTCCTTGTGACCTAATTGCATGTGTGTAAGACTTAGTGATCTAGATTGGATATACTCATGATCATCTTGACTTCTTCATTTTCACCTCTCATGCATGCTTTCTAGTTAAGTATAATTGTCTTTCCATGCCTTCATTCATTTTATGCATGATTGCTTGTCCATTGCTATGAAACATGACAATGAAGGTGATCCAATGTTAGAAGCAGAATTCCAAAAAGATTTTGTTGTTTTTCTGCATGCATAAATCATGTCATCTCTTAGTCTATAATTGGGTCTTGCTTGGGGACGAGCAAATCTTAAGTATGGGGTATTTTGATAACGTGATTTATGACGTTAGTATAGGCATACATTTAGATAGTTTTTCCCGTTATTCATTCACGGTTTGACATTAGTTCACGACGTTTACACTCATTTCGTGCATATTTCTAGAAAAGACGTCTACACGAGCTTTTGTCGGTTTTGTAGGTATTTCAGGAATCTTTTGGACATTAATCGATACATTCGAGGGTCAAGCCTCATGGTGGTACATATCCAAGGCTTTGAAGGAACCTAATTGGAGCAATGAAGGACACATGGACCCTTATTGGTGCAAGCAATGGAGCAACTCATGGCTAGATGATCATAACAAGTCTCTGTTGAAGAAAATCGGACCAACACTCAGGAAAATCGGCCGATTTATTTGACTGGGTCGATTTTTGGCCTTTGACAGCTTAAGCCACGTGTCCCACGATCTCTTTGTCCGGCCTTGCTCTTGGTGGAGAATATAAGTGGTCCTGCAAGCTGTTGCTGAGAGCTCCCTCTCCCACATTCTCTCACACACACCTCATTCTATTGGAGGCTAGACTTGGAGAAGAAGAAAAACTCTCTCAATTTGGAGGAAGAAGAAGAACACCAAACTTAGAGTGATAGTGATTTTTTGAGTGATTTTGAGTGATTTTTGGAGTCTTTGATTGAAGAACTATTGGAAGGATTGTTAGGAACGTTTTGGAACTTCATTTGAAGGGTTGTAAGTCTTGCTAAAATTTAGATTCAGCTGAGATTTATTGTTTTTACTTGCTCATCTTTCATCATCCATCTATGAAAACCATGTATGCTTGTGTGATGATTTTGGATCTTGATATGCATACTATTGGCTAGTTTATTGTGATTCTGGAGTGATGGATTGATGGTTATGGCTTGGGTGATGATAGAATGGACTTATATGTTAGTTTAGGATGTTTTGTATGCACGAAACCTAACCTAGGAAGAATCGGCCTGTTCTTCAGGCAGATCGGCCGATTTAGCTATGATCCACCCGATTTCTCTCTCTGTTGCTCTTTAATTGATGAATGTGTAGGTTAGGATGTTAGCTTGTTGGAATCCTAGTGTTTATTAAGCATAATTTAGCTTAGGATCACCTAATGCTAACAACCTAAGTGAGGGAAGAGACCTACCCGGTGATTTCCGATCTTAGATACCGAAGATGATGAGCTCTAGGTAGTAGTGAGCCTCACAAGCCGCTATTGGATTGAGTGTGCTAGGATTATTGCTTGAGACTTCCCTTTTCCGAGACTTACCCGGTAAGGAGAGGGTTGCCCCTTAAGTAAAGTCCGGTTTGTGTAGAATTCCCTACTTTGACCCCTTGAGACCTACCCGGTAATAGGAGTTTGATGCGGGATTAGTGAAGCGAGAGACTTACCCGGTAATTGCTTCCACTAGAGAAACACCCTTTCCCAACACCGTAGCCTTATCCTTAGAATCTTTAAGAGCTTGAACCCAATGCCATAACCGGAAGTCTTGACCTCTAGAATCCACTCTTCTCTCTTTGATCACATATCTTGTGTTCGTGTTACTTGTTTGTTTTTGCTAGCTTGAGTTGTTAGTTTGCTTGATTGTCTTATTTGATTTGTGATCTTTGCTTGATCACCACGAAACCCAATCAAAAATATCATGATTTTCATTCTTTGTTTCTTTCTCTTTTCTTAGACTAGATTCACACTATCTATGGTCACTTGTCGATTCGATCTCACCTTAGTCTTCGTGTTCGACCTCGGAATACTATCCTTGCTACAAAACGACCCATACACTGTGGGTTCGCTAGGAGTTAGGAAATTATATCGAGTTTATAAATTGTAAGACTTTTGTGCTACAAAATCTTAGCGTAACAAGCATCTAGCAATTAAAGGATTTTCCGGAGTTTTGAAGGAAGTTTGAAGGAAGATTGAAGATTGAAGGAAGGAAGTTCATAGCTTGTTATAGCTTTTTAAGGGGATTTGTAAGACTTTCTTAGATTCCCTTCTTGTTGATTTGTCTTGCTGGATTTGTGATCCAAGGAACGCTGATTTGTTTATTTGATTCAGTTATTGAAGCCTTGTTCTTAAGGTTTTTGTGTTCAAATATTCATTCTCTTCCCATATATTTGATTATTGCTTTCATGATGATGAGTGGCTAATTTCTTTGTGCGATTCTAGGGTGATTGGTTGAAGGTTGTGGGAAAAACAATGATAGAATAATCTTAAATCCCAGTAGGACCCTGAAAGCTCGAGTCTTTATCCTTAACCCTAGAACATCTAGTTCAGTTGATGAACATCTCGACCGGGGTGGAACTTGACTGACCGAGGTGACTTATCTGATCCGTAACTGAGAGTTAAGTGTTAGAGTTTGCCAAATCTTATTCTTATTACACCTTTCCTAGTTCAATGCAAGCTTAGGATGAGACTTACCGGGTAATTTCTTTGTTTGGTTACCCATGATCATAAGTGTAGGTAATAAAGGTTTATCCTTTATTGGGGTTTGAGTGTGCCTTCATTCCTTCTTTGTGAGTTAGCTTGAGACTTACCCGGTAAAGGTTGATTCTATTTCCTTAGTTGGTTTGTTGGTTTGAGATTATAGTTCCTTTCCTTAGTACCTTGAGACTTACCCGGTGATAAGTTCTTTGGCTTGGGATTGTGAGTAGTGAGACTTACCCGGTGATCTATTACGCTTTAGTAACACCTTCCCTTTGCAAAATCTCAGCTTTGTCTGCTTACTTTGAGATCTTGAGGTGGAACCGCAAATGGATGCTTTAATCCCTAGAATTTGCATATTTCCATTAATTGACTTTATTATCATATTTGATTGCTTTAATCGCTTTTGTGGTTATTAGTAGCATTGACAACCTATACTTGCTTTGTTTCACCTAAGTCCCTGTGATCGACCCTTGGAATTCTTGCTTTTTATTACAATTAACCCGTACACTGTGGGTTCGCATCCTTGTTTTAAGCATACTCTTGGGTTATAAATTTAAAGCTTAAACACACCATTTGGAGCAAACAAGTTTTTGGCGCCGTTGCCGGGGACTTGGTCTAGGCCAAGCCGGTTTCGGTTGTCTTTCGGGGCTATTGTCCTTGTTGCATTTAACTACTCTTTCTATGAGTTTTGTAGTTTTCAGGATTTCCGATGGCTACATTTGATCCAGCTTGGATAGCAAGACAAAGTGCTAGGGCGGAGCATTATGAATACTTAGAAGAGAAATACTCCTTCTATTGGTTTTGCAATGAAAGAGAAAGAGAAGAGGCTATTGAAGTAGAGCTTGCGATATGGGATGAGCAGAATGTCCCTAAAAAGATTTATGAGCAACCTCTTGAAGATTCGTTTGAATCAAAATGGGAGAAGTTGATGAAAAAGACGGAGGAGCTCAAGGAAATCACCCTATCCTATGTTAAAGAGGAGCATAAGGAAGTACTGCCAGTTTCAAGCATTCCTCCAATCGAACCGGAAGTTTCTTCTAAAGCTTTTGAGGAAGAGGAAGATGTGGAAGATCTCGATCCAACTGCTGAGACATCGGCCGAGGTGGAAGAGAGATCAGCCGAGATGGAAGAAGAATCTGTTGAGTTGGAAGTGGAAGATGCAGAGAACCTTGGCCAAATTACTGAGACTGTGGCCAAGGTGGAAGAATGATCAGCTGAGTTGGGAAAGATTTCATGTGTGGATTATCAACCTAACATGAAACTTGTTCCAAGCTTTGGAGAACTTTTTAAGGTGCCTTCTCTTACTCCCTTAGAAATTCCTACTAAAGTTCTAGATTTCTTCAAGGATGCACCGAAGAGTTGGAGGTCTCTTCCGAAAGAACCTCCTAAGATCAAGATGAAACCTCCTATGAATTTGATGAAAGTAAATGCCCCTTGGACTGAAAGGAGTGGAGTTAACAAGCGCTTCACCGCTAAGGCAACGAAGTGTTATTTGTTCAAGTATGGGGTCATTGGCATGACAAAGACCTTGTACTATCCCCAAGCTGAAGATGGGGGAGCTAAGTGGATTCATGAGAAGCTGATTTCCCGATCCAGGAAAGGATGGGATGCAACACTGAGATATGTCCCACGGAAGCATAGGAAGACCGGTAGGATTCCGGTGAGAAGCAAACCGTACAAACTTGTACGTGGGAGATCTTACCATTTGCCGGTGAAATTAGGAACCGGAACCTTTTTGGAGGAGTTTTATGATGGATGTGATGAGCACTCCAAGATATTCGAGGTACATTGAGTAATTCCATGGAGAAAGGTCCAGCTAGCGACCTTAAACCAAGCGCTTCTTGGGAGGTAACCTAAGGTATTGCTTTCTTTTCCCTTTTTCTAGTTTGAGTTTTAGATAGTTTGCTTTTACTTTGCTTTGTTTTTGGCGTCCTAGACGGAAACCAGGTACTTTCTAAGAAGGATTACAACTCAGGAGCTACACTGGAAGGAAAGAAGTTCGAGAATTTGAGAAGATGGAGCTTGATTGAGATACATCTCGGTTGCTATCACAGTACCTCGACCGAGATGCTCTTTGTCAACCAAGGCGTATAGGTCTGATATTTGCTCTGACACCTCGGTCCGCCCAGAAACACCTCGACCGATCTGATGAGGATTGATGCATTTCTTGAGCTTATTTTCTTATTCTGCAGCTCAGCTATGTCCGGTGAGTTTTCTGATTTTAGACTTTTATTTGGCCCATTGGGACAATGTGTCCCAAGTATGGGGTATGTGGATCTTATTATGCTTTACTTGGCTTTATGTGTTTATCTAAGATTACATGCATACATACAGGTTTTTGTTTGAGAAAAACGTCGAAAACTGGTTTGAAAAAAAAAATTTCATGACCTCGACCAAGATGGGTTTTTAACTGAAGGATTTTCGAAGTTTTGTGTTTCTTTTCTGAATATGACCTCAGTGAAGATTCTGTTTGCAGAATGGTTTTGAAATCTTTATATGCTCGAAAGGTTTTATGATATGTTTAAGTTGCAAAATGCTTTGTTTGAAATTCTAGCATGTTTAATACTTTGTTTTTATCAAAATTATGTTGGATTTGAAGGTTGACACCACATTGTGAGTTCTATCACATTCTTCCTGGAATGATTAAGGCAATTCATTATCTTCTCTTCTTCTTCTTGATCATGCTTTAGCCCCTCATATACATATTTGCCTCCCTTTACCAATCCGGGATATGGAAGCAAGCAAGTGAAAAGCAAGTGAAGTAAAGTTGAGATCTTGGCTGGAAGTATTAGAAAGAAACAATTAGGTTTAGAGAAGTCAATCATGATGATGAGTAACTCGGCACCATTCACATAGCCGGGTGTTTGTGTCTTGCCAAAGTCGGATTGAGCGATATTCCTAACGGGTCATGGTATGTGCATCAAGGGTTTGAGGCATCTCGAGAAATTGATGACTAGGCTTCGGTTATTGTGCATCTATGTCCATGCATCCCAAAAAGTAAAAAAGTGAAAATAAGCAAAGCTTATTGGTCGAGGATGTTGAAGTTCAAAGAAGTGGAGTAAGATCCTTTTTCCCGGATTCTAGCATCACATTCCCTATATACATCCCACCCTCACACGTTTCTTGACCTTCTTTTGAAAAGCCCTTGAGACCTCGAGCTTGTTGATTGACTTGGTGGTTTGAACTGGATTATACATGATTAATTTCGATAAATATGATTTATTATGCATTCTATGATTTTATGCAAAGATGAACAACTTTCTTATATTCATAAAATGCTTTGATCATGTTTTGATTTTATTTTCCATGAAGCATTCTCTTAGAGTGATCTATGAGTGGAGCACACCACAAAAATGTTTTGAAATATTTTCATTGATTTTTCTAACTTATGATCCATTCTATCTTGTATCTAAGATTTGGAACTTGCTTGGGGACAAGCAATGGACAAGTATGGGGTATTTTGATAGCATGAATTATAGTCTATATTTTGGGGCTGGTTTAGACGTTTTATTTTCATAAATCTACATGTTTGGATGTACTTTATGTGATTATATTGTTGTTTCATCTACCTTTGCGAGAATCGAGGTCTAGACCTAGTTTCGTTGTAATTGTAGGTAAAATGGCACGTTTTGGAACATTTTGGAGCTAAAGGAGCTAAGGAGTCATTGGAGCTACATTTTGGAGCTTAAGGAAGAACTCAGGAAGCATGAAAATGATTAAGAAGATTAACTTTGGACCAGATTTGAGAGATTTCACATTCAGTTGAGATTCACCTCGGTCAGCTACAGTGTCACCTAGACCGAGGTATCACCTAGACCGAGGTGTTCTTCAATGTCACCTAGACCGAGGTATCACCTAGACCGAGGTGTTCTTCAGTGTCACCTAGACCGAGGTGTTCTTCAGTGTCACCTAGACCGAGGTGTTCTTCAGTGTCACCTAGACCGAGGTGTTCTTTAGTGTCACCTAGACCGAGGTATCACCTAGACCGAGGTATTCTTCAGTGTCACCTTCACCTCGGTCAGCAACAGTGTCACCTTCACCTCGGTCAGCTACAGTAACACCTCGACCAAGGTGATCTTGAGGAGCGTCCCGACCGAGGCCAATATCCTGCCGCCGGCGAGATCTTTATTTTTGGCTGAGATCTTCTATCTTTGGAAAGAAGATATCTTATATTTTTGGGCTGGATTTCTGAAAGGAAGATATTATTTTTGGAAGATCTATTTTAGATATATGGATATATTTTATAGGAAATTATCTTTTTAAGATATTTTATCTTTGAAAGATATTCTCCTATATAAAGGGTTGGATTTTCTACAATTCAACCATCTTCGGATCACCGCATGCTTAGAGGCTGAGAGCATCCAGCAATTAAAGGATTTTCCGGAGTTTTGAAGAAAGCTTTGAAGGAAGTTTGAAGATTGAAGGAAGGAAGTTCATAGCTTGTTATAGCTTTTTAAGGGGATTTGTAAGACTTTCTTATATTCCCTTCTTGTTGATTTGTCTTGCTGGATTTGTGATCCAAGGAACGCTGATTTGTTTATTTGATTCAGTTATTGAAGACTTGTTCTTAAGGTTTTTGTGTTCAAATATTCATTCTCTTCCCATATATTTGATTATTGCTTTCATGATAATGAGTGACTAATTTCTTTGTGCGATTCTAGGGTGATTGGCTGAAGGTTGTGGGAAAAACAATGATAGAATAATCTTAAATCCCAGTAGGACCCTGAAAGCTCGAGTCTTTATCCTTAACCCTAGAACATCTCGTTCAGTCGATGAACATCTCGGCCGGGGTGGAACTTGAATGACCGAGGTGACTTATCTGATCCGTAACTGAGAGTTAAGTGTTAGAGTTTGGCAAATCCTATTCTTATTACACCTTTCCTGGTTCAATGCAAGCTTAGGATGAGACTTACCCGGTAATTCCTTTGTTTGTTTACCCATGATCATAAGTGTAGGTAATAAAGGTTTATCCTTTATTGGGGTTTGAGTGTGCCTTCATTCCATCTTTGTGAGTTAGCCTGAGACTTACCCGGTAAAGGTTGATTCTATTCCCTTAGTTGGTTTGTTGTTTTGAGATTATAGTTCCTTTCCTTAGTACCTTGAGACTTACCCGGTGATAGGTTCTTTGGCTTGGGATTGTGAGTAGTGAGACTTACCTAGTGATCTATTCCGCTTTAGTAACACCTTCCCTTTGCAAAATCTCAGCTTTGTCCACTTACTTTGAGATCTTGAGTTAGAACCGCAAGTGGATGCTTTAATCCCTAGAATTTGCATATTTCCATTAATTGACTTTATTATCATATTTGATTGCTTTAATCGCTTTTGTGGTTATTAGTAGCATTGACAACCTATACTTGCTTTGTTTCACCTAAGTCCCTGTGATCGACCCCTGGAATTCTTGCTTTTTATTACAATTGACCCGTACACTGCGGGTTCGCATCCTTGTTTTAAGCATACTTCTTGGGTTATAAATTTAAAGCTTGCACACACCATTTGGAGCGAATACATAACCCTATAGGCCGGAAGTTGGACATGTGCTCCGGAGTCCCAGTTTTCGGAATCAAAGAAATTAATGTCTCGTTAGCTCCCTGTGGAAGAATCTCGGTCTGAAAAAATTGGGCAGCAAAAGATAACACTTCCGAGCTGACAGTATCCCAGAAGCGCTGATAAAACACCGCACCGAACCCATCCTTGCCAAGCGCTTTAAGTGGTGACATGTTAAAGAGACATTTCTTTATATCCGTTCAGAGAAGGGTCTAACAATGTGATCAGCATCATCTTGCGTAAGAGAAGGGAAGTTAGAGTAAAAATTACCTAACCTTCTATGGGCCTCCGGCACTTCAATGAAGAGTGTTTTAAAGTAAATCTGAGCGTTTGCCATAAGGAGTTTTGGGTCGGAGATCCACACACCATCATCCGCTTTAATACATTCAACCCTATTGTATCTCCTTCGGACCATTGTGCTAAGATGGAAGAATTTCGTATTTCTATCACCTTCCATAATAAACCTGTCTCTTACCTTCTGTTGCCACAACACCTCTTCCTGGTCTAGTACGTCTTCAAGCTCGGCTTGCAAAGTTGCGTGAAGATCCAAGAGACCTTGAGCCAAATTCCTCTCAATTTCACTTTGGAGTGCCTCGAGTCTATCACAAAGATCTTTTTTCTTTACCTCAATTCGACCAAAAGTAGTAACGTTCCATCGTAACAGTCTTGCTCTGAGGAACGAAAGTGCTTGGCAGAGATCACTACCATGATTAATCCAGCCCTCTTTAACAACCCTCGGATATTCGGGATGTAATACCCATGCAGCTTCAAAACGGAAGGGGCGTTTGGATTTATCACTCCACCTCCTTGGGACGAGTTGCAAGAGTGAAGAGTTATGATCGGAAGACAAAGCGGGAAGATGGCGAACAGTTGCCTCAGACCATTGTAGCCTGGCAGCTCCATTCACAAACACTCGATCAAGCCGTTTTGAATCTCTGTTACTAGCTGTATTACCCCTATTCCAAGTGAAGGAAGGAGCACTGAAACTCATATCGATAAGTTGTGTATCTTCAACCCAACTCTGAAAGATCCCAGAATTAGCCGACAACATAGTAGAGGTCCCTCCAACCTCACTATGATTCAACACACTGTTAAAGTCACCCCCTACCATAACCCATATCAATATGTTTTGGAACTATGTAAGATATTTCAGATTTATATTTTCATTTCAACCATGTTAAGGGTGAAGACTAAAACCCGATTGAATCATATATTTAGTTTTAGCTTGCACAATTTCACTTTGTTCAAAGTTTTGGTTGAGTATTAACTTAGACAAATAGGTTAAATATCACACGAGAAAAACACGATCCACACATCCACCCTACGAGTACAAGTGACCGAAGCCATGAGTGGGGTGACGGGTCGGGTGAAGAATTTACAATGAAGTAAGTGGTACATCCACTCATCATTTGACCCATTGACTTCCCTACTTCATATGATGTTTGACAAATTCGCATGGGATCTTTTCGATCCAATGTCATTGTGTAGGAAGTTGGATAGGTTTCTAAAATGTCATAGGCTCCACAAAATTGTACATGGAAGAGTGAAAATATTATTATTGCAATTATGATCATCATAAGGGACATTTAATATTTTGTAATATAAGGTCATTTTTGTTTTTTCGAATGGATTGTGTGTTTTTGATAGGGTATTCAAGAAGGAAATGATCGAGGTCTTCAATAAGTTGGCTATGGAAGGAACATTTTATTAGACCATAAAACCTTTATTGTCCTAATGTTTCTTTATAGAAAAACTATTTATTGTGATTTTTTAAATAAAGTTTTCGACATCGTATATAATTTCTATAGTATTCAAAATTAAATAGGTTTTCAACTTTTTGCGATGATACCTTCGGTACCGAATTTGTGAAAGTCAATCTTATCTATTTATGTTAGTACTCAATTGTTATCCATTTGTTATTATATTTATTGTATTTCTTATTACATTTATTAACAAAGATATAAACACATCTATTATTGTAGAAGATAAAATATTTATTAAACTGCTCATAAACGTGATTTAATTTCATCTTGTATCTTTAATTGTATACTTCATGTAATAACGCCAACTATCTATGCCGAATCTAGAACCATTTACAGAAAGATAGCGACAAATTATATCGTGTCTAATAACATGCAATTCAAACCTCGTAATTTATTAGTGCAAAGGCAATTAATTTTATTTCCTCAATATCATTTTCAATTAAAATATTGTATTAATTCATTTAGTAATATTTGGGATTATTTTTTTTTACCTGAAATTTTGGCCGTGATAATCTATAATTGTTGAGAAAGGTGGTTATAAAAAACAAACCATAGTTGGTGGTATATTTCATGGAATTATTCCAAGAAGGAAAAAAATTGTGGGCAGGCAGCTTTCTTCCTCCCCAAAATTGAAAATTCCTTGTTTCCCTCTATCCTTTCCCAACCCTCCCAAATTGACCAAATTCAGTGCCTTCACCTCTCGCCGACGCTGCTCCGATCTCACCCTCCGATAATCATCTGACAGACTGACACCAAGCCGATCACCTCTACATGCATCCCATCTGTTGCGCACCTCAAATCTCCGATCCCAATCCTCCATCCACTTTCCGCCCAATGCCACCCTCCCATCTCCCTCCCCCTCCTCCGTCCGCTTCTAGACTCAACTTCCACTCTCTTCCCCGCACTGCCAGTAATCGGTCGGCAAGTGAAGGGATCACGAAGAACAGTGAGAATCACCACCATTTGTCGGCCGTCGATCCCAGGGAGGTCAAGATCAATGATATTGTCGGGAATGGGATTTGTGGTGTTCTCTATAAGTGGGTGAATTATGGCAAAGGTTGGAGGCCTAGGTGGTTTGTGTTGCAAGATGGCGTGTTGTCGTATTACAAGATCCACGGACCTGACAAAATCTTCATTAGTAAAGAGACCGAGAAAGGTTTCCAAGTTATTGGTGAGGAGTCTCTGCGTAAGATCGCAAAGCACAAGAGTACAAACTCTCATCTTCGCCGTAAACCCTTCGGTGAAATTCATCTTAAGGTATTCAATTGTAATTAGTTGATTTTTATCTGTTTTCTTGATTTGTTTATGTCTCTCAGTTTTATGGAGATTCCATTTCAGCTTCAGTTCATCTGATCGTAAATTACCTAACGTCTTGACTATATGTTGCCCTCTGGTTCCTACTAGATAATTCCTTACATAAGAGATGTGTTTTGCTTGATTGAATTCCGTTTTCAATCAACGTTCGTATGATTGAGCATAGTTGTTCTTCTGGATTTCGAACGCTTTAAGTTTAAGAGAAGTGTATGCATCTGAATTCCTTTGGAAAGCCAAATAAACTGCTTAAGTAGGAGTAGGCCAATAAATTAGATTAGGTTATTCTGATCCTTTGAGCGTTCTTCCTAAATTAGTTAATTGGATGCCTTGGAGATGTTAAGGCTACGAAGGTTGAGAATCTTCTTCATCATTATTGCCCCCTAGAAGGATTTGTTCCGTGCAGACTTACTTCAGCATTAAGGAAAGGTCAAAAAGCATTCTACATTTAGATTGATTTAATGTGATGAGGCCATAAAGATGGGTTAATCTAACAATAGATCTTTTTATTCCCTTAAACCAAAGAGGGTGTCATTGCTGAAGCTTCAGTTCCTGCTTTCTTCATTTTCAAGAGGTAACTTTTGCAGGTTTCATCCATTAGGGGAAGTCGATCAGATGACAAAAGGTTTTCCATTTTCACTGGCACAAAAAGGCTACATTTAAGGGCAGAATGTAGAGAAGATAGAGCTACATGGATGGATGCATTGCAAGCCGTGAAGGATATGTTTCCTCGGATGTCTAATAGTGAATTGATGGCACCTGTAAATAATTTTGTTGTATCAACTGAAAAGTTGAAGCAGCGCCTACAGGAAGAGGGTGTGAACGAGGGGGCAATTCAGGATAGTGAACAGATCATGAGGGATGAGTTTGCATCATTACAAAGCCAGCTTATGTTGCTCAAGCAAAAGCAATGGCAACTTCGAGATACTCTACGGCATTTAGAGGTACATTAGTAATGGGAATACCCTCTTTCAACAGAATGCACTTTTTATTCAGTTTCTCTCCCTCGGGATTAAATCCTTGGTTTATTACTCAATCTAGACGACTGAATCCTATTGTGGGCTTGATTATTATTAACAAAAGCTTTTGTTAAATAATCATTACTCAACTAAATCCTTGTTTTTCCCTCTGTGTCGGGACTATAACGATTTATCATATTCCTCTAGTGTTCTTACTGCAACAGAAGCCTTAGGGTGTGTTTGGTATTAGATGGAGGGGATTCATTTAGATATTGTGAGATGTTTGGTATCAGATGGAGATTATAAGTTAGATTATTAAAATAGCTTATATGGGTGGAAATAATCCCAAAAAATAATGTCGCCCCACCCTAAGATTATTGGAGATTAATCTCCAACAATCTCCATCTAGATTAATCTAAATGAAAATCTCCATCCAATACCAAACATGCCCTAATTTGTAATGTTGAGTTACATGAAGTGTAATAATAATCATTATTCTTGGTCTTTGTTAAATATGGGAATGAATCCTGTGTTATTTATATTTTTCTCTAGTATGAATCCTGTGTTATTTCTCTACTATGAGTCCTCTATTTTTCCCTTCTACGAGCTGGTGTAGCTGCATAGGTTGGTGGAGCTTCTCTAAATACTACTCATAACCAGAAATCTTGCGTTCCCCCTCTTTGATTGTCAAACATTGGTTGTTTAGAAAATGTAGCATTGTGAGATGGAGACATATCCACATGTGGTTGTGGCAGTTGAACTAAAGAGAAAAAATTCACACCAATTGTCATTAAAATATCAACCAAAACATGACCATACTCCCCCAAAAGGTTAAAAAATAATGATAAGATACATGTTAAGGCATGGCCTAGTTTGTAATTGTACTATACTTCAGAGCTGAGCTATCTTCTCCTACTACTCCAACTAATGCTACATAGGGCATGGACATATGTATGCAGCACTGGAATAATTATATCTTCTTGAAATAGATGGTATTGAAGGGTCATTTCCCATGTTCGACTTCTTTCATATTGGCTAGGTTATTAGTTATGCGGTAGATTGGTAATGTTTGACCATTTTTAGTTTACGAAGGCCATGTATGGCATAATTCAGCAATCAATTACCTTGTCTGATCTTAATCACTAAGTCATGCTGAATATTGATCTCTTTATATCTTCTTGCAATATTTCAGTAAATTGTTAATAGTTCCTTAGCTATGCATAAAAATTGTTTCTTCTTTGGGTGCACCGACCCTTTTGCATACTTCAAATCGATTGCTTTGTTATTTTGCAGACAGAAAAAGTTGATTTGGAGAACACAGTTGTTGATGAGAGTCAAAAGCAGTCAAAAGAGCAAGGTGCTTCTTCCTCTAGCTCCAAGCAAGACAAAGATAGCGGTATGTATTATGAGAGTTGCTCATCTGGTTTTGCTATGTGTAACTGTTGGTTGATATCATAGTTTTAATACTTTTCCCAGTTGCATTTCTCAATGTTAGGCCTGGGTTACTTGTTTCTTGAATATGAATAAATAGATGCTTATTTTGACCAATTCTATCCATTTCTTAAATTCGTCCAAGTAAAATAGCGGAAGAAAATTGTTGCAAGATTATAGTTTGCATGCCATATCTTGCATCAAGTTGATGTAAGATGTAGTTATGCCAACTTTAGCATTGCAGGAGGTGAGTCTGAGCATATAGTAGTCGTACTTTGGCTGATCTCTGTACAAAGGTTTGGGTTAAAGAAGTTTAAGCTAACAATGTTGGATTGTATTTTATTCCTCAGCTATCAAGTTAAAAGTTCGTATACAACATATGGGGTGAATTATGTTTTTTGCTGACCTTGGAATTACCATGTCTTAAATGATGATATACTGCTTTGCTTTCTGGTCTTTACTAAGTTTATTATATGTATATTTATTTAGTGATGCTCTAGTATACAAGATATTGATTGCTTCTTGAGAATTTTGTGCTCTTGGTCGTCTCCAGCAGCAGATGTTACTGGAACTGATTCCGACGAAGATACTGAAAGAGTTGATGTTGATGCTGCAGAAGAGGAAACTGATGAAGAGGAGAACTCATTCTTTGAAACTCGTGATTTTCTTTCATCCTGTTCTTTGAGGAGCAGTGGTTCTGATTTGCGGATTTCATCATTTTCTTCTGACAATGAAGACTTGAGCGCTCTTATGTCTGATGATGATGTTGATCCCTACATCAAATCTGCTGGAGCTAACTTTGCGTCTGTCAAGCGGCGTAAGAAATTGCCTGATCCTGTTGAAAAGGAAAAAGGAGTCAGTCTTTGGTCGATGATAAAGGATAATATCGGGAAAGATCTCACGAAAGTTTGCCTCCCAGTATATTTTAACGAACCTCTTTCATCTCTTCAGAAGTGTTTCGAAGAATTAGAATATTCCTATCTTCTTGACCGGGCAAATGAATGGGGTAAAAAGGTAAGGTTTTTGCGATGCGATATGCCTCCAGCATATATTTGACCGTTTTTTCCCGTGATTGTATGGATGATTTGTAGCAAATGAACCCACTGTCATTCAATTCAGAAACTTTTGAACTGTATAAAATTATGATGCAAATTGTTGACCATTATTCCTATATGCAACTTAATTTCCACGCTCTGTCATCTTAACATGCCAATCTGCAACATTAACCATAAGTTTTCTCACTCATGTCTCCTTATTGGTACAATTCATTGGCAATCCTCATCAACCTTCCTTGTAATGAGTTAAAGTTCATTCTTGATGCCGAAGTCCATCCTCTGGCCTTGATATATCTTCTTCTCTCGCTTAACTCATATTAGGTTCAAATTTGAGTTTCTTTCTGGCATAAGTCTTCTCTCATTCTTTTCATACATGATACACCCAATTATCATTAGTAGGATCTTACATGCTGGTTATGGTTATGGACTTCATTGTTGTTTCCTAGGTTCACCAAAATGTTAATTCTTAGGAACTGGAAAGAGTGATGCAGTTTAATATGTGCTGTCCAAAGATTATTTAACATTATATTCTTTTCAATTAAAAGACTTTTGTCTGCATGATCCTTCAAGAGTGCGACTGTATGCGGAAGCATATGAGAATTTTTGTAAATATTTCTTCACCAGATGGTATTTATTTGATATCACTGATGACCTTTGCAGGGTAACAGCCTCATGAGAATTCTTAATGTGGCTGCTTTTGCTGTCTCTGGATATGCATCAACAGAAGGAAGAATCTGCAAGCCCTTTAATCCATTATTGGGGGAGACATATGAAGCTGATTTTCCTGATAAAGGCCTTCGGTTTTTCTCAGAGAAGGTTTTTATTCTCGACTGATACTATGTCAACAAGCCTTCATTTCCTTGTTCATTGGTCATTACATAAGTTGCTTGTTTAACTTCTGGTGTTGACTCTGAGAGACTTTCTTCTGAACATCTCTAGTTTAGGGTATAAGAAGCATTTTACTCTGGTGAAAATCACATACAGAGATCCTTCTTCAATGTTCTGACAAACTTGCACTGTAGGAAATAAAAACTAAGATTATGTATATGATAATCACAAGAATGTTAATGTAAATTAGGAGGCCATGAGAGGTTCTTCATTCTTTGCAAGAGCAATATCGTGGATCACTAAAGTCACATTACATATTTTGCAATGAAAGGCTTTAGGCCACTTAGCAGATGCACACACATTTTGGTTGCTAGAAACTTGTTGCTTTTATAAGTGTTGTGGATAACACTAGTTCTTTTTTGAGTCAGGTTAGCCATCATCCTATGGTTGTTGCTTGTCACTGTGAGGGTACTGGTTGGAGATTATGGGGAGACAGCAACTTGAAAAGCAAATTTTGGGGCCGGTCAATTCAACTTGATCCGGTTGGTGTTTTGACTTTGGAATTCGATGATGGCGAGGTTTTCCAGTGGAGCAAGGTTGGTCTCAATGATGATTCTGTAACTCAATTCAAGGATGTCATGTTCTGATGAATTTACTTTGTAGGTAACAACATCGATATACAACCTGATACTGGGAAAACTATATTGTGAGCATTATGGTACAATGCGTATTCAAGGGAACCGCAACTTCAGTTGCAAGTTGAAATTTAAAGAGCAGTCTATAATTGATAGAACTCCTCATCAGGTGCCATTTTCATGTTTTAACTTCTCTTTTGTTTATTTTGTGTATATGATGCTTCTTTGATTAGTAACTGATCCATGTTTTACAACATTTGTGTAGGTACAAGGTGTAGTACAGGATAAACATGGAAAGACAATGGCATCTCTGTTTGGAAAGTGGGATGAGAGCATGCATTATGTGAATGGAGATTACTTGGGAAAGGGAAAAGGATCCGATACCTTGTCGTCCCACTGCTTATGGAAACGAAGCATGCCACCTAGGTTCCCTACAAGATACAACCTCACTCGCTTTGCTATCACATTAAATGAGCTTACTCCAGGATTAAAGGTCAATCCTGCAGGCTTCTTGGTGTTCAATTGGGCTATAGCTAACTTATAATCCACACATTTGACCTCTACAATTGCATACTCAGGCTTAGGTTTCTCTTGGCTGTAGAAATTGAACAATGGAATTATAGGCAATAGACTATGCCCAATCACTTTTGCAACTAATTTATCCCTATTATTTGGAACTATATTTTTGAGACCTGATGTAATTTCTTTCCCTAATTGTAGGAGAAGCTGCCACCCACAGACGCAAGGCTTAGGCCAGACCAGCGATACCTTGAAAGTGGGGAGTTCGATAAGGCAAATGGTGAGAAGTTGCGCCTTGAGCAGAGGCAGCGCCAGGTAATTAACTGATCTACTATGCTGTATTCCGTCTAAATAACATTTCACTCAAGCCTTACCCTTTTTTTAAAATCTTCCTATCTATGAAAGAAGCTTACACCAACATGTGTTCGGAATCTGACATGGAACGGACAGAACTAAACCTTTTGTTTGGATGCTGAACACTTTCTTTAAAAATCAACTGTTATGATTTATCTTAAACCATGACTCCAAACAAACCCTTTATAGTGTAATTTTACAGCCCAATACTACATTATTGTTTTATAAATCATGATATCCAAACAGACCCCTGAGTATAAATGAAAAAGGGCTTGCAGTTGTTTAATATTGTGCTCCAAAATTAGGTATGCAGTTTCTTGAGTAGAATGTAGCATTGGTAGTACATGTATTGTTTTTTCAGCAGTAGCTGTAATGGAAGGCATCCAAACAGCACTTCCGCTGAAATTTGATTATAGGCCATAAAACATGTGGTATAAAACTCGCATTATACATCGTCCAATGAAGCAAAAGTATTTAGATACTGAGATACTGAGATTTTGAATCACTGCACAGTATTGGTGCTGCATTGAAGCAAAAGTATTTAGATACTGAGATTTCCATATGTGTGCAAGTTAGATGTGGAATTATTCATCGTCCAATGAAGTTAAGTGGGTTTCCTTGAAAATTTTCAGGCTAGGAAAATGCAAGAACAGGGATGGAAACCACGATGGTTCACGAAAGATAACCAAAGCGACACGTACCGCTACACTGGTGGTTACTGGGAAGCGAGGGAGCAAGGAAAGTGGGAGTCCTGCCCGGACATATTTGGCCAAATTGAAGCTGAGAGTTAATAGTCATTTTCTTGTATATTTTCTAAAACATTTTTTAAAGCAGGTGAGATGTACATAAGCCATAGTCATTAGGTCATGATTTTTGATGTAATAATCCCAGAATTTGTATTTCCTGCACAGAAGGAAAAGAAAATTAGGTAAAATTGTTATCTTGCATTTTGTTTTTCCCTTCTCCGATGGTCTTCATTTGCTCTTGTGGCCCTTTCGTAAATAAAGCAATCACTGGATACGTGTAACAATAGCGGTGATGCGCAAAGCTTGAGTCACATGAGAAAGGGCACCAACGCCACACGAAAACGGGCCTAAGGTTGACACATACGGGTCGGGAAGTTTGTATTCATTTGAGGCTGGGGAGGCCCAACCTGGATGTGATGGTTGTATTTCCGGGTTTGAGTCCTTTTCATTAGACGTATACGTATAATATGAGAATCGTTTTTATCTGGCTGCTGTTGCCTACAGATTAAAGTGGAGGGACCCGTCGAACTTGTCATGCAAATAAAACAAAAATGGAAGTTTCTTTTTACCTCTTGAAGAATATTTATCGGTCATCGTCTTGTCATATCCTAAAAACCTGCTCAACAATTTCCATGTGTCATTCATGGATGAGCACCACCCTAAATAAACGTATTATCCTGCGTCACTCAACATATCTATAAAGCTTACTTGAAACAGATCTTTATCTTAAAAAAAAAAAAAAAAAAAA
>BSUD01000005.1:126449185-126513306 GCA_033239045.1 Fagopyrum esculentum | reverse complement strand
AAAAAAAAAAAATTCGGATGGTACCCTCGTAGTTTGAGATTTTTCGGATTTTGCCCAACAATTTTTTCGAGTTCATATGGTACCCTTAAGTTTTCGTTGTTTTTCGATTTTGCCCAAATTCATTAAAAAATTTCAAATTCCATTAAAAAATATAAAATAAAATTAAGTAAAATTGAAAAATAAATATAAAATAGAAAGAATGATTTGTTTATTTTACAAAAAAGTAAACAGTAAATATTTTTTAAAAAAACAGTATTTTATATTAATTTAAAAATAAATAAATTAGATAATTATTTCAAAATTAATAAAAAAATCAGTATTTTATTTAATTTTAAAATAAATAAATTGGATTAGCAGTTTTTCAACAAAATCTAAAAAACATAAGTGTTATACTTTATTTAAAATATAAATAAAATAAGGATTCTTTTAAAAAAAAAAATCATTGTTTTAATTTATTATTAAAATAAATCAATCAATCTTTATATTTTATTTATTTTTCAATTTTAGTTTATTTTCTTTTATATTTTTTAATGGAATTTGTAATTTTTAAATAAATTTGGGCAAAATCCGGAAAACAACAAAGACTTAAGGGTACCATTCGAACTCGAAAAAATTGTTGGGCAAAATCCAAAAAACCCCAAACCATGAAATAACATCTGAAATTTTCCTAAAAAAAAATAGTCTCGCCTGTTAATTTTACCCGACTTTTATTTAACATTTGATGACCTTTTAAGGTTAAGATTTTAACATTTTTGATGATATTTGTTACTAATTTCCACCGAGGATCATGGGTGGATTGAGTGGGCTTTTTCTTTTATCAAATTAAACCACTAAAAACAATAAAAATTTGAAAATACATTATCTAATATTCACACCTTTTTCGATTTATTACTAAACTTTGACAATAAATTAATTGTGATTATATTTTTTACCATATTATTATACTATATATTTGTGAATTTTGATTTAAATATATTTTTTTTGATTTAAAAATAGTCTTGATTCTTGTTTGTCCTTCGTTGTTGTTGCGTATGTGTTTTCAAGCTCCTTTGGCTGAGTGTTGTCGTGTGTGGATTGAAGATTGAAGCTTTGGTCTCCGTGCTGCTGTCGTAGAAGTCCCGACAGTCCCGTTGTATGTCCACCGCCCCGCGGCTGCAAGCCCCCGCCCGTGCAGCTACACCCAGTGCTGCCCCTGCGCCTTCGGTCACCCGCCTCTGCGGCTTCTCTGCAGTTGCTCCCGCCTTTGGTGAGTTGCTTCCATCCTTGCTTCCTTTTTCCTGAGCTTGTGTGCTTGATGTTGTTCCTTGGGAAGCTTTAAGACTAGGAATCGTCTTCCTAGCATGTTGGAGATCTTTTAGAGGTCATTGAGACTAGAAGTATATAGACTTCTAGCAATCGGTTAGTTTCTGATTTGTGATGCCTTGTCTAAGCAGGCATAGATCCTTTCCTTCGGGAAACTGACCAGTTAGCTTACCCTTGTGATACCTATGATTCAGGTAAGTCCCTTGAACTTACTTAGCTGCATTCCGTGTATTGTTTTGACTGTATCGGTGGTGTTTGTTTGCTTTATTGTTATAACGGAAAACCAGAGTAAGATGACCTTATATTGTAATTGGCCCAAGTGTATTATAACCGGGCGGTGACCACTTGTCCATTTCAGAATTGAGAAATTGGGAGGTGCTCTTGCGACCAGGCCACAGGTCACGGATAGTGTGCATGTGATCTATTCTAGTTGTGTGCGAGCATGCTATGTGTTTTTATTCTTATATGTGTTTGTGCTTTTACTGTCTTTCTGATATTTAGATTGATAGCTAAACGGTTTATACCGATGTTGTAGATGCCCCGCAGGTTAGAGATGCTGCTGAGTGATTCGGATGGAGTGGTCAGCCGGGGTTCCCGTACATTATAGGACGGGATCGGGGTTTATATTTCAGTTGTTGTCTTTTACAGTTTGTGTTGAACTCAGGTGAGAGTCATTTGCTTTTCCCTTTGTTATACTTTATGACTTTTTATATAGTTTTGGTTTTTATTTATTTGTGCCTTGTTGCAAGATCCGATGTTATTGTTGTTACTTTGAGGGTCGGTACTCATTGTGAGGTCCTATCCCGTAACGTTGCGAGTTCACAGAACTTGGGGTGTTACAAGGTTTTAGCGGGAATGGATTTTACGGTAAAAAATTTCCTTACGATAAAAAGTAGCAATAGTTTAAATATGACCCACATTTGTTCAACTAAAACTATTTCGAATCAAGGTTGTGATCTATTGTTTTGTTGTCTTATTAATTGCAAAACCTTTTCTTGCTAATGTGATTATGTCTTTCTAATTGTCTTGGTTGTACGGTATTAAGTACCACAAATCCCGAACAAAAGGAGGACATTCATCATCAACTCG
The DNA here is from genome assembly GCA_033239045.1 of Fagopyrum esculentum. NCBI lineage: Eukaryota > Viridiplantae > Streptophyta > Magnoliopsida > Caryophyllales > Polygonaceae > Fagopyrum > Fagopyrum esculentum. The sequence goes on along the minus strand of BSUD01000005.1, from coordinate 126,510,915 downwards.
GCTGATTCAGCAAAATATTGTTAAACGGCAAAATCATGAGTATGAGTTAAATTTTGTTTTTCCTCATTGCTGTTGCGGTAACGTTTCTCATTAATCTTCAACAACTATGGGTTAAGGGTATGTTCGACGTAACTTTTTTGATAAATATCAGGGGCGGCCGCATGGGGGGGCGCGCAGGGTGGATCGACCCCCCTTAAAAAAAATTTTTTTAATTTCTGAAAAACGCAGAAACAAACGGGTAAAAAAAAACCCTCCTCTCTCCCTTGCGCTGAACGACAGAAGCCATAAACGTCGAAGCGATACACAGCAGAAGAACGACGCCTTGAGTGCTGGCCAACAACCACTGCGCACCCCTGCTCCGCCTGCGAGTCTGCGACAGTGGTGGCCAACCGCCACTGCTCCTCCGAGTTCCGACGACGACTGCTGGCCTCCGGTGGTGACAACCTCCAGTGTTGACAGCCTCGGCCGCCCGGCGCCCCTGCTGTGCTGATTTCCGGCCATTCGACAGCGTCGACCCGCCTCCGGTGACCACGGAACTGTCGGATTTACCCGTAAGTGTCTCACTCTTTGGCTTTTCCAGCTTTCTGTTGAATCTATTCCCTAACCCTAATAACAGTACATTAGTTAGATTTTTCAATTTAGGGGTTTTTGGAATTTTGATTATTTGACTTTGCAATTGTTAGTGATTTACTAATAGTAACAATGGCTTGTTGAAATTTGATCTTAATATTTGGCTTTGTAATTGTTAGGGCTTGTTCAAATTTGATGATTGGTTTGATAATTGGTTATATTTTTAGGAAATGGACAAATTTGTTATTCGAACAAAAAAGCGACCCTTGTTGAGTATTGGATCGTCTTCTATTCCCCCAAAACCTCAAAATGTGAATGGTGTTGCTAGTGATGATGTTATTATTGATGGTGTTGCTAATGCTAGAGATGATGATATTAGTGAGGGTCTTGCTAGAAACGTAGTTGATGATGATAATGTTGAGGATGATAATGTTGATGGTGGAGGTGGTTTCACTAGCGTTGATAGGGGAGAAAAAAAACCTCGAATGGAAAACATGAGTAGTGAAGTTATTAGTGATCCGGGATTGCGCAAAGCTTTGGAAGAGTATGATCCTTCACTTAGAGATGATGTGAGGAGAGAGTATGTGGTTAGAGGTCCTTGTCAACCCCTCTCACATGAATTTCCACGGAAGAACTTTGGGAAGACGTCGAGGTGTTTTTTGCCAAAGTGGTTTGAGGATTTCGAGTGGTTAGAATATAGTGTTAGAAAGATACGGCATTTTGTTTTTGGTGTTTTCTCTTTAGAGGTGAGACAAAACACAAAAACTTGAATGATGTATTAGTGAAAATAGGATTTTCTAATTGGAAGAAGGCTTATGAGAAGTTTAGAGAACATGTGGGATTAGTCGGAAGTCCTCACCATGAAGCTCGAATCTTATTTGCCAATTTCAAATATCAAAGACAAAGTCTGACAAGATGTGTATCTGGTGCAAATGCAACTCAAGGTGCTCAATATCGTATTCGTTTGACATTTTCTCTGCACATTGTTAGATTTCTTCTTCTACAGGGTTTGCCATTTCGGGGTCATAGAGAGTCGATGGACTCCGACAACATGGGGAATTTTAAGGAGATGCATAATTGGTCTAGTAAACGGATTGTTGAAGTTGAAAATGTGGTGAATGAGAATGCACCTAAGAATGCTCAACTCACTAGTCATCGCATCCAAGATGATCTCAAAATTGCGTGTTGGGCAATGACAAGGAAATCCATAATCAATGATCTTGGAGACAAAGTGTTTTCGTTATTGATTGATGAGGCTCGTGATACTTCGATCAAGGAACAAATGGCTATTGTTATCAGATATTTGAACAACAAGGGCGCAATCATAGAGAGGTTTCTTGGAGTCGTTCATGTTGGTGACACAAAAGCTCGTTCTTTGAAAAAAGGGATTGATGTCTTTTTTGCTGAGCATGGATTATGTATTTCTAAACTAAGAGGTCAAGGATATGATGGAGCTTCTAATATGCGAGGTGAATTTAATGGATTGAAGGCTCTAATATTAGATGAAAATCCCTCTGCAAGGTATATTCATTGTTTTGCTCATCAAATTCAGTTGGTTGTTGTTGCCATTTCAAATGATATTCAACCAATACAAGAGTTCTTTGGGTACTTATCACAAATCACACACATGGTTGGAGCTTTTTGTAAGAGAAAAGATGAGTTCCGACAAGCTCAACATGACAAGATGGTGGAGATGTTGGAAACGGGAGAAATCTCAACTGGGAGAGGAAAGCATCAAGAACTTTCTTTGGCTCGGCCAGGAGTTACACGTTGGGGTTCACACTACACGACCATTGCCCGTGTTCTACATTTATGGTCCTCAACTATCAAAGTGCTTGAGAATATTCATGAAGATGGAGGTCCAGATTCCAATCGGGGAATAGCTCAAGGCCTTGTTGAGAAGATGGAGAGTTACCAATTTGTTTTTATTGCCCACTTGATGAAACAAATTTTGGGCATAACAAACTATTTGTCACAAGTTTTGCAGAAAAAAGATCAAGATATTTTAGAAGCCGTTAATCTGGTACAAACCTATAGGAGACAATTTCAAGATTTGAGGAATGATGGGTGGAATGAACTTTTAGAATTTGTCAACGTTTTTTGTGAAAAGAATAATGTTGTCGTTCTGAAAATGGATGAAAATGTCCCGGGTTGATTTAGTGCAAGACGTGTTGGAAGTGTTATCACAAACTTTCACACTTTCGAGTTGAAATATTTTGTCAGGTAATTTATCATTTTCTTATAAATTCATAACTATTTTATTTAATGAATATTACTATTATATTTTACATTATGTTCATTTGTAGGTCATTGACCAACTTGATCGAGAAATGGAAAGTCGCTTCGGTGAGTCAAACTCTGAAATACTCGCTTGTATGGGATGTTTTCATCCAAAGGATTTCTTCTCCAATTTCAATAAGTCTCAGCTAGTTCGACTTGCCCAACATTATCCACAAGACTTTTCTGGTTATGATCTAAGTGTACTTGAAGATGAATTGGCAACATGGATTTATGACATAAAGGAAGATAACAGGAGTTCTTCGTTGAAAAATATAGGAGAGGTGGCATGCAGAATGGTTCAGAGAGGTATTCACACTGTTTTTCCTTTAGTATATCGCCTTTTGGAGTTGGTTTTGGTATTACCAGTTGCAACTACTGTTGAAAGAGCATTCTCTGCAATGAAAATTGTGAAGTCTCAATTGCGTAATAGGATGTCGGATGAAAATCTCACCGATTCTTTAGTGTGCTACATTGAGAAATAGAGTTTCAAAAGCGTTGATGATGAAGATATTCTTCAATATTATCAGAATATGTCAAACCGTAAGATGGGTTTACCTCCTTTGGTGTCCACTTGAGTTATCTTGTAGCATTGAACGCTAATTTGAAAGGGTTAACTTTTAACGTTGTTTTATTGTAATATTGATTAATGTTGCAGCAGTGAAACTTTTTTTGCTAGTAAAAAAAATTATAATATTATCTTCGTTTATACTTTTTCGACCCCCTTGAAAAATCTTGTGGCCGCCCCTGATAAATATTCATTAAGTTTGTATTTTTAGAAAATTACATTGTGTTTGATAAGAGAGACTTTTCATTAATTTTAGTTTTTTTTTTGGAGTTTTTTAGGAGATTTTTAAAAAGTTACAATTAATAGTTTTTTTTGATAAATTATCAAACATTTTACAATTTTGTTTTTTTATATATATATATATATATATATATATATATATATATATATATATATATATATTTAATAATTTATAAATTTTTGTCATTTTTTACTTTTTGGTAAATCTACCATACAAATTTATCCACAAATCTACTCTTATCAAACATCAATTAGTTTATTTGTTAGATTTTCAAAATTTACAAAACTATTTAAAACTCTACTTAACACGAAAAAAAAGCTAAATCTACTAAAAAAAAAGTCAAAACTACATAAAAATTTTACTTCAAATTTTACTTCACCGAAGTTGTCTTAAGATTGATCTTGAACAACTATGAGGTTTTCAACGTTGCTTACAAAATCATCAATTATGAAGTTAGAGTTTTAGAAATTTGTGCTGCATACATATTTTCATTACATCATATTCAACAAAAGTACGAATGAAGAAAATAATATAAAAGCAATATCCAGCAGACGAATTTTTTATATATAGAAAACAATAATATATTGATGAGGATAATATATATGATTGAAGGAGATCAATAGCATTAATAACAAGTGTATAATTATGATTGCTTGAGACAACGTGACAGCTGGTTAGGAACCATATCAAAATAATCGACTCAAACTCGTAATTGCATGCATATAGTTATATTCATATCAAATAGAATAATTCAGCTATTATTTATATACCTAATAAATTGGGATTCTCCAAAGTTTTCAAAGAGATATTCTAAACATATCATTATATATTATTGATTGGGCTAGTAAGGATATGATCATGCATATTTTTTATTGTATTTGGAGGTAGGAGAAGTATTCTCTAATATGATTAAAAGTCTTCCAATTTTTTTTTTAATTTAGAAAAGACTTGCACATTGTAAGTTAAACTATTGGAGATTTCATTATATATAATTATTGGTAATTTCGTTTTATTGAAAATTGAATATGAGAAGTCAAAATGATAAAAGGGTTTTTCTATTGTGTGTCCATAAACCATACATGTTGTAATATTTAGTGATTATTTTTACTTTAGTTATTTATGCATTTATTTTTGAGAACTTAATCCCATTAAAAAAAATTCAATTTACAACATTGATTTAAATATAACTACTTAGATATTTTGTTAATTGTCACACATTAAAAAAAAACAGTTGTCATAAGGAGAAATAAACACTAATCTTAGTCACCCATAATTTTTTATTTATTTAGTATGTTTTCGTGTTTTTTTAAATTTTATTTACTTTTTACATTTTAATTATTTTTATTTAGGTGATTTCATAAAAGGGCATACGAATAGATAGATAAATAGACTGGCAAATATAGACGGACAATAGACATATAGATAGATAAACAAATCATATATAAGTGGATACAATATTTTCGTGTGCACACTAAAGAGCCCTAAAAGTGCACAACGAGAAAAATAAAACTTATGATGCTTGTTTGGATTATGCACTTCGGAGAACCAATTTTAAAACTACACAAATAAGGGTTAAAAGTTCACAAATAAGGAGAAAAACACCCAAAATATTCCGCTAGATAACTGCTAAAGTGCATAAATAAGGACAAGAGTGCAAATAAGCTCGAGTACATGAGCCCAAATATCGCAAAATAGTTACAAGACTCAACTATAGAAATGACCAATATCGAACACGGAAAGTTAAGAAGTATCAATCATGCCATTAATCAATTGTCTAGTCTAAGAGAAAATATGAAAGAGTAAAAGAGAACATAGAGGTGTTTGAAAGTTGTTTTGAGTAACCAAAGCAATCAAATTGCATAGAAAATATCAATAGAGAAGGAACATCAAGATGTCAGTTATAGGGTTTTAACATGACAATAGTACATGAGTATAGGGTTAGGGTTTTAACATGACAATGGTAAATGAGTATAGGGTGATGAATATTTTAGGCATGTGGTGTTATTATCTGGTAACTATCAAATGTCTTCTTTGCAAGCACTTCACAATATTCACAGATTTGGCTCAAAACTGACCATCACAACTTAGGTCCAAATGGTGTACAACTATATCAATAATTGCATTTAATATTTTTGGTTTTAAGCACAACACTACTTGAAACCTTATGCAAATTAGACAATAACACCTATATAAAGATTAATCCATATACAAGAAATCATCTCTTTTTATTTGCAACCCCATACTTTATTTCAAAATCTTCTCTACTTTCACTATGTTCTCCTCCTAGCATTAGGATTGGGTAAAATGAGACAAAATATAGGGTAGAGATTGATTTGTGGAGCTATAAAGAAAAGGTCAATTAGGCTAAAAAGGGACTAATAAGATGGATATTCATAATAGGTAGATAGAAAAAAATCAAGCTTAACAAATACATGCCTCTAACATATTTATATCATATAAGTAGATATAAAAAATGCAACCTCAAAAGAGTTTTAATCATAAGTTCTAAAAAATACGTCACATAACGGAGAACGCTCATTAAAATGAAGTAGACGCATATATAAAAATGTCCAAATGCTAATAAAAAGGTAGCAAGACTTAGTCAAGACCAATCTCTAAAGCATCATAAGCATGAATATAGACATAGAGAATCATCAAATTTTGAGGGACTCAATGTCATACGACTCCATCTAATATTAACATGAAATGAAAGACATTGACAAAACACATCAATCGGAACGATCTAGAAGGCCAATCGAGTATATCAAGCCAAAACAGAGTGAAGATCAAGCATATGAAAAAAAAGAAACATGAATGCATAGAATTGTACCCGATCTAGTCAACCGACAGTGTAGATCGAGTCAACCAAGTTATGCATAGTATAAAAATTCTAGTTACGGGAAGAAATGTGGGATGATACATCTAATCCTATGAGTTTAAACATGAAATGCATATGAATGGATAAAGTGAATCATCTCACCTTATACTAGTCAGTACATTGTTCTCAATATAGTGCTTCTTTAAAATCGTTTAGTGAGACCCAAGTCTCTCCCTTAGCTGAACCTTTTCAACAAGTGGTTAATGAGATGGGACATCGGAGTTGAAAAAGAACCAATTCAGTTTGAATAAATGTAGTCTTGATTTAACCCCATGGTGGAAGTCTTGGTTGAGTCGATCTTCTAGGACGATCAAGAGGGACTCATTGTCCTCTTCCATGGTTTGGTGGACATATGAACACCATTGAGATGATCACGGTATCTTGTCTTGATTGGTTCGGTCTTTGTGCATCATAGAGTTAGTTTCTTGTAATTGGTCATAATCAATCAATCTCTAGAGGTGATCGATTCAACTAAGGCCATTGGTGATGGCATAGAAAGTGCATTTGGGGGTGTGTTGCAACTTTGGCGCTTCGTGTGAGATCTTAAAGTCAACCTCTTTAATCCAAGAGATGGTCGATGTAGCCCGGTTGATTTGATCCTTACTAGTAATCTTAAGCATAACTCGTGGCACCTAGATGTAACAACCACGTTCCTTAAGAGATCCCATGATCACGCTTAACCTCGCCCGTAGTCACGCCGCCGTGGGTGCGGTTATGTCGGGACGCGGTTGCGGCATAGTAGTGACCGGTTGCCTTTTTAGCCGATTTTCTTTTTTCTTTTCTTCCCTCTTAAGTTGTCCTTTCTCTTTCTCGACCTAAGGGTTTCAGAACTTTCTCTCCCATTCTTCTTTCTTCTCTCTCTTTCACCTACACGTTCTTCTCTTCCTCTTTGCTTTTTTTCTTTTATCTTCCTTGAATCTTCTTCAAGGATTAAAGTGTGTTGATGTTGAGTTGTGTTGTGGATAGCTAGCCAGAGTAGCTACAACTTGTGGTTCTACCTTCTGCAAACAAGAGAAGAGTGGTGAGCCTTCTCTTCTTCCTTCCTTCCTTGTTCTTCTTCTTCTTCTTCTTCATCTCCTTCCTTGTTTGGATTTAACAAGGGTGTTCTTGTGAGATTGGTAACCTGTGGAAGTTGTGGTGTATATGTTGAGAAGGGCAGGATTTGCCTTGATGTGTTTTGAGGTGGTTGAGTGGATCGTTCGAGATATCTGTCAAAGAACACGTAGAGTTGTGCTCTGTTGGAGAAACCCCGCACCTCCTGGCGTGTCGCCGTCCTCACACCTGGCTTGGCCGCAGTCGCGGCGTCTGGGGACTTGTCACCGCACCCACGCATTCCTTACCCGCGCCCGTGCCTTCTTTCAGGTCATTCCAAGTCTTTTGGTATGTTTATCCTTCCTTTGATCTTTATGGCTTTAGCTTGAAAGCATGCTAGGTTAGTTGAGTTTGATGATGATATATAATGTGAAATTATGCCGTGTAAGGCATTGAGGTTTTGATGAAATGATGAGGTTGTTGTTTATGATGTTTATGATCCTTGTGGATCCATTGGGACTAGGAGTGAGTCTTCTAGTATGTTGAGTCGATGATTGATATGCATGCCTTGTTTATCAGGCGGTGTATATTCCTACGGGAATTTGAGAGGTTGATCGATAGTTGAGGTTACCTGGATTTAGGTAAGTCCGTAGGACTTACTTAGTTGCATTCCTATATTGGACGTGTGCATAAGTGGTGTTTGTTATATGCTTTATAGCATGCGATATTGATTATTACTAACGTTGTATTGACCCACTTTTGTTGGGTAGTGATAACTTGTTCAGTACTCTCGAGGGAGGCTGGATGGTTCTTTGGGACTATGCCAGACCTAGTATATGGTGAAGGTACCGAGCCATTCCTAATGGTATACGGTGGTTTACGCTTAGCCACTCCAGATTGTGAGGGAAACAGAGGCAAGAATGATATACTTCTCGTGTCACACCTTTAAAAGGAATTGTGAGTGTATGACTTTATAAAGATAATTAAATGGGAAATGCGTGATAGCATGCTTGGTGTTTATTGTAATCCCGATGTGTGTATGTGCTTTTGTAGTAATCTTATATATGAATTGTTAACTAACAGTTTATACCGTGTTGTAGATGTCTTGTAGGATATGAGGATTGCAGAGTGATATGCTGGAGTGATCAGCCGAGGGTTTCTGTACATATATGATGGTTATGGGTTTTTGTATGTATATATATGATGACGTGATTTATGACACTAGATTAGACACTCTTTTAGGTAGTTTGTACATTCATTCATGTATGGTTTTGCACATGTTCGGGACGTTTTATGCTTTATCGAGTCATATCGTCGGAATAGACATCTACATGAGTATTTGTCGGTTTTGTAGGTATTTTGGGGAGCTTTCATGCAATATTGATCATATCCGAGAATCGAGCCTCGTGACGGCCCGGATTCAAGGTTCCAATGGAGCAAGCATGAAGAGAAGAAGAAGAATTTGACCTTAGTTGGTTCGAGCCATGCACCGGCTTGTGTTTAGCCATGATTTTAGCCATGCAGCTCTTCATCTCGGTCCATCTCTCATCCATCTCGGCCGAGATGCTTTCTGGATCATCCGAGATCGTTTACTGGTCCCCCACGACACTTGGCACACGCCTTTTCCAGCCCCCGATTTTCTCTCCCATGATGGAGAAGACGTGTTATATTGCAAGATGCTCACATTTTGCAGGGGATTCCCACTTCCATTCGCACTTTTGATTTTGAATCTTTTTGGGCAAGCCATAGAAGGGAGAAGAGAGGAAGAAGACTCCATTGAAGAGAAGAAGAAAAACACACATTTTCATAGTCTTAGAGTGAGTTTTTGAGAGTCTTGTAGTAAGGAAAGCTGTAGAGATTGTTGAACTCGTTTTGAATCTACTCTTGGATGATAGTAAGCTTGTTCTAAACTTATTATCCAACTTGTTCTTGGTTTATATTTCTTCCTTTACATTCATCTAGTTATGGCATGCATGTTTATTGTTTTGACGATGAATGGACTTAAGATGATAGTTGTTGACTAAGTAGCATGTGATTCTAGGGAGATGGATGAAAGGTTATGGCTAGGATAATGATAGATTGGACTTAGATGTATCTTAGTATATAGTTTCTTGCTCGAAATCCCTAGCTCAGTTTGCAACCTCGGCCTATTCTTTGACCATTTCGGCCGAGATGTTCTTGAGCCACCCGAGGTGTGTGAGTTGTTGATCCTATAGTGTTACATCTTCATGTTAGGGAGTTTGAGAGTTGAAATCCTAGTGTTTGTTGAGCCTAATCTAGCATTAGGGTGACCTATGTTAGTAAAATAGGTGAGGGATGAGACTTACCGGTAATTTCCGCTCTTAGGTTTAGAAGATGACAAACATTAGGTAGTAGTGAGTCTCAACAACCGCTATTGGATTGAGTGTCCTAGGATTATTATTTAAGACTTGCCTTCCCGATACTTACCCGGTAAGGAGAGGTTTGACCCCTAGATAGTAATCCGATTTGTGTAGAATTCCCAACCTTAGTTTCCTAGAGACTTACCCGGTAATAGGACCTTAGGTGCGGGACTAGTGAACCCTGAGGCCTACCCGGTGATTGATCCCATTAGAGAAACATTCCTTCCCAGCATACCACAGCATGTTCCTAGGTTGATTAGAAGTTTGAGTCCTTGCCATAACCGGAAGTCCGAATCCCTAGAATCCGCTTTCTATACATTGATCTTATATCTTGTGTTTGCTTTGTTGTTTGGTTGACATTGTTGCTTGATTGTGATTTTTGCTTGATCACCGCAAAAACCCATCAAAAATATATGATTTTCATTTCTTCGTTTCCATCTCTCTTCTTGGTCTAGACTTGAACTATCTTTGATCATTGCATGGTTTAATCTCACCTCGGTCTTTGTGTTCGACCTCGGAGTGCTTTCCTTTCTACTTTGCGATCCGTACACTGCGGGTTGGCTAGGAGTTTAAGAGATATATCGAGTATAAATTTAAGACTTTGTGTGTGCATGATTGGATGAACAAGTTCTTGGCACTCTTGCCTTGGATTTGTAGCATCACTTCCTAAAAAACACCCAACAATATACGTGGCGATGTTGTATTGGTACTCGGTTGTGTATTTTGTATGTATTTTTATATATGATATTTCAGTTTTATCAGTGTTGGTTTTTATATTTATTTGTGTCTTGTTGTAAGATCCGGTGAACTTGTTGTCAAGTTAGGATGAGGACCTATTGTGAGGTCCCAACCCATTGTTAGGTCCTAGCCCATATCATTCAGATGCCTAGAGGATAGGCGGGTAGAGTTGGTGCAAACTCTGTTTTGGGACTTAGCACAGTACTAGTGGAGGAACATCCGGAGTCGAGTCACTGAATACGATCAGATGAGGAGTCTCATCAAAGAGCGTTTCTACCTTGCCTCACTGAGGAGGGAGAAACTATAGGACTTCATGGAGGCTGGTTATGAGGACGTTCTTGTATCCGAGGTGATTAGAAGGTTCCAAGAGGAGCTGAGATTATTGGGTCCAACTGCACCTCCAAAGGACCAGTTGGTATATGTGCTCTCCCGCAGATTGATGGAGAGTACTCGTGCCTATATGACGGGTTTTTATTGTGATTTCCTAATCGACTATCAAGAGCGAGCTTCGGCGTACGAGAGAGAGCGATGTGGCCGTACGAGAGAGAGACAAGGGACGGGACAAACTAGTGGTAGTGTTGGAGTATCAGGTTCTGGGCGAAGCCAGATGTAGAGACGTCCAAGTTACCCCTCAACTGCACAGGTTGCGGAAAGGGGACGACAATGCTTAAACTGCGGTGATCCTGGACATTTTTTGCCTCAGTGTCCGCGGGCACCGATGACTTGCTTCACATGTGGCAAGTCAAGTCACTAGGCTACCTATTGCTGACAAGGCAAGGCTTCTTCTCAACAGGGTTCTTCCCCTGCTAGTGTTGCAGGAGGCGGGCAGGGGTTGTCTCCGTATAGGGACAACAACATTGAGTCCTAGATCATCTTGCTACTCAGGGTTATACACCAGGACCGCGTAGAGGTAGAGGTCGTGGTGGGGGTACCATTGATACTAGAGGACACATGACCGATTGTTTGAGCTAGGGCTGATCATAGGTCCAAAATTGAACCGAACCGCTAAAAACCAAACCGAACCGAAAACCGATTTTTCCAAAACCTTTGACCGAAAACCGAAAACTTGAAATATACGAACCTAAAACCGAACCGATTATGTCGGTTTCGGTTCGGTTTCGGTTTTGGACCTAAATGAACCTAAAATTAAAACTAAAAAATCTTGATAATATAACAATAAAATAAAATTTTCAATTCTATAATAATTTTAGCATAAAGAGTTGAAACCTAAATAAATAACAATCTTATTTAAGCACCAAGTACTAATTAAAATTGTCACAACTAAAGATAACAATTCTATAATAATTTTTTATTAAATGAAATTCGGTTTTCGGTTTTTTATCGGTTTTTTCGGTTTTGGACCGAAACCGAACCGAAACCGAAATCATAAAAAACACGGACCGAAGACCAAACCTAAATTGTCGGTTTAGGTTCGGTTCGGACCGAAATTCCTCGGTTCGGTTCGGTTCAGGTGAACCGAACCGATCTTGCTCAGCCCTAGTTTGAGTTGAGGATTGTTGAGGAGCCGGCAGCGCCACCTACTACATGTACCATTTAGATTAATGGTTTACGTGTTAAAGTACTTTTTGAAACGGGTGCTACACACTCATTTATTTCTGATGCATGCATAGAGCGTTTGACCTTAGATACGGTAGAGGGGATACCCTCTATTATAGGGTTACCCGATGGAGGTAGGCTTAGAGATACCCGCGAGATATAGGATTGTCCCATTCATTTGGGAAATCATGATTGACTTGTAGACTTCTTTGTCATGTACTTAGTACATGAAGAAGTAATTATATAGATGGATTGGATGGACCTTCATGGAGCGGTTTTAGATACCGGTAGACTGACCATGACGGTCACTACCGAGACAAGTCAGTTTGAGATATTCCGAGGTTGGGACCTTGGAAAGATCGGTACAATCATCAACGCAGTCCGAGCGGCGAGGCTGATTGGACAGGGTTGTGAAGCCTTCTAGTGTTACGTCATGAAGGAAGGTGAGAGTCCGACATTAGAGGATATTCCCGTCATGTACAAGTTCATCGACATTTTTTTACAAGCCATCCAACTTACCGTCACATAGGAGCGTGAATTTTAGCATCGAGTTAGAGCCCGGAACGAGACCGATCTCGAAGACACCATACCGTATGGCGCCTATCGAGTTGTTGGAGCTGAAGAGACAACTCGAGGAGTTAGTAGAGAAGGGATTCATAGCCCTAGCGTTTCCCCATGGCGTGCGCCGGTACTTTTTGTGCGGAAGAAGGACGGATCGATGAGGTTGTGCATCGGTTACCGAGAGCTGAACAAGGTGACAATCAAGAACAAGTATCTGCTACCCCGCATTGACGACTTAATAGATCAGCTACAAGGAGCTTATGTGTTCTCCCGTATAGATTTGAGATCCACATATCACCAATTGAGGGTGAGAGAGCAGGATGTGCCCAAGACGGCATTTCAGACTCGATATGGCCACTACGAATTTATAGTGATGTCATTTGGGCTCACGAATGCGCCCGCCGTCTTTATGGAATTGATGAATGACATCTTCATCGACTTCCTGGATTAGTTTGTGGTGGTCTTCATAGATGACATCCTGTTGTACTCTCGGAGCAGAGAGGAACACGCGGGACATTTGAGGACACTGTTACGAGTTTTGTAGGATAGAGAGTTGTACGCCAAGCTCTATAAGTGCGATGTTTGAGGTGGACTTCTTGGGTCACATAGTTTCCGTCGAGGAGATCAAGGTTGATCAAACGAAGATCGAGTCAGTAGCAGCATGGACGACTCCGAAGAATGTCAAGGAAATGCGTAGCTTCCTTGGCTTAGTTGGATATTCCCGTAGGTTGGTGGAAGGGTTTTTTGTGATTGCCCGACCACTTACCAGTTTATTAAGGAAGACTACCCGGTTTGTATGATCCAAGCCGTGTACTCAAAGTTTTGAGAAGCTGAAGAGGAGATTGACTTCTACTCCCATCTTAGGACAACCAGAGGGCACAAATGATTTTGTAGTTTATAGCGACGCATCCAAGTTGGGCTTGGGATGTGTTCTAATGTAGAGGGGTAGGGTCATCGCTTATGCGTCTAGACAACTGAAGACATATGAGGAGAACTACCCACTCATGAGTTGGAGTTGGATGCAGTGGTACACACCTTGAAGATTTGGCGGCATTATTTATATGGAGTCTCATGCCAGATCTTCACAGACGATAAGAGTCTGAAGTATATTTTCACTCAGCGGGAATTGAATAACCGCTAGAGGAGGTGGCTCGAGTTGATTGAGAAATTTAATTTTGAGATTTTGTATCATCTAGGAAAGTGGATTGTAGTCGTCGACGCCCTTAGTAGGAAGACGCCTCGAGAGAAGGCGATAACGAGATTGACGACTCTGTTGGAGATTTGAGCTAAGTCTTCATTATAATCGTTGAACTTGTCTTGAGACAAGGTGCAATGAGTTGTTCACATGTGTGTCACTATGGTCCGGGTTGCGGGAGGCAAGTCAAGTGATCGGCACTAAGAACAACTAGTATTATAAGGGGAGTCGAATCAAAGCAAGGTGATTCACGACAAGGTCAACTTGTGCTAGCTTTTAGAAGGCCGACGTTAGGGGATTTTTAGCCAGATTTTATAGGCACACCTTTGGTTCTTAGGCCTTATATTAGCTAAAGAATATGTGGTTAAAAATTGGGAGCAATCCAAGCTCAAATGCTTAGTGAATGTCAATGAAGCAGCTAGTGAGCTTCTTAAGGAGCTACACTAGCTTGAGCTAAGATATTGAGTATTTGTAGATCTTGGAGCTTACACTAGCTATATTAAAGTGAATGAAGCTCATTGGAAGTGTTTGGACCAAGAAAAATAAGCTAGCTCTAAGCTAGCTCCGAGGAGCGGTTTTGGGCCTCAAACCAAGGTGACTCACTTATGAGTCTTGATTCTAACTTTGATATAAATTCTGATTTGAATTATGTGTCATTGACTTTTGAATGTTTGTCCATGCAAGATGATGACCTTGGATGGTGGGTGCACTCGGGTACAACAACTCATGTTTGCAAAGATCGGCGTTGGTTCAAGACATACGTTGTTGCTAACGATGGAACACTCATACATATGGGAAGCGAGTCTACCACCCCCGTTCTAGGAAGAGGACGGGTTGATCTATACTTCACAAGTGGCAAGACTCTAGTCTTGTCAAATGTACTACATGCACCGGCCATTAGAAAGAATGTGGTTTTTGGTGGTGTACTCAATAGGCTTGGCTTCAAACAAGTCATAGAAGCCGACCGCTATGTATTAACTAGGAGAGAAACATTTGTAGGCTTTGGCCATTGGAACAATAATATGTTTCTTCTCTCTTTATGTAATAAACTTTCTAATAGTAATATAAACAAGAACAGTTTGTTTACATTGTCTTCTTCTTCTTCTTCTCCTTCTTCTTCTTCTTCCAATTGTGATTTTGTTAAATGGCATGCACGACTTGGACATGTTCATTTTAAGCGTATGAATGACATGACTAAGGATGATATTTTACCTAAACTTGACTTGCCAAAAGACAAGTATAAAACGTGCATGTTGACCAAGATAACAAGACTTCCATTTCCTAGAGTTGAAAGAGAACAATCAATGCTCGGCTTAGTCCACTCGGATCTAGGTGACTTGCACTCTACTCCTTCATTAGGAAAGAAGAAGTATTACGTTACATTCATAGATGATTACTCTAGGTATTGTTATGTATATCTACTCTTTGCAAAGAGTGATGCCTTAGACAGATTCTATGTATTCAAGAATGAATCTGAGTTGCAACAAGGTACCTTAATAAAAAGACTACGCACGGATCGTGGTGGTAAATTTATGGATAAGGAATATTTTGAGAGTGTCGGGATCATACATGAGACCACGGCACCTTACACACCACAATCAAATGGTGTGGTCGAACGAAAGAACCGAGTGCTTAAAGAGATGGTCAATGCCATGTTATCTTACTCGGGTCTTAAGCATTCGTTTTGGGGTGAAGCTATGCTCACGGCAAACTACTTGCTTAATCGTGTTCCAAACAAAAGAAGCAAGAAGACTCCTTACGAACTATGGTTCAAAAGGAAGCAAAACCTACATTACTTACGAGTTTGGGGATGTCGAGCCATAGTAAGGCTCAATGACAATAAACGTAAAACTTTAGGTGAAAAAGGTGTTGAGTGCGTGTTCATTGGCTATGCAGAACACTCGAAAGCTTATAGGTTCTATGTGATAGAACCAAATGAATTCATTTCGGTTAATACCGTAATAGAGTCTAGGGATGCCATCTTTGATGAAGATCGCTTCACCTCGGCTCCTAGGCCTAGGGAAGTGATCAACATGACTTCAGATGAGGAACACCCAAACAAGCATCGTAGGATTCAAGATGAATCCTGGCAAGCGTCCCACGGGCTTGACTTGCCAGAGATTGCTTTCATGAGCACTAATTTGTCCCAAAAATCAAATTTCCAAGTATTCTTGGTTGAAGGGTCAAGGGATAATGAAATGGATCGTCACTCTTACTTTCATATAGATGAGGATCCAAAGACATTTGATGAGGCCATGAAGTCTCAAGATGTTGCCTTTTGGAAGGAAGCAATCCAAGAGGAGATGGACTCATTATGGGCAATCATACATGGGAGTTAGCCAACCTTCCTTCCGGTTGCAAACCTTTGGGATGCAAATGGATCTTCAAGAGGAAGGTGAAAGTTGACGGTTCCATTGACAAGTTTAAAGCACACTTGGTCATCCAAGGCTTTAGACAAAGGGAAGGTGTCGATTACTTTGACACATAAGTTCCGGTGGCTAGGATTACAACCATTAGGTTATTAATAGCTATGGCGGCTATACATAATCTAGTGATTCATCAAATGGATGTCAAGACAATATTCTTTAATGGTGATCTAGATGAGGAAGTGTATATGAGACAACCTGAAGGGTTTGTTTTAAAAGGACAAGAGCACAAAGTGTGTCGCTTGGTCAATCCTTGTATGGACTAAAGCAAGCTCCAAAATAATGGCACCAAAAGTTTGATGATGTCGTATTGTCAAATGGATTTAAGATAAATCAAGCTGACAAGTGTGTCTATAGTAAGTTTGATCATGCCGGTCAAGGTGTGATCATATGCTTATATGTTGGTGACATGTTGATCTTTGGAACAAACCAAAGACAAGTAGATCTCACTAAGGATTTCTTGTCCACTAAGTTTTCTATGAAAGACTTAGGTGAGACGGATGTGATTCTAGACATAAGAATCAAACGTGATGCTAAAGGCTTAAGCCTCACACAATCACACTACATTAAGAAGATTGTCAAACGCTTTCATTGTGATAAAGTACAATTTTTAGTACTCCTATGGACTCAAGTGAGAAGTTGATGCCCAACCAAGGATCAATTGTCTCTCAACTTGAGTATGCACAAGTAATAGGATGTTGCATGTATGCAATGACTAGCACTAGGCCAGATATTGCTTTTGTTATTGGTAAATTGAGTAGGTACACAAGTTGTCATAGCTCACAACATTGGAAGGCACTAAGGCGTGTGCTTAGGTACCTCAAGGGGACCATGGGTTTTGGCATCTTGTACAGTAAGTATCCTTCAGTGATAGAAGGCTACTCGGATGCGTCATGGATCACTAATCTAGATGATCACTTATCCACCACCGGATGGGTTTTCTTGTTAGGTGGTGGAGCCATTTCATGGGCTTCAAAGAAGCAAATGTGCATCACAACCTCGACCATGGAGTCCGAGTTTGTGGCACTTGCCGCTGCCGGCAAGGAAGCTGAATGGCTAAGAAATTTGGTTCTAGAAATTCCTCTATGGTCAAAACCGGTTTCACCTATCTCAATTCATTGTGATAGTGCAGCTACGTTGGCTAAAGCTTATAGCCAAACGTACAATGGGAAATCAAGACATCTTGGTGTGAGACATAGCTCGGTTAGAGAGCTCAAAACCGGTTTCTCCTATCTCAATTCATTGTGGGTTTTGATGGATCACCTTGATATAGGATACCATCCATTTTAGTGTTTTTTACATCTCATTCGTATCCCTGCATTGAACATATAATGTAATTGTGCATTGCATTAGGGTACATTTTCTTCCCTTTTGTGTTTTGGATATATATGTGTGCCTTTATGATATTACATGCATTATAGGCCTTACAAAAGTTAAAATAGATTTATAAGTGAAAGGATGTCAACAATACACTAAGGTTCTCTCCGCGATAAAGAAAGTCGAGGTCAAGAATAAGTTGGTTCAGATCCAAGAGTAAAGAAATGAATATCGCTTGAGCCAAAGGAATGAGCAGTCAACCACAACATACCAACTAGATGATCGGTGTACAAGTACAAGATTTTGATCATATATTCCGGACCTATGTGTTAGTCATTACAAAATAAAGGTCAATCAAACTGAAGAGACAATATGGAAACAAGTAGGAATGGAATAATATGCTTAACAAAGACATGACTCAATAGTGTTCGTAATTATAAAAGCAAGAACAAGCCCGTACTCTCGAAAGAGAGTCTATAGTAAGTTCTAGAGAATCGAAAGCATAATGCTAAACACTCATGAAAGAAGTAAGACACATGTAAATAGTGTCTAAAATGTAAGAATCCTTATTAGGTCATCTCATGGAATTCAATCTCTCATCATTAAACATACAACTCAATAGAATAGACAAGATCGAAAGCAATATATAAAGCATCGTTAACAAATATATAGTCATATAGTAGCATATGAATCTCTACGAATAAATTACATCTGAAAACAGAATATGCATGCTGACAAATGGAAGTCGATCGGCCGATCGATGGGTACTATTCGGCCGATCTATGCTTGATAGGAGAGAAAGATAAAAAAACAGAAAATAAAACTTGCATGCAAGAATGTTTTGTGCTCGCTCAGCCAATTGTTATGGGCAAGTCAACCGACTTAGGCTAAATCAAAGCGAAAACTTTTTCTAAAATGACGAGAGGAAGGGATCTAAGAATGTAAAATAAATGCAAAATCCAAAATGCCAAGTATCACATAATTCAATCATGCATTGTCATCCATGTATCAAATAAGATAAAAGTAAAAAGCTACTCATAAAGTGGATTAAAATTTCATTTCTTGAAGCGCTTCTTTTAGGTCATTTAGTTGGACCTACTCTCTCCCATTTTGTTAGAGAGTTGGTAGAGGGGGTTGGTCAACTTGTAAAGTCTTGAACCCTGGAATCAAAGATGAAAAGAAACTAATCAAATATATAGAGTTACACAATTAATGAAATAAACAAAACAATCAAACTCTCCAACAACGCGCCAATTTGATGAGAGTTAAAACGTGAACATCATAACTCATAGATAAATACAAGACCCATCATAGTAAATGGTCACAACACATAAGATCGATCAACAAGACATAAGTCGGCTAACATAAGAGAAACGATCGGTTGACTCCCTATAGGAGATCGACAAGGGTTAAGGGAGAAGAATATATGTTTTATAGGTTGATCTATTTACATACAATAAGTAACATCAACCTAGGTGATTAATAAAGTAATTTCAAAACCTAAATCACCATGATAATACATAATAGAAACTCAATTTATGATTAAACATATCCAAAGTTATATAAATCATGCTATGAAGAAAACATTCTCACACAACCCTCACATCTTGTAGGAAATTAATGTGTTAATTCACGCAAATCTCACATCTTGCAAACACCCTAAAGCACAATTAGACATAAGAACCATCTTTCTACAACTCTTGCTTTTTGCAATGCATGACTCTTGACTACCATAACAGATTAATTAAGACATATAATCAAAAGATAAAGCTAATCAAGTTATTGCTATTCGTACCACGGTTTCGTCCTATACGTACCAGGGGTACGGCTACGCCTCACGTAGCCGTAGTAGGGTAAAAAAAATTTCCGTACTGCGGGCGTAGCTCTTTTTCCTTAGTATTTTTATCGGAATTTTTTATATGGGAGACTAGGACTACGCACGGCGTATGCGTATTCCTACTACGACTACGCATGACGTATGCGTAGTCATTTTCCTATATTTTTGAACGAAATCGACTTAGTGTTACGCGTACGCCTGTCGTAGCCGGACCACGAGTACGAATAGCACGAAACATGTGGTATGAATAGCAATCTCGAGCTAATCATAAACATCATAGACTCATCGCACAAGTCGGGCTCTCCATTAGGCACGTCCATGGGTCACGGGTGACCCGTGACCCGGCGGGTCCGGGTCACCACGGTTCCGGGTTCCCCCAGGTCATGGGTACGGGTAAGGGTCGAGGGATCCATACCCGTCAACCCGGGTAACGGTCACATTTAATAAAAAAAAAAATCCCAACGGCTATATGTTAGCCGTTGTAACGGCTGTCTTATAAAAAAAACAATGAACTATAATATCTAACCCAAAAACATTTCTATAAATACCCCAAACTCAATTCATTTCAACTCACACCAATTCTCATTCAATCATCTATTCACTCTCTCAATCTCTCCATAATTTTCAACTCTTACATTCAATTACTCTCCTAATCTCATATTCTCATTCTCTTATTTTGTTATTAACTATTCATTTTACAACTCTTACTACTACATTCAATTATTCAAAAATAATGGCTAGCCGAGGAAGATGTTCCGTTAGCGGTCCTTCATCTGACGGAGGTGTTAGCCGATGACGTCATTCCGTTAGCGGTCCTCCAACCGGTTCGGATTTAAGGCGGGTCTTAAGTGGAGATCACGAGATCCACGAGGAGGAGGATATCAACATGGAATCACCTCCTTTCCTCAACACCCAAGAATCCGAGACCCAATACCCGGAGGAGTCGTTGAACAACACTCAACTATCGACGGTGGTCTTCCGATTTTGGTTCACAAAAGGTGCTCCCGATGCCAACGAGATTTACTATGCCAAATGCAATTTTTGTTCGGCACAATACAAGCACAAAAAGGGAGAAGGCTACGAGAACTACAAGAGGCATATTCGGAACAAGCATCCCGAAAAAATGGGATTGGCACAAGGGCAAACACAACTAACCGGGTACGCATCTACCTCTAACCACCACATATCCTTCTTTATTTACATATGATCATGCTTCGTCTATGGATGCATTTTCGAAAATGTTAGCCGTAGATTCTTTGGCATTTAGTTTTGCACAAAATGTTGGTTTTAATGATTGGATGCAAAATCATGCTCAACCCGCGTATAAACCGATTTCTCGCCAAACCGCTAAAGGAAAAATGATGCATAAATATAAAATGCTTAAAGAAGAATTGATTAAATATTTTATGAAAAACGGGGATATTCAAGTTTCTATTTGTAGTGATATTTGGACCGACGGTTTTCAAAAAAAATCATATATGGGTATTACTTGTCATTTTGTTGATAAATTTTGGATTTTAAACAAAAGAGTTTTAGCATTACGAGTTTTCAACGAACAACACACCGCCCAAAATATTGTCCGTTTGATTGCACATGTTTTGGAAGAATATAGATTACTTTCACGAGTTTTTTCAATCGGTTTTGACAACGCCTCTGCTAACACGGCTTCCATTAGAGATTTAACCAACTTTTGTAAGCCGGCGATTGGAGGTAAATTTTTTAACATTAGGTGTGCCGCTCATATTTTAAACTTGTATGTTCAAGAAGGTTTAGCATATGTTGGAGATTTAGTACAACCTATTCGGAAAATTCTTCATGAACTTTGGTCTAAAAAAAGTATACGTACTAAATGGTATGCTTATTGTAAACAAAATGGCGTTTATCCTAAAAAATTTCCAAAAAATGTTTGTACAAGATGGAACTCTACTTACAAAATGATTTCCGAATCATATGAATATCGAGATCTTTTAAGTGGTTTTGCCGCACAACATATTGACGGTGATTTTGTTTTCGATGAATCTTGGGTTTTAGCAAAAGATGTAATGGAGGTTTTTAAATTTTTGTTATGATGCTACTAATACTTTTAGTTATGTTTATACACCAACTTCAAACATATTTTGTTATGTAGCAATTAATATTGCATTTGTACTTCAACAAGGTCTTTTAATTGATAATATTTCACAAGCTATTTATACAATGCAAACTAAATGCTTAGATTATTATACAACTATTCCCGATGTTTTTCTTGTTGCATTTGTGTTAGATCCTAGACGTAAAATGGATGGTTTAAAACAATTTTTAAAAAGTTGTTATGAATTTTTAGATTTTAAACAACATCCCGATTGCCATGTTTCTACCATAATTGGTAGAGTTAGAAAATTATTTGATGAATCATTGGTTCAATATCGTGTTTCCGATCAAGACAATCTTCTCAACCCCGTCCTCGTCCTTCATCTTCAACTTCATCTAAATTTAAATCAATTGCTAGAGATTTGCTTGGTCCGAAAAGGGCAAAAACCACGTCGAGTTCCCATTCGGAACTCGACGACTATCTGACCATTTCTTTTGAGTTTGCCAATGATGAAGAAGAAGAGGATTTCAACATATTAGAATGGTGGAGCCGACCGGAGAGAATGAGGTTCCCTACCCTCTCAAGGATCGCGTCACAAATTCTCGTCGTTCCCGCCTCAACGGCAGCGGTTGAGCAAACCTTTAGCCGGAGTGGAAAGGTGCTCGGTCCGACGAGATCAAACATGTTGCCCGAGACGTTGGAGGCACAAGTCCTACTAGCCGATTGGAGGAAAGCGGAAATGCAAACACAAAAAAAACAACCTATCGGCGGCGGAAGACGACGAAGATGACGACGAGCGACAACAAACGTCATCGGATGTATCGGCGGGAGAGTCCGACGGCTAAGGTAAGGGCCAATCGGGGATATAAACAAAGGTAAGAGAACTACGTGGCTTTGATTCCTCCTCCCTAAGAGGATACGTAGGCAACCGGGGTTCCGGTTCAAGCCCAATTCTTCCCTTTTTTTTTTTAAGTTCAAGCACAATTCTTCTCTTTTGATTTTCTTTTTTTTAAGTTCAAGCCCAATTCTTATTATTCTTTTTTATAAGTTGAGTTTGGTCAATCCGCCGGGTCTGACCCATGATCCGACGGGTTGGCCGTTTATACGGGTTCGGGTCCGGGTCACCCTTCCATGACCTCCGACCCGTGGACATGCTTACTCTCCATACCCTATGATAACAAAAATTCAACGAGACATACTCATAAAACTCTTCCTTTACTAACCAAAAGAAAACAATCTAAACAAAATCAATTGAATCAGTAAAAAGAGGAAATCCATACGTGGATAAATCCAAACCGATCAAGAGTGGATGAACTTGTTCTTTATATCATCACTCTTATAGTTTCTTGTTCAAGTTTCACTTACACATCCAAATTTGCACGCAAACAATTGCGACCTTTGTTCCCAATTCTTCACAAAGGTGTTGTTGCCGAGTGAAGTATACAACGGCAATGTGAATGCTCACTTTGTAACAAGATATATTGGTACGGAGTTAGTGAATACGAGGATCATATTCAACTAAGAAATTTTAGCGAAGGGAGTCCAATAAATCCTTCACCGTATCAATATGTAATATAGGGATAGATCAAGGGATCGATTGAAAATTGAGTTGAATTATTGTGGTGATTCAACTTGTGGAATGCTTTTACTAGTGTTGGATTATAATTTGTGTTACTCCATTTTTCTTGATATTGGATTATTTGATACAAACCCTATTCCTCCCCTTTACGGCTATGGATAGTCACTTGTCATATCAGTCGGCCAACTTGTGACCATAGATTGGACGACTTTTATTGTTTTCTTCCATTAAGCAAATTTTGTTATTATTTTATACGATCATACAACTTTTTGTCTTTATCGGCTGACTTCATCTTTTCTGATGATCGATCCTTTTCCTTTGCCTTTCTACTTTCGTGTTTGTTTACCGGCTTGTGGAATGCTTTTACTAAAGGGATGGATCAAGAGATCGATTGAAAATTGAGTTACATTGTTGGGGTGATTCAACTTGTGGAATACTTTTACTAGTGTTGGATTATAATTTGTGTTACTCCCAATTTTCTTGATATTGGATTATTTGATATAAACCCTATTCCTCCATTTTACGGCTATGGATTGTCACTTGTCATATCAGTCGGCCAACTTGTGACCATCGATTGGACGACTTTATTGTTTTCTTCCATTACGTAAATTTTGTTATGATTCTATACGATCATACAACTTTTTGTCTTTATCGGCTGACTTGACCCTTTCTAATGATCGATCCTTTTCCTTTTCCTTTTCCTTTTCCTTTTCCTTTCTACTTTCGTGTTTTGTTTACCGGCTTGTGAAATGCTTTTACTAAAGGGATGGATCAAGGGATCGATTGAAAATTGAGTTACATTGTTGTGGTGATTCAATTGTGAAATGCTTTTACTAGTGTTGGATTATAATTTGTACTACTCCCAATTTTCTTGATATTGGATTTTTTTGATACAAACCCCATTCCTCCCCTTTATGGCTATGGATTGCCACTTGTCATATCAGTCGGCCAACTTGTGACCATCGATTGGACGACTTTATTGTTTTCTTCCATTACGTAAATTTTGTTATTATTCTATACGATCATACAAGTTTTTGTCTTTATCGGCTGACTTTACCCTTTTTGATGATCGATCCTTTTCCTTTGCCTTTCTACTTTCGTGTTTTGTTTACCGGCTTGTGGAATGCTTTTATTCAAGGGATCGATTTAAAATTGAGTTGCATTGTTGTGGTGATTCAACTTGTGGAATGCTTTTAATAGTGTTGGATTATAATTTGTGTTACTCCCAATTTTCTTGATATTAGATTATTTGATACAAACCCTATTCCTCCCCTTTACGGCTATGGATTGTCACTTGTCATATTAGTCGGCAAACTTGTGACCATCGATTGGACGACTTATATTTTTTCTTCCATTACGCAAATTTTGTTATAATTCTATAAGATCATACAACTTTTTGTCTTTATCAGCCGACTTCATCCTTTCTAATGATCGATCATTTTCCTTTGCCTTTCTACTTTCGTGTTTTGTTTACCGGCTTTACAATTAATCGGTCAGATGATTACTTTGTTTCCTTGTGTTCAATTATGACCCTTTACTACAATTGAGTTTTGTAATTATTTACGAGATCCGAGACTTGTGTTTCACCTTTCATCAAACATCAATCTTATCGATCGATTTCTAGTTTTTATTATGTTAAGAAAATTGCAATAGGGTGATTCTTGTTCCTTTTGTTTAGTTACAAAAACAATTGTTTGACGTTTCCTTAAGCAATAATAAAGAAAATAATTTATTTGATTTAGTAAATGTTGATGTTTGAGGGTCTTATCAGATTTTTCTTAAATGATGTTCGTTTTTTCTTACTTTGGTCAATGATCAATCAAAATATATAGAGATTGATTGTCTTTTTGTCTTAAACTGATCAATGCATGTATTGTTAGAGACTTGTCATGACTAATAACTAGTGACTAAGACATTGTATTATCAACAATTTTACATTAGTAATCTTTTTACTCCAACTTAAGGTGATATTAGTACTTAATGTATATTAATAAATATTTAATTCTATTAATTATGTTTTTCCTAATTTAGCCTCATGTATATTAGGGTTAAGAGGAGATTATATAATGCAAGTTATTAACCCTAGAAAATTAACGCGTTTTACACATGGGTATATGGATTGAATTTTTGGACACATGAATAATTACCAACAATATTTGTATAATATAGAATATCTCTATAAAGATACTCTTTCCGTGAGCAATTAATTTATCATTTCAATTTTGAAAATTCAGTATGAAAATAAGTATTTTTTGACTTTATTTTCCTATTTTATCCATACTCATTTATCACTATTTTATAGATTTACCCTCTTTACCAATTAGCAAAGAACTCTTCGTATATCTCTTCCCATGCTAATGATGAAATTTTCTAAAAAAGCAAGTGCGTAATAAATGTTCAAATTATTTATTTCTAAATTACTGATTTTACATGAAAATAAATACATGATTTTATATAAGATAATGCAGACAGTGAAATGGATTGAGTAATGTTACACCTACGAAGAAGGTCACCCGAATTCCGTGTGTCTTGAAAATTGTTGCAGCGGGCGAATCATGACCACCCGACCCTCGATTCCTCGTTTGCAAAATAAATAAACGTAATGGATCATACTTGCATTATTTTCGGGTTGAAGATGAATAAATATAATAATTAAATATTTATCTTTGCTTGTTGCAATCCAAATAAGCCATTAAAATAAACTTGGTCATAAAGCTCTCTCGGGAAGACCAATGCCGGCTCCTACCCTACCCTCAACCTCAAGGCTCAAACAAATCAAAATTTATTTCCAAATAAATATTCGATTATTTAATTCGGTTCATCTCCCTCTTTCTCTCTTTCTTTGCCCCAAATCCCATTCTTCTCACCTGGGCAACTGTTCATTGTAGGATCTCGCTCATCACCTCCCAACCAGCTATTTTCTACTACTTCCATCGTCATCTTCCTCAGCTCTACATAAAGCTCTGAATTTTAAAGGGCATGTATCACTGACGTCACCCTCTTCCTCCTTACCCGCCGGTTTGAAAATGCCTTAGATTAGGCTTTATAGATCCACTCGATCCTACCCCTCTGTACCACATCCAATATATTGTCACCACTCTCATTTTCTACCTGCTCAGATCCCGGATTTAAGATTCTCCCTTTTACGAATCCATGGCGGAAGGGGAAGAATCGCCAAAGGATGCAATTAAGCTTATTAGGAGCCGTTCGCAGGCAACCACCAGAAGGGTAACACCGGCGACCTCCCCCGCCGTCGAGAAACGGCTTCCAAACGGAGATCTCTACACTGGCACTTTTCTCGGGAACGTTCCACATGGATCTGGCAAGTATTTGTGGGCTGATGGGTGTATGTATGAAGGTGAATGGAAGAAAGGTAAAGCGAATGGGAAAGGGAGGTTCTCCTGGCCTTCAGGCGCCACCTACGAGGGTGAGTTCAAGTCGGGTCGTATGGAGGGATCCGGCACTTTTACCGGGTCGGATGGAGATACTTACAAGGGTTGCTGGGTCGCTGATAAGAAGCATGGCTATGGAGAGAAGAGGTATGCTAATGGGGATATCTATGAAGGAAATTGGAGGCGGAATTCTCAGGATGGACATGGCAGGTATGTTTGGAAGAATGGTAATGAGTATTTGGGGGATTGGAGAAACGGTTTGATTTCGGGTAAAGGGGTTTTGATTTGGGCTAATGGAAATCGATTGGAAGGGAATTGGGAGAATGGTGTTCCTAAAGGGAATGGGGATTTCAGTTGGGGAGCTGATGGTGGTGTTTATATTGCTAATTGGGGTTCTGATTGGAAGGATTTGGTGTTGGCGACGGCCAATCCCAAGAAGAAGGTTTCTATTGAAGGTTGTGGAGAAAGGGTTCTACCTAGGATTTGTATATGGGATAGTGATGGTGAAGCTGGGGATATAACATGTGAGATTATTGACAGTGTTGAAGCTTCTATGATCTATACTGATAATAAGCAGTTGAGGAAGAACCCTGCTTGTTTCATTAAGGAAGGGAAGAAGCCTGGCCAGACTATCTCCAAAGGGCATAAGAACTATGATTTGATGCTTAATCTTCAATTGGGTATTAGGTAAGTGTTTCTGCTGCTTTGTTATTTCTGTTTGATTCATGCTTCAACTTTTAGGTACCTGATTTGTTGTTTTGTCTGCTTCTTATAGGTATTCAATTGGGAAGCATGCTTCAATAAGGAGAGAACTTAAACCCAAGGATTTTGATCCAAAGGAGAAGTTCTGGACAAGGTTTCCCCCTGACGGATCAAAGCTTACTCCCACACACCAGTCTTCTGATTTTTGGTGGAAAGATTATTGCCCTGTGGTGTTCAGGTATTATTGTCTTCTGAATTGCTTTACGGGTTGAGTTTTTCCGAGAACTTCTCCTTTTAACTTGTCGTTGCTTATACGGTTTTAGAGCCTTATTCTGATTTTGAAAGTGACACCTACTGGTAATCCGATAGCTATTATAGATGCTATAACAAATTCATTAGATAAGGTTCTTGGAATACCTAGAATGATAAAATTAAGTTTGAACGGTAACGGTAAGTCAAAAGACTTTATGCTTTACTATCAAACAAAACTTTGTTGGATATGGATTTCACACTGGAAGTTCTATTAAAGTAACTTTTGTAATCAGGCTGATCATAGTTCCTAAATATTTCGTCTTCAGGCATTTGAGAGAGCTTTTTCAAGTAGATCCTGCAGATTATATGCTAGCCATATGTGGAAATGATGCTCTTAGGGAGCTATCTTCTCCTGGCAAGAGTGGAAGTTCATTTTACCTTACTCAGGATGACAGATTCATGATAAAGACAGTGAAGAAATCTGAAGTCAAGGTTGGTTTACCATTTCATTGACTTGTGAATTTGTGATCATACAATATTAATTATTCATAAATTATTTGCAGTGGAACTATTCATTCGTTCAGTTCTCACTTGCATGCGAAAAAATAAATTTATAAGTTCGATTCATGAAGAGATTGACATTTCACTAATATAATGATGATGCATATGGGCCATATGGCTTTAGGTTCTTATTAAGATGCTGCCGAGTTATTACCAGCATGTTTCCCGCTATGAGAATTCTCTCGTTACAAAGTTCTATGGTTTGCATTGTGTGAAGCCAGTTGGCGGCCCAAAGGTTAGATTTCAGCTGAATAGTACTTTAGAATATGATGTATCAATTGTTTTTTAATCACTGGAATGTAGTTGAAAGGTTATTATAATTTCTTTCACTTATGAACCAGACTCGATTCATCATCATGGGCAACTTATTTTGTTCGGAGTACCGAATCCATAAACGGTTTGACCTGAAAGGGTCTCGCCATGGAAGGCGAACTGAGAAGCCTGAGGTTGAGATAGATGAATCTACCACTCTCAAGGACCTTGATCTTAACTTAGCATTCCGGCTACAAAAAAATTGGTACCAAGAACTGATCAAGTAAGCAAAACCACCCAGCCTTTTTCATTTTTTTAGGTCTGTGTCATGATAAGATTTGTTTCCTAAACTCGTGAACTATATTGCATTAGGCAAATTGAAAGGGATTGTGAATTCTTGGAAGCAGAGAGAATTATGGATTACAGCTTGCTTGTTGGAATTCACTTCCGCGATAACAACAGAGCAGAAAAAATGGGCTTGTCACCATTCCTTTTACGAACTGGTACTAATCAATGTCATTATCTAGTTTTTCCATTCACATGGACTGGAAAGAAACAGATGTGTGGTTCAATATGAATATGGACTCATATGTCCTTTTTTTCTTTCCTTCAGGCAAAAGAGATTCCTACCAGAATGAGAAATTTATGCGTGGATGTCGTTTTCTCGAGGCTGAGCTGCAGGATTTGGATCGTGTGCTGGCTGGCCGGTGCGTCTTTTATCTTCCTTTCAACTTCAGTTTGATGTTTTTGGACATTTCATAAGCTAAACAACAAAAAACCTTTTCAACCAAAAAATGATCAAGTAGAGACTTAGTTTTAGGCTTTCCACATCGTTCTTGTCACGTAAGTGCATGGTCGTATGTTAGTTGACTCTTTTCTTTCCATAGCAATCTTAAGATTCTACTTGATTTTATGTTCGCTTTGAAAGATGATTTTTTTTTTTATCTTCTTCCCCCTTTTTTTGTGTGTTTACTTGCTTTAAAAGAGCTGTTAATTTGAGCTCTACGGCCACCATTTTTTCATCCATTGCATTAGAACACTTGTGGATTGATCTCATCCGTTCAATTTGACTTTGTTTGGTGAGATGGATCCTTCATAATTGAAAGTGGTGTGAGTTGTATGTGTTAATTCTGTGGGGATACTATTTAGGCACTATTATTTTTGTGGGTCATGCTTGAATCATGGGTAAATTTACAGTAATCCTATATATATATATATATATATATATATATATATATATATATATATATATATATACAGTCCATTCTGACCATTGTTCTTTTATATCAGGAAGCCATTGATCAGACTCGGGGCAAACATGCCTGCTAGAGTAGAGCGGGTGGCCAGGAGGAGCGATTTTGACCAGTACATACCGGGTGGATTCGGGAACCTGATTCCTTCAAGCAGTGGCGAGGTTTTTGAGGTAATACTATACTTGGGAATCATTGACATATTGCAAGACTACGACATCAGCAAGAAGCTAGAACACGCTTACAAGTCTCTGCAAGCTGATCCGGCCTCAATATCAGCCGTGGATCCGAAACTCTATTCGAGGAGATTCCAAGATTTTGTAGGAAGAATTTTCGTAGAAGATCGATAACGAAAGAGAAGTGGAAGAGGAATGGAATGCAATCAATAGAAATCTTGACAACTCCTTGGAGGAGAATCCCCAATTAAATCTGGGGTCCCTCAAGAGGGCATTCTATCCCAATCTGGGTCCAGAGCTTCAAAGGATCAGTGGCCATCAAAAGGGAAATATGTTTGGTGGTTAGCTCACAAAAGTAGAAGATCCATGTGGGAAGAATTTCGGCCACTTGAAGTGGTGGCGGAGCTAGCGGCACTGTGGTGGCTGAATTTTGCACATCAGCCAGTGGGTCTAACAGAGAATGTGACTTTGTATATGAGCAAGGAGAATCACAATTTGTTTATCCTCCTAAAATTCTTTGAAATTTTGTGGTCTTTTTTAAGAGAGTATAAATTAGGGTAAATTTGGCAATAAACAGGGATGTACAGTAATTATAGATTGTAAGGTTAAAAGCTTTCGTGACATACTGCTGAAGAAACATATTAGGGTTTGGGTTGGATGATCGGTTCATTGCTCAACTGGCATGTGCTTGCTTTACAACTCATTCTACCTCCTGTTGCCTTTTGCCATGTTTAAGAACAGTACCAATAATGTGCATTGCTTAGATGTTGAACTTCAGTACCAATAATAAGGTTATTTGAGTTCCAAACCAAAATCAATTTGACAATTGGACTTGTTAAAGACATGCCGTGAAGTCGATGCTATGATGTTTTGAGATCGACAGACAAGTATAAGCAATGTCTTGTGACTACAACGATGTTGAGAGCCCCATCATGTGACCAAAACATCCGATTTGATTCGACAACTGACCCGCAATCAACAAGAATCATGTCTTCTATGAAAACGATGTGATTGATCTTGCTTAGAGGGTGCCCATATGGTCTATAATCGAACGTTTATCACAATTAGATTTGGAACGATGGACTGTAAACTTTAAAAAGATCAGATTGCAAGCTGAACTGTTGGAAATTATTTGGTCCGGATAATTATTATTTGGCTTAACTCAACCAAATTTATCATGGTCAAGTTGTGAGGTACTAGTTGTATTAGTATCCCATAACCTGGCTCCTCGTACCACATTATCATGCGCCCATGGTTTTCGTTTTTTGCCCATAAAACTTGATGTTTCAAAAAGGTACATTTCTTGCTTGTGAAAAACATAACGAACTTAATTGTTGATATGTCTTAAATGTCACACTTTGCATGTTCAGTCATGGGTCAAGGGGGATGAACCTCCTCATATGGGGTTTCAGGGTGGGGGGTCGTCCCTAGTCCGTACAATTTGGGTTGTTTGTAATCCGAAATTCATCAATAAAATTTCTCTAAGAAAACGTATACAATCTTGTATAAACCACCATAAATACCGAATTTGTAGTAGGTGGTTTCGTTTGCAGAGGATTTGACGAAACCCCGCTGGTGCATGATCGTGTGCTGACTTCATCTCCTTAAGCAAATTTATAGTAGGTGGTGAGCCAATGTTATTTCGCTGAAACTACAAATCACGATAGAAACCAACCGATGAAAAACAGAGGATGAAGAACATGAGAGTGTGATATAACTTTTGTTATAAACATTTAGCTTTACCACATTTCCGGTGAATCCTTTGAAGAGTGCAAATAGAAGCACTGGAGGATCCTTGCAGAACAGAACTCTACACATGGAACAATAATCAAAAGATCATTCATGATACAATAAATGAAAATTAAATTTGTACTTTGAGAACAAAATCTTATTAATATATTTTCAACTTGATATGTAAAATTTTATTTTTAGATTACATAAAATGAAGTTTTGAACAAATTGGACAAATAGTCAAAAAAATCACTTAAAGTTGAACAAATTGACTTTGTAGTTTAACAAATGAGTTCATTTATCTTACTTCAATCACCAATACTCATTAATTTATTCTCAACTTAATATGTTAAAGTTTTTTCTAATACATTTTTCACAAAATTAAGTTTTAAACAAATTGGACATATAGTTGAACAAATTGACATTTCAGTTGAACAAGACTTTTAGACATTGTATTTACTCTTCTTCTTCGAGATTGAATAAAGTACAGTCGATCACTTCTTCCTTGTTGATTTTCGGTCGATTATGGTTGAAATGCTTTGTATATTGCAATTATGTTATGATTGCTTTCAAATTTGAGAGAACTTACGACATTTTAAGATTTGTTTTTTAGGAGTATTATTCAGAACACGTATTTGCTTTTTTTCTTCTTCATGAACATTGAAAAATAATACCGTCGATCACTTCTTGATTTTTGATCACGTGTGAATGTTGCTGCGATTTGACAATGTTTTTTTATCGGTTGTAGCTAAAATCTATATATTGAAGTTTCGAAATTGAAGAACTTCGATTTTGCTTCAGTTCTTTGCGTTACTTAACACCACTTTCCATTAAAAGACTATTAAAACAACCGGCTCAATCTCATCCTTGATTCACTTGATCCGATGGTTATGATTCCTTCTCACTTTTAACTCAAAGCCTCACTTCCACTTGAACCCAGCCGAGCGCACACGCACACACACACTCATAGAAAGGGGTCTTACAAATGTCTCCACACTCCATCTTGAAGCTTGAGATCTTCCTTCTTATTTCGGTCCTTCTATTGGGTGAGAAGAACTTGTTGAGAAATTTATGGGACAACTCCTCCCATGAGGTGATACTTCCAAATGGTATGGATTGATACCATTGATTTGCTAGGTGAAGATGTGGATTCTTGCATGGCCCTCCTCCGAATGATATTACATTATCATTTGAATCATAGCACTCTTGAGTTCAAAGTTTTGGGGTACATTGTTCCCAAAGACTACACCCGGTGGTGGAATATGTTTGGCCGGATCCATTCTTTCACCTAAGGTCCTTGGAGCATACACTCTAGCATTGCCTCTTCTAGGCACCTCTCTATACATCTCTTCTTGATACATGACTTCTATAGAAAGATCATGTTGAGCTAATAGCCTAGCATCAAGATCATTATTCCTTTGTCTTTGTAGTTCTTATCTTTCCCTACCTTGAGCCATGTTTCTCTCAACTTTGGTTTCTTGATTCATAGTAAGTCTTTCTTTCTTTTGCTTTCTTAGCTTCCTCAAAGTCTTTTCAAGTTCCGGATGAAATGGTGTGAGTTCCTTGTTTTTACTCCTTAGCTTACAAGTGAAAACCTTACAAATAAAGACAAAAACACAAGTGCATCAAAAGTAACAAAACAATCTATACTACTAGAGAACTCTTTAAAAACAAAGTCAAGCGATCAATAGTCCCCGACAACGGCGTCTGTTCGCTCCAAACGGTGTGTGCAAGCTTTAAATTTATAACCCTAGACTTAAGCTTAAAACAAGGATGCGAACCCGCATTGTACGGGTCAATCGTAGTAAAAGCAAGGAATTCCAGGGGTCGATCACAGGGACTCGGTGAAACAAAGTCGATAACGGTAAACTTCGTGAATACTAACCACAAAAAGCAATTAACACAATCAAAGATGAATAAGAAGTCAATAAACCAAGCATGCAATTCTAGGGATTAAAGCGTCTAGTTGTGGTTCCAACTCAAGATCTAAAGATAAGCGGACAAAGCTGAGATTTTTGCGTGGGGAAGGTGTTACTAAAGTGGAGTAGATCACCGTGTAAGTCTCACTACTCACTAATCCAAAACCGTAACTCCTATTACCGGGTAAGTCTCAAGGAATTAAGATAAAGAACTATAACCTCAAACTAACACACCATCTAAGGGAATAGAATCAACCTTTACCGGGTAAGTCTCGGGCTAACTCACAAAGATGGGATGGAAGCACACTCAAACCCTAATAAAGGATGAACCTTTATTACCTACACTTATGATCGTTGGTACACAAACTAAGGAATTACCGGGTAAGTCTCATCCTAAGCTTGCATTGAACCAGGAAAGGTGTAATAAGAATAGGATTTGGCAAACTCTAACACTTAACTCTCAGTTTAGGATCAGATAAGTCACCTCGGTCAGCCAAATTCTACCCCGGCCGAGATGTTCATCGACTGAACGAGATGCTTAGGGTTAAGGTTAAAGACTCGAACTTTCAGGGTCCTACTGGAATCTAAGGTTATTCTATCATTGTTTTTCCCACAACCTTCAGCCAATCACCCTAGAATCACACAAGGAAATTAGCCACTCATCATCATTATGAAAGTATTAATCAAATATATGGGAAGAAGGTGAATATTTGAACAAGAAGAATTTAATGAAAGACTTCAATAACTGAATCAAATATCACAACCTTGGATAGCAATCCAACAAGAGAAGACAACAAGGAAGGGAATCAAAGACAATCTTACAAAACCCTCCAAAAGCTATAAAAGCTACAATCTTCAATCTTCCTTCAACCTTCAAAAAGTTTCTTCAAAACTCCCAACTGGAGTATGCCGCAGCTGTGTGTAAACCCTGATCGATGGTATAACACGATGTGTGTAAACCCTGATCGATGGTATAGCACGATCTGGATTTGTGGAAATCCAACCCTTTTTATAGGAAAATAACCCTCCAAAGATAAGATATCTTAGAAAGATCTCTTCCCATAAAAATAGGTAAAATATAAGATCTTCTCCCTTCCAGGAGTCAAGCCCAAAAATATAAGATCACTTTCCAAAGATAAAAGATCTCAGCCAAGAATAAAATATTCTCGCCGCGTCCTAGGTGTTCGCCTCGGTCGAGTCGGCGTCTCTGGATCACCTCGGTCGAGATGAATCTCTGGTCAACCGAGGTGAGTCACAACTGAATGTGAAATCTCTCAAAACTGGTCCAAAGTGAATCTTTAATCCATGGCTATGCTTCCTGGATGGTTCCTTATGCTCCTCAATGTAGCTCCAATGACTCCATAGCTCCTTTTGCTCCTTTTAGATGCAAAACGTGCCATCTTACCTACAATTACAACAAAACTAGGTTTAGACCTCGATTCTCGCAAAGGTAGATGAAATGGTAATATAATCACATAATATACATGCAATCATGCAGATTATGAAAGATAAAACGTCCAAACAAACCCCAAAATATAGACTATAATTCATGCTATCAAAATACCCCATACTTAGCCCTTGCTTGTCCCCAAGCAAGTTCCGCATATAGAAGACAAGATAGAATGGATTATAAGTCATGAAAATCAATGAAAAGTCTTTCAAAAACATTGTTATGGTGTGTTACAATCATAGATCACTCTAAGAGAATACTTCATGGAATTTAAAATCCAAACATGATCAAAACATTTTTATAAATATAGGAAAGTCGTTCATCTTTGCATAAAATCATAGAATGCATAATAAGTCATAATTATCAAAATTAATCATGTATAATCCAGTTTAAACCACTAAGTCAATCAACAAGCTCAAGGTCTCAAGGGCTTCCCAAAAGAAAAGGTCAAGAAACGTGTAGGGTAGGGATGTATGTAAGGTAATGTGGTGCTAGAATCCGGGAAAAGGATGAACTTCACTTTCACTTTGACTTTCAACATCTTCCACCAATAAGCTTTGCTTATTTCACACTTTTTCTTTTACTTTACTTTTTGGGATGCATGGA
The DNA here is from genome assembly GCA_033239045.1 of Fagopyrum esculentum. NCBI lineage: Eukaryota > Viridiplantae > Streptophyta > Magnoliopsida > Caryophyllales > Polygonaceae > Fagopyrum > Fagopyrum esculentum. The sequence goes on along the minus strand of BSUD01000005.1, from coordinate 126,475,396 downwards.
CAGAGGTGCACAATAACCGAAGCCTAGGAAATCCGCAATCATCAATTTCTTGAGATGCATCAAACCCTTGATGCACATACCATGACCCGTTAGGAATATCGCTCAATCCGACTTTGGCAAGACACAAACACCCGGCTATGTGAATGGTGCCGAGTTACTCATCTTCATGATTGACTTCCCCAAACCTAAAATTACTTTCTAACACTTTCACTTCCAACCAACTTCTCAACCTTAACTTCACTTGCTTTAACCACTTCGCTTGCTTCCAAATTCCCGGATAGGTAAAGGGAGGCAAAATGTATATGAGGGGCTAAGCATGAATAAGAAGAAGAAGAGAGAAGAATGAATTGCCTTGGTCTTTCCAGGAAGAAAGTGAGAGAACTTATCATGTGGTGTCAACCTTCAAATTCAACATAATTTAGATAAAAACAAAGTATTAAACATGCCAATAATTTCAAACAAAGCATTTAGCAACTTAAACATATTATAAAACCTTTCAAACACATAAAGAATTTAAAACCAGTCAGTAAGCAAGATCTTCACTGAGATCATATCCAGATAAGTAACACAAAAATCGTTTTCGAAAACTCTCAGTTAACCCACCTCGGTCGAGGTGTTCTTGGTTTAACCGAGGTGAAACGCCTCGTTTGGCCAAGACTGACTCGGTCGAGGTCAAAAAAAAAAAAAAATTTTAAAACCATTTTTTTCAGTTTCGACGTTTTTCTCAATCAAATAACCTGTAAATATGCATGCAATCTCAGATAAACATATAAATGCAGAAATGAAGCATAAATATCTGATAAAGTATGAGTCATACATCAAGTCATCGAATAAATACATCAAATAAGTACATCGAATACCCCATACTTGGGACACACTGTCCCAGTGGGTCAATATAAGTCTAAAAATAAGAGTACTCACCGGATAAATAGCTGAACTGCATAAAAATATAATAAAGAAAGTCCTGCAACTCATCAATAGTCGCGATCCGGTGGTGGTGGTGGTGGCACGTATGGATACTGAGTCGGGTCGAATGGATGACCCATGATACGCTCGAACTGAAGTTGGGCCATGATGTGTTGATAATGCTGCCGCTCCTGCATCTCGCGGATATCCAGCGACAAAGCAGCATACGAATTAATAACCTGATCCGTCAGGTCATCGATCCGTCTGTGAGCATCTGGATCCCTCACTCTGCGCCTCCTGCGTCTAGCAGGCCTAACTGGAGAAGTCTCAGCTGGTGCAGGCTCAGTCTCATCATCATCATCTAGATCTATGATCGGCGGTGCGCTCGTCCCTGCAGTATCTGTCCCTGTATCCATCGGGACTCCACCCTCTCTCTCATCCACTATATCCTCGTCATCAGCCTCCTCCTCCTCATCCTCAGCAGGGGCAGCTGTTGCCTCCCTATGATCCTCCATCAGTGGAGCCCAGGCGGTCTGCCAATAGTGCGGGTCATAAACGGTGAACTGGGCAGACCATCGGATCCCCTGTGGCGCAGTCAGCTCCCACGGCATAGCCACATATGGAGTGGGGCAGACCTCGGGGAACTAGAATCCGCCGAGTGATCATCTCCTGCAATCCAAGCGGCTTCGGAGCTGCCACCATCGTACAAGCACTGAGGTCCATGGCATGATAAGCAGCTATGTGGGTGACAAACCCTCCGCAGCAGATGTCTCCCTTCGCTTTGGCCTTGATCTTGTGCAGGTCCTCCGCCAAGATCAAGCCAAAGTCTGGGAAACCCCCGTAACCATACAGTATAGACTGAAGAGCTCGCCCTATCGGATCTTCTGGGGCGTCTCAGTACGCGCCAGAAGTGTCTCGCTGAATATCCTATGGGCTAACCTAAAGGCTAGGTGGAAGATGACCTTCTCCCTGGAGTCTTCAGGGCGTCATCTGTCTGCATGCTCAACAATATGGGCTATCTGCCCCCAGAACTCCCTAGCTACAGATCGGGAGGGGAAGTCAGTGGCGGTGGGCTCAGGAAAGCCAAAAATCTCTCTCCAAATCTCGAGCGGCACTAAGAAGTTCCGGTTCATCAACCGGTACTTCACAGACTGCTCTGTGGGAAGGTAGGTGAAGGAGCTAACGAACTCTAGGGTCGGCTCCAAGTAGGCTGGGGCTCGGATCTCAGTAAACTGATCCAGCCCAACTGTGGTAATCATCCTCCTAAGGTCTCCATCTACCCCTAGGCAATCAAAAGCGGACACGTCCAGGAAATGTGGTGCAATCACTGGACGTCCCGAAATACACTCATAGTCCACCTGGTGTCTCTCATGGATCACCGGGCGGTAAGGTCGGGAAGAAGAGGAAGAAGGGGAAGGTGAGGATCTATCTCTGAGGGCAAGGCGACGTTCGGAACTCATTTTCACTTAGCTACTGTCAGATCACCTCGGTCACTGACAACACTCAGGAATCACCTCGGCCGAGGCGCAGTTCGACTGGACCGAGGCGGAAACAGTTCGCGATTCAACTCTCAGAAATCCAGTTCTTTTCCCCCAAAAATCACTACAATTTCTTCCTATGGGGTACTTAAGCCTTTTCTCAGCAGATGCAAGGGCAACCAAAGCCCAAATCGAAGCGAATGAACGAGTTAGGGTTTCGACTGTTTTTTACCTCGTTTCGGTCGATTCGTTCGATTTCTTCGCAGATCTGTACTTGCAATGGGATCCTCTACCCTTCAATCGTAGTTTGGAAGCGGAAATCTTTGAAAACGAGCAAGATTCGAGGAAGCGAGGTGAGAAGGCGCCGCGGTCGAGTCGAAGTGGGTAAAAAAGTGAAAAAGAAATTTTTCCCCCTTTTATACTGTTCCTGGAACTGCTGTCACTTCGGTCGAGATGGTCTCGACTGGACCGAGGTGGTACGGACCGAGGTGGTTCTGCAGAAACCCTAGTCGCCTCGGTTGCTCAAGAATCAACTCGGTCGAGGTGGCCTCGACTGGACCGAGGTGTCTCAGTCAAACTTCGTCTTCTCAAATTCTCGAACTTCTGTACTTCCAGTTATGCTCCTTCCATAAATATCTCCTGTTATCTGTCTAGGACGCCAAAAACAAAACAAAGCAAAGCAAAAGCAAAAACTATCTAATCTAGACTAGAAAACGGGGAAAAGAAAGCATTACCTTGGGTTGCCTCCCAAGAAGCGCTTGGTTTAAGGTCGCTAGCTGGACCATAATGCGTCTCAAATGAGGTATATTGGTGCAACCTCCTCAACCGGAGTCTCCGGTTGGTACTTCTTAAGTCTATGACCGTTGACCTTGAAGCTTCCGCTAGTTTTGCCCCATATCTCAACTGCACCATGAGGAAAACATGTTTCACAACATAAGGTCCGGTCCATCTAGATTTTAACTTACCTGGAAAAAGGCGGAGGCAGGAGTTGAAGAGTAGAACTAAGTCTCCTCGTTAAGCTCCTTTGGAATGATACGCTTGTCATGCCATCTCTTCGTCCTTTCCTTATAGATTTCGGCATTCTCATAGGCGTTCAAACGCAGATCCTCCAGCTCGTTGATCTCCAAAAGTCGCTTCTCGCCGGCCTCCTTAATGTCGAAGTTCAACCATTTGATCGCCCAATACGCTTTGTGTTCCAATTCGACGGGCAAATGGCAAGACTTCCCATATACCAAATTATAAGGGGTGGTACCTATGGGAGTCTTAAATGCGGTCATGTACGCCCAAAGAGCATCGTCTAATTTCATGGACCAATCCTTCCTCGTTCTAGAGACGGTCTTCTCCAAAATTGCTTTGATTTCTCTATTCAAGATCTCGACCTGTCCACTAGTTTGAGGGTGATAAGCAGTTGATACCTTGTGGGTTACCCCATACTTCGATAGAAGTGCCTTGAACTTCCGGTTGATGAAATGCGTTCCTCCATCGCTGATGATGATGCGTGGAGTTCCAAACCGTGGAAAGATAGTCCTGTTTAGGAACTTCACAACCACCTTGGCGTCATTAGTGGGAGAGGCAATGGCTTCAACCCATCTAGAGACGTAATCAACCGCAAGAAGGATATAGAGGTTTCCTCCGGAGGATGGGAAAGGTCCCATGAAGTCAATCCCCCATACATCGAAGATTTCCACCTCTTGGATGTTATTAAGTGGCATCTCGTTCCTCCTTGATAAATTTCCTATTCTTTGGCATGCATCACAAGAGACAACAAAAGCTTGTAAATCTTTAAATAATGTAGGCCAAAAGAACCCGGAACGCAATACCTTAGCGCATGTTTTATCGGTGCTAGCATGTCCTCCACAAGGAAGTGAATGACAATGCCGTATAACGCTATTAACCTCATCTTCCGGAATGCATCTTCGAAGCATCCCATCCGGTCCGCGCTTGAATAGCAGCGGCTCGTCCCAGTAATAATGTCGTACTTCCTTGAATAATCTCTTCTTTTGAGAGTACGTCAATCCGGGCGGTGTTTCCTGGCAAACAAGATAATTCACAATATCAGCATACCAAGGTCCGTTTTTATCAGAAAGTTGGTGGATGGAATGTTCCACCAACTGAGGATGAATGTCAGAGAAGTGAGTAAGAAGTTTATTATTCTCAGTAGTCTCAGTTGACATCATCTCGCCATCGACCTCGGTCGAGGCGCAGAGGCGTTGACCGAGATGTTCTTCAGTCGTCTCGCTCAGTCCAGAAAGTGCCTCGGTCGAGGTACTGCAACTGGAACCGAAACTGGAGATCTTCGTCTCCTGAAGTAGTGTCTCAGTTTTAGCTCCTGGATCTTCTTCCATGGCCTTCAAGCTCCGTATATCTGCATCAAAAGAAGCATCTATACCTTCCTCTATTAAACTAAAACTTATAACTCTTTCGAGTGGATCATTAATAAGGATAGAGCTCACCAATTTCCGTGATTCTTCTTCATCATAGATGTTGAAGATATCATCGTTGAGTTGCTCTCCCTTCATTGCGGCAAGCAATGCAAACTCCACTTGGTCACCACCAATGTTGAACTTCAACTTGGCGTTTTTACAATCAACGTTGCAACCCGAAGTTGCTTAAAAAAAATGGCCTCCAGAGAATAATAGGAACAGGATAATCTGCGGGAATGTCAAGTACAACAAAATCTATAGGTAGATAGAAGTTACCTAACTTGACCGGAACGTCCTCCAAGATGCCCACGGGATGGGTGATGGAGCGATCCGCCATATAAAGTCGAATTTTTGACCGGCTTGGGCTCTCTAAGTCCGATCTTCATACATAGCTCCAGCGGGATGATGCTCACGCTGGCTCCTAGATCGCATAGGATTTAGATGTCTTAATTTAGGTGGTATCTTCTCCTTCATGATCTTAATAAGCTCCGAGGATTTAGATGTCATCCTAACTTCACCAAAGTCTTCCAATTTCCTTTTCCTTGATAGGATCTCCTTTAAGAACTTCCCATAGGCGGGCATACCTAGAATAGCATCAAGGAAAGGAATGTTAATATGCAACTTATTCATCAAGTCAAGGAACTTACCAAAGTGCTTGTCTAGATGTGCTCTGGCCCTTGACTGGGGGAATGGAAGTGGTGGTTTGTATGCAGGAGGTGGAATATAAGTTTCAGTTGTCCCTCCTACTTTCTGTTGCTCCGCCTCGGGTGGTATCTCGGTCGAGGTGTTCTTCGACTGGATCTGGACCGAGGTGGTCTGCGTCGAACGAGGTACTGGATCTGCAGTTTTGAGTCCACTCCTCGTTGTTATGGCCATGCACTGGCCCTTAGGGTTGCTTTCCGTCTTTGCTGGAAGATTCCCTGGATCTCTTGGCGCTTCATTCGCCCTACTTGCAAGTTGTTGTTCGAAGGACTTTTGGGCCCTCGAAAATGAAGTCATAGAAGTCTCCATAGCACTAAGCTTGATCAAGATAGCCTCCAGAACTGCGTCTTTCTTTTCTGGCTGAGACGAACTCGATCCTTGCCCCTGGCCCTTTAATGGAGTAGAAGAAGAAGAAGGAGAAGGAGAAGAGAGGAAAGGGTTAGAGGAATCGTTAGAGTTGGAGTTTGAATGATTGTTACCGTGATTTTGGTTGTTCGCCCTCCAGTTGTTGCTATTGGATCCTCTATTGTTGTTGTTTTAGTTGTTGTTTCGAGAACCGTTGTTGTTGTTACGGTATCCGTTGTTGTTGTTGTTCCTTTGCCCTTGCTCTTCCTTCTTGGTTTGAGCAACCAAGAGTTCCTTCAATTGCTTCACGTCATTCTTCAAAGACGTGAGTTGATTGTTGTTGGATTGAGTCTCTTGAAAGTTGACTCTTTTAACTCCACCTTCAACTCCTTGGTGGGTGTACTTCTCCATGTGCAAGGCTTGCTTCTCGATAAAGTCCCAAGCCTCGTCAATCTCCATGTCCATGAAGGTACCGGCGGAGAGTAGTTGGAGATTGAACTGGGTGCTTCCGTCCAGTCCCTTGAAGTAGATCTCCAACAACTCGATTTTTGGAATCCCATGATGTGGGCAATCCAAAAGGATATCCTTGAACCGCTCCCAAGATTTGGACAACCTCTCCTTGTCCTTCATAATGAAAGCATTGATCTTCCCTCTCATTTCAGCTGTCTTTGAGGGGGGAAAGAATTTGGTCAAGAATTCCGTAGTCATCTCCTCCCATGTGCTAATTTTACCTGAAGGAAGAGATTGATACCAAGTAAGAGCTCTATCTTTTAAAGAAAAGTAAAAAGGTCTTAGCTTGTAATTATTATTTTCAATTCTGGAAGGTCGCAAGGTTTCCATCAAGATCTCGTAGTTTTGAAGATGTTGATGTGGTGATTCCTTCTCTAGCCCTCCGAACTGGCATTGGCGAATCATGGACAGAACTTGCGGTCGAAGTTCATAGTCATGATCCGCTGGATCTCCTAGGTTCACTCCTGGACGCCTCAGTTGTTGATTAGGGTTCATCCTTTGACCTAGGGTTTGTGGAATTCCTGCAAGAAGAACATCTCGGACTGGCATCCGAGGTGGAAGTATCTCGGCTGGGGCGTCTGGTACTGGGACCTGCCTCGGTCGAGGGTCAGCAACTAGAACCTGCCTCGGTCCAGCATCGGGAACTGGGTCTTCCCTCGGTCGAAGTAGAATCTGGTCTCGTATGACGGCCATTTCTACTTCGATTGCTTCAGTTTTGGTGCGAGTTTCTTCCTTCTCTTGCCTTAGTTCTTCCCTGCTGAGGCGTAGCAGCTCTAACGCCTCTTTCAATTCGGCTTCAAGATCGCGGTTGTCTTGTTGGGCCATCTTCGCTTCTCTTAAGCGTCGCTTGTATGTCTTTTCTGGTTCGGGATCGTAAGGAACGATTTCCTTCCCAGTGCGGGTTCTTCGCATATACCTAAGAAAGAACCTGCAAAAGTCACTCAAGTAGAGTGGTTAGAAGACACGGGGGCAACTGCCCGAAGAGCAAACCGTACCGGCTCGGTCTAGACCAAGTCCCCGGCAACGGCGCCAAAAACTTGTTCGCTCCAAACGGTGTGTGCAAGCTTTAAATTTATAACCCTAGACTTAAGCTTAAAACAAGGATGCGAACCCGCAGTGTACGGGTCAATCGTAGTAAAAGCAAGGAATTCCAGGGGTCGATCACAGGGACTCGGTGAAACAAAGTCGATAACGGTAAACTTCGTGAATACTAACCACAAAAAGCAATTAACACAATCAAAGATGAATAAGAAGTCAATAAACCAAGCATGCAATTCTAGGGATTAAAGCGTCTAGTTGTGGTTCCAACTCAAGATCTAAAGATAAGCGGACAAAGCTGAGATTTTTGCAAGGTGTTACTAAAGTGGAGTAGATCACCGGGTAAGTCTCACTACTCACTAATCCAAAACCGTAACTCCTATTACCGGGTAAGTCTCAAGGAATTAAGATAAAGAACTATAACCTCAAACTAACACACCATCTAAGGGAATAGAATCAACCTTTACCGGGTAAGTCTCAGGCTAACTCACAAAGATGGGATGGAAGCACACTCAAACCCCAATAAAGGATGAACCTTTATTACCTACACTTATGATCGTTGGTACACAAACTAAGGAATTACCGGGTAAGTCTCATCCTAAGCTTGCATTGAACCAGGAAAGGTGTAATAAGAATAGGATTTGGCAAACTCTAACACTTAACTCTCAGTTTAGGATCATATAAGTCACCTCGGTCAGCCAAATTCCACCCCGGCCGAGATGTTCATCGACTGAACGAGATGCTTAGGGTTAAGGTTAAAGACTCGAACTTTCAGGGTCCTACTGGAATCTAAGGTTATTTTATCATGGTTTTTCCCACAACCTTCAGCCAATCACCCTAGAATCACACAAGGAAATTAGCCACTCATCATCATTATGAAAGTATTAATCAAATATATGGGAAGAAGGTGAATATTTGAACAAGAAGAATTTAATGAAAGACTTCAATAACTGAATCAAATATCACAACCTTGGATAGCAATCCAACAAGAGAAGACAACAAGGAAGGGAATCAAAGACAATCTTACAAAACCCTCCAAAAGCTATAAAAGCTACAATCTTCAATCTTCCTTCAACCTTCAAAAAGGTTCTTCAAAACTCCCAACTGGAGTATGCCGCAGCTGTGTGTAAACCCTGATCGATGGTATAGCACGATGTGTGTAAACCCTAATCGATGGTATAGCACGATCTGGATTTGTGGAAATCCAACCCTTTTTATAGGAAAATAACCCTCCAAAAACTAAGATATCTTAGAAAGATCTCTTCCCATAAAAATAGGTAAAATATAAGATCTTCTCCCTTCCAGGAGCCAAGCCCAAAAATATAAGATCACTTTCCAAAGATAAAAGATCTCAGCCAAGAATAAAATATTCTCGCCGCGTCCTAGGTGTTCGCCTCGGTCGAGTCGGCGTCTCTGGATCACCTCGGTCGAGATGAATCTCTGGTCAACCGAGGTGAGTCACAACTGAATGTGAAATCTCTCAAAACTGGTCCAAAGTGAATCTTTAATCCATGGTTATGCTTCCTGGATGGTTCCTTATGCTCCTCAATGTAGCTCCAATAACTCCATAGCTCCTTTTGCTCCTTTTAGATGCAAAACGTGCCATCTTACCTACAATTACAACAAAACTAGGTGTAGACCTCGATTCTCGCAAAGGTAGATGAAATGGTAATATAATCCCATAATATACATGCAATCATGCAGATTATGAAAGATAAAACGTCCAAACAAACCCCAAAATATAGACTATAATTCATGCTATCAGCGCCAAAAACTTGATGTGGCTTAGATGAACTACAAACATCATAGTACCGCAAGTGCACGGCTGTGTCAATGTAAATATATGATTGTAACATCAAGGTCAAAATCCCAAGAGACTATGTATAACCTGACATTGTCTCAAGTTTAACTAGTAAAGCAAGAGTATGTAAAATAAATGAAAAGGATGATCAAGTGATCAAATGCTTTAGTTTAAGAGGGTAACATCTAAACTAGTAACAAAGATCAAGTATCACTATAAGAAAAATAGTAGCAATTGGGGATATTCCTCTAAACCATAACTAGAAGCATGCTTTGGTCATGTTATGCTCAATCAATGATGAGAGTTTAAGTCACAACTACTAATGTAGCATGGTAAAGGTAAGTTTTGTCAAGGCATTTGGATTATTTCAACTAATGACTATCACATGATGTTGGCTATTTACTCATTAGTTGATAAGCTTTGATACAACTTATAATTAATTATATTAGACTATAAAAGCATCACATGGTGTATTGGTGTTTGCTATTTGCTTGCACAACCTATCATAACCATAGTTTGGACATTCACAAGACAAGTAATCTAACCATCCTTTCGGCCCTAGCTAGAATTACTGAAGCAATATAGATATCAAAATTTTCACAATAACCATTAAATTACATATCGGTCTTATCTAGGGTGATTGATTCATAGATCACTCAATTTATGCTTGGAAATATACAATGAACTGAGGGAACAATCTAGACTATCACTAATCTTGCATCTCACATTCAAAATAAGTCCAAACATGGAACAAATCATGGATAAACTAGAGAACCTCTCTATACTACTAAACATTCATTTTATTCTCATCAATTCATAAGCGCAACATAGAACACACTAGTATAGAATGATTTGGAGTTTTCACCCCAAATCTTAGCGAGATGACTACTCACTCATTACCGAAAATCCAAGACACAAACAGTATAAATGAATAGCATGGTGACAAACTAGAAAAAAAATTAGGAACTTAGGAAAAAGAATGAAAGAAATCGGACTTACCAATCGAAAGTTATGATCAAAACAAGTTAGAAATAAAATCTAGAGAAGAGAAATAGCAAGAACACCAAGAACTTCTTCAAGTCTTCAAATTAGTCAAGCTACAACTAAAGAGAGAACTTCTAGAGAATTGTTGGTGAATGAATTGACGCATTTTTAAGAGCCTAAGATCCATATATATATGTAGTATAGATCATATGAGAACAGACTTATCGTGTAATCATTAGAACATATTCGTAATTATTATTAGTTTTGTTACGAAGATATCATATCGTTTAATGTATTATTCGTAGTTATTGTTGGTTGAGTGGATTATTCGTAGTTATTGTTGGTTGAATGGATTATTCCTAATTATTATTATTCGTAGTTATTTTTAATTATGATATCTACTCTAAATCTCGACCCTTAATACTCACCATCCGACGGTCTAAGATTGTTCTCGTGATTACATGATAAGCCTGTTCTCATGGGAACCACACCCTATATACCAACAATAACTACGAATAATACATTAAACAATATGGCACATTCATAACAAAACTAATAATAATTACGAATTTGTTCTTATGATTACACGATAAGTTTGTTCTCATATGATATATATATATATATATATATATATATATATATATATATATAAGCGCTTAGAATCATAGTCTCCCTTTCTAGAATCATCTAAAAAGCAACCATGCAACTAGCATGAGTTGGTTAGTAAAGTGATCAACATCAGCCTTGGCAACCCTGGGTTAAGCTTGGCCTAACTTCGGGTGAAGGTTGCACTCTAGGTCGAGTTCTTTCACCGCCTTACAAATTTACTCTTCAGTCGGGTTTTTCGTCCTCTTCGGTCAGGTTTTTCATCTTCTTCAGTCGAGTTGCACATTTTACCCGAGGCACGTTGACACCCTTGCTCAAAAGGCTTCTTTGTATGGGTTTTTTTTGCCTTTTTCCGTCGAGCTCGAGGTACACCTCTGCTATGTGGACAATTTGTCTTCTTCACTTGGGTTTCTTGTCTTCTTTGGTGAGATTTGTTGTCTTCTTCACTTTGGTTTTTGGATAAACCCGACCTTAGTTGACAATAACACTTTGGTGTCTTCTTTGTCCAGGTGGATTTATCTTCTTCAATTGGGTTTTGTGTCTTCTTCACTTTGGTTTTTGGATAATCCCGACCTTAGTTGACAATAACACTTTCGATTCTTCTTTGTTGGAGTTTTCAAGTCATCTTCACCCGGGTTTTAGTTCACCCGAGGTTCCTTCTTGAGGTTCCTTTACTCATTTAGTTGCTTGCATTTGTTGATCTCTTGCTTCCCTTCCTCCTTTGCTTGACGATGAATAGTGATATCTTGAAGAGTGTTCCTTGGACTACTTGAATTTGATCATTTATGCTCCATTTGGACTTAAATTACCTACAAACACAAAAAACAAAAAAAGATGGGCAAGGCTGATCAACCGCACACACTATAAGCAAGGATGTATCCTAAATAATTTGTTCACACTCATGCGTGGATGCTTTCAAACAACAAAGCAGAATAATTTTCTATGAGTTCCGGAGTTAGAAATTAATTTGGGAACGCAAATTCAGTGGTGAGGAGAATGAAAGCCCATGCCAACAATTAAGGAGTTTTGAAAATATTATGAATACGATCAAATTTCACAATATCTCATAAGATTCCAAGAAAATGCAAAACATTCGTATTTTCTCTAGGTTGCAAAGCTCGTAGCTGGTTTGACAGACAGCCAGCAGGTAAGTACACTATTTGGGATCAATTCACTGTTGAGTTTCTGAGCATTTTCTTCCCCCTAGCAGAACTCGCATTTTCTGGATGAATCTTATTGAATTTAAAATGGAGGATCATGAAGATATCCCCCTGCTTGGGAAAGATTCACACGAATGCTATATAATTGTTCACATCACGATTTTAACAAGAGCGCCCTAGTCGAATTTTTTTTACAATAGTTTATAATGATGTGAAAAGAGATATGATAGATATGGCTAATCGTCACAGGTTCACAAAGCTAGATGTAGATGATGCTTGGAACTATCTACTTGATGCAGCTGAACATGTTGGAAGATTCCCCTCACGAAAAGGAATCAAGAGATAAAATCCTGTAAAGAAAAAGGTACTCATAGTCAAGACCTTGATGCTACTGAACTAACTATTTTGTGTCAGTTATGTAGTGAGACAGGACATAAAACTCCTCAATGCCCTATTCATATTGATCGGAATAACATCTTCCCACCTAAGGTTGACCGTCCTCTTTTGGAAGTATCTCCACCAACGAAGACTAATATAGAGACCTTGCTGAAAAATTAGACACTCATTGCAAAAGCCTTAATATTAGACTTAGCATCAACAAAAGCCGAATTCAAGATGTCAATGAAATAATTGACCGAGCAAGTGGTGTCCCCCACTACACCGATCAACCCAAAGAAATTGATGTTATCACCTAATGGAGAGGGAAGGTAACTAATGAGCTAGTTGATATCATTCCTCCTCCCTCTCAAATACAAAAACTAGTGAAAGAGCCAACTGGAAAAGAAGCGTCTTTCGTCCTTCCTCTACCATACAAGCATCATTTCCCCTTCCCACATAGAAGAAATAAATCTAAATTGGATGAGCAGTTTGAGAAGTTTTTTACACCAGTGAATAGATTGTCGATAAAACTGAGATCATGGGACAATCTTCAAACTATTGCACACATTATAAGTATTCATGGTTTATATTGGAGAATTTTTTGGATACCCCACAGAATGTTTCTTATATGTAAAGACAAGTTGAAGGAATCCAACACGTCGAATCAACCAAGTCCAATGGAAGATGCTATTGGGAAGCTGGATGATCCAACCTATCCCTAGAAAAGATGAAAAGGGTTAAATTTAAATTATTCAGCTTAATTAATTGCAAATATCCATAAGCACAAACGGATACCAAAAAGCCAAGTCACGGCCAAGCAGATGGCTTCCATGCCCATCCCAAAGCCATTTTCCATGCCATTTTAGACTCTCCCAAAGAATTTTTTTTGAGAAAAGTTGTAGCCAAGTTTTAATTCCGAATGGCTACTTGATGGCCTCCAAACGGCCACAAACAACTTTCCCTACGACCAACAAGCCGTTTCAAAGGTCGTAGAAGGTTGTACTTCCGAAAACATTATCTCAAACGTCCACCAAACAGCCAACCGTGCCGTTCTCAACCCGCTCTCTAGCCATTTCGATTCCCCAAAAAATGAAATATGAAATGCCATATGTTACTCTATAATCTAGCAGCCATGGTAAACCTATTTCCCCCTCTTCTCTCCTCCTGAACTCAAACCTACTTATTACCCTTCTAATCCTATCGGGTATGTATCTATTGATCATAAATATTTTACCTCAGCAGACGTCAGTACATCTCTCCCTATTCCTAAACCTCCAAATCTTAAAAGATTACTAACCCCTCCCTTAGAGAAGTTTGAGTTTGTTGTATAGTTGTTAGCTAATACTTCTCCCCAAAGCTGAAAGATAAGTATGGGTTGCACACCGATATTGCTTATTCTTCTTGCCCCTATCAACAAAGGAGATTACACTATCTACCACCACATTTTTCGAGATCGGAGGATGAACTTCCACAATGCACGTCCATTTGATCATATGTTGAACTATCAACTTGAATTGAATTGGGTCAAGGTAATGACCGTAAATAAGCATTGCACGTGGGGCAACCATGAGTTTGATCGTTCTTTTTCCTTTTTTTTTTCTTTTTTTTTTCTTTTTCCTAGGATAGACGTTTTGCTGATTTTTGTGTGTTATATAGGCAATAATGAAGATCTAGAAGATATGAGCTTCAGGATTACCATCCACTCCTTTCACCCTTCTTCCAACATTTCCTCTCCCTTTGGATATGGACAATCGTGTCAGCTGTAAAACTGTAGATCTTCGAAAGAACTTTGAAAGTAGTACTCATGGGTCACGTAGCTTCGGCCAGATCAGCGGGAAAGTCAGTTTGAAGCCATTTTAAAGCCGTGAGCCTCAAAGCTAGCAAATAATACAAGACCCTAATGTAGTAAAAGGGTCATGATTGAACACTGGGATAATAGAGTAATGTTTTGGCATATTATTTGTAAAACTATATAACAAACACACACATTCACAAAATATAGAAGATGAGGGATCGGCGAACAAAAAATAGGGAAACCAGCCGATCAAGATAGAAAGCAGAATAATTGATGTAAGCGATTAATTGAAAAAATCGCGTAAGAAAGAAAACACAAACAAATTGGCCGATCGACACAAGCAAGTCGGCATATTGGTCAAATAAATATCAGAAACAAAATAGGTAGGGTTAAGGGGGAAGAAAAAGAGTTTGTATTGCTCGATCCAATATCAGGTAGATCGAGATAAACTAAAATGTATATGCCATAGTGATTAAAGCATTCCAAAATTTAAATCACCACATCAATGCATATCAAATCAGTTATAATAATCAAATCCAAACATCATATATATCACTATGAAAGAAACAACCTTGTGCACATCTGCATAATACTAAAAGTATCAATCATGTACCTCTCGCATCTTGCAACTAACATTGTGAAGCACACATAGGTTAAAAGTAAATTTATACGCAACTCTCACATCTTGCATAGAATAACCCTAGAGTACTATAACACGTGAAATAAGACATATAATCATAAGTATAACGATCATTATCAACATCATAGAGTATCCCTACAAAGTCGGGCTCTTCATTCCTTTTCACGAGAGATATTGGCAAGACATAAACTTACAGAATTTTAGCTTTATTTATCAAAGGGGAAGGGTAGGTGATGAGCCAACTACTACAAATTCGTCTTTGAAAGGCTCGGATGAAATTGGATAAATAAACTAATGGATAAAAAGCCTTATTTATAGAGGGATTCCTAACATCTTTCTCCTAGAGTTTGAAGTTAATCCTACTAAATCCTATATATAAGGAATAACATATTAAAAAGTTAATCTGGATCTTTCAATAAACAATATCTTTTAGAGGAAGGATAAGATTCACTAAGGAAAGAAAAAATCTTCCAAATTTTGAAACAAGTCAGACTGGTGGCTGACTTTGTAGGGACTTGTTGCAAAACGCATCGTTCTGGAAGATATGGTCGAATGCCTAGAAATTAGACCGATTGACCGATTGGTGTGTCATGGTCGACCGATCACTGCCTTTTCCTTTGAGCGATATTCATTTGTCTACTCTCAAATCTCTACTAAATCGGTCTTAACCTTGACTTCCTTGATCACAGGAAGAACCTTAGTGTGTTGTAGATATTCTTCCGCTAAAGACTCTATTTTAGCTCTTGGAAGGCATATATGTCATGAACGCATGAGTAGATCTCTAAAACACAAAAAGGGAGAAAATTTAGCATAATGCAATGAAAACTACACTATATGTCAAGGGATAGATAAAAATGAGGCTGAAAAAGGACACTAAAACAGATGTTACCGTTCCCCTCTGATCCACCTTGATCTAGTATGGGTACCTTTACCTCGTTAATACTTGGTGGTGCGTTTGCTGGCACTTCTTGAGTTCCTTCCCAAGTAGTATTGCCTTCTTCTTCTTCTTCTAAATATTCCATCTTCATTTGGATGTGTGCATCATCATCCATAGAAGTTCCTTTCAAGTTAGAGCGTGAAAGACTTTTTCATCAAAAATCACATGAATGATCTCCTCTACCTTGGATGTCCTCTTGTTTAATACTTTTTAATCTTGGTTTGTCAACAAGTATCCTAGAAAGATGCTTCATCACTTCTATGGTCAAATTTTCCTAGAGATTCCTTCTTATTGTTGTCTAAAAAGCACATGCATCCAAAGAATTAATGGTCAATTAAAAACGTTAGGCTTGCATCCCTTGATAAGTTTATATGGTGTCTTGTCTAGCATAGGATGGATTGATGTTCGATTTGTAGAATGAAATTCTAATAGCCTCATCTCAGTATATCCTTGGAAGAGAGTTTGGAATCAACATTTTCCTAGCCATGTCTTTAAGGCACCTATTCTTTCTCTTAACTATGTTGTTTTGTAAGGGAGCCCTTGGAGCAGAAAATTATGAGACACACCATGAACATTGCGATAAGATAGAAATCGGGAGTTTTGACATTAGTGTCATGATCAGAGCATATGGCTTTGAGCTTGAAATCCAAACCTCCGTCAAGTACCTTGATAAGGGACTCAAACTCATCAAATGCTTCATCCTTGTTTCTCATATATATTGTCCATGTGTACCTAGAGAAATCATCAACAAGAATAAACACATACCTATTTTCTCCCTCTACTTCTTACTCTGATAGAACCACAAAAGATCCATGTGGATCATAAGAGGGTTAGAAGAGCTTATAATGTTTTTTAGATTGAATGAAGATTTCACTTGTTTAACTTTTATGCAAGGATCACACATACCTTCGCTAATACCTTTTACTTGTGGAAGGCCACGAAACAAATCAAGTCAATGAAGCTTGTGCACCAGATTGGTGTGCATGGCATAATCTCTTATGTCATATAATGGGCGTCAAGCATATTTGGTTCTTATACGGTACTCAAGGTCCACAAAATACGCATTGTTTAAGCGATAACCTTTCAGAATTACTTTTATTGATGTACCATCAAATACTATGCACTTTTTCTTGATCATCATAACTAGATTATATCTCTGATCATAAAGCTTAATAACACTCAAAAAATTAAAATCAAAGTTACCAGCAAAGCTTACCTCGCTTACCTAGAGGTTATTGGTAAGTTCAAACAAACTAACACCTTTGATATGTCCTTTGTCGTTCTTTCCAAAGAAAACGTTTTCTCTAAAGGATAAATCTATGAAAGATAATTCAAAGTGCCCCTTATTATGTTGTAGAACATCTACTATCAATGTAACATAAAAAGTTATTCCGGATCCAAACAAATTTGAAACTTTATCATGTGCTTTGCTTGAAAATTTTATTTAGTGTCAAATTTAGGAATTTAAAGTAACTTAAGTCGAAGGATTAGAATGACCCACCAATGTTGAAGCAAGGTTTGTATGTTGGCTAAAGCTTGTTGTGGAGGAGACAATACTCATAACTATATAATTAACTACTTTTCACACTCGATTACTCTTGCTTGCCGACGAACATACACGTATAATAAACCTAATTAATGGAAGCTCCAAGGCATGTTCATTGCTAAGTATGTGGATTAAATAACATATACGTACTTTCATTCGTCACTCCTATTATAAATGACTTAACTGAAAAAATAATATAAAATTATAACAAAAGTAACTTTATTTTAAAATTTAGAGAAAATTATCAAAACAGTACCCCATCTTTTGGGCTGACTAAACTTTAGTATCCCATACTTTTAACTATCAGAACGGTACCTCATCTACGGACCCCGACCGAAGATTAGTACCTATGTTACTGTTCATCCGTTAAACTATTTAAACGGTGTTAAATATTAGGGGCAAAATTGTCCACTCCATTTTTAATTTTAATTTCCTTTTTTTGAGAGTCTTTTTTATAAAATCCCCAAATTTTCAATACAATTTAAATCTATTTAGATCTATTTACATATATTATCCAGCTGAGTTCAATACAGTAGCAGCTCATATACCCAACCAAAAATTTTGATTTGAAAACTTAACTAGTCTAATACCCGCACCGTGTGCCGGATTAGCTTTAATAAATTATAAAACAAATCTAATTATTGATTAAATTGAGTTGGAAGATAATATTATAAGGGAAAGTAAAAGATAATAAAAGCAGAAAGGGATATTTTTAAATAAATGATAGTTTACATGTTCTTAAAAAAAAAAGGTCTTAAATGAAACTGAACGTTAACACGACCCGTAATATAAAAATATATGGAGCCATGGTTTATGTAATTAAGGTTTTTTATAATATTAGTGTGTATATATATAGATCGTTAGTTTATATAATTTTTTAATTAAATTTTTTAAAATGAGAGTGCGTTTTAAATTGCATTGACAAAAAGAACGAAAAAAAAACATATGGTATTAAAGGCTTATACATTATTATTAGTATATAGATATATATTTTAACACTAATAGTATATATACATATATGTTTGGTAAGTAGATAAATATAAGTTTTATAATAGGATAATTAAAATATGGTAACTATATATATTATTTAAAAAAAACTAAAATTCTAAGAAAATGACATGTGGCATATTTTTTTGTTAGGATAAACTACGTTGAAGTAAACGCTTCTGCTTTAATATATGTATATAGATGTGTGTGATTTGAAAATTTTGATTGTTTAATATAAATAAGAAACAAAGACAATAAAGAGATGTCTGGAAATGGTCCGACATATGGTTCCACATAAGAGGCTCATTTCGTAACATATTTCCACATCCATACACATCAACTTCCAATAATTATACAATACAACACCTACCAATATTGCTGCTTCACCTAATTTTCAACTATGGCGCCTAATTCTTTCCAATATATTAAATTAAGCTTTATGATGCATCACTTTTGATTTGCATTCTTATTTATATGACCTCTTTTTATAATCATAATTTTACTTTTAAGGTTTTAATCCGATAACAATGAGATTGAGTCCGTTTAATAAGGTAACGATAATTTTGTACTTTTAAAAATTTATCTTAAAAAGGTGGATGCATGACTTTTTTCGCGTTCGGAATTAGACGTTGCAAGTAAGCTAGGCCTTTTCTCTCGTCGGATTGAGAGGTCGTCCTTCGTGTCTTGGAGTTGAAGGCGCTAGTTCCGCTTTCTTTTCATCCCACTGTTATCCCCTTATCTCATGAAGAGAGCTACCTTAGCATAAGATTGGCATATAGCAAGTCTTTGAGCTTTTGTCCATGTACGTTGAGAGAAAGGGCTTGTGACAGCCAAAGGAGAGGGTGAAAAGTTGATTCCCACGGATCATCCTATAACATGTGATGAAAACCTACTGCTTTTCTAGTGAATGCCCATTTATATTTTGTATGAGAAAAACGGTAACATTTATTATCTCAGTTCATAATTTTAGTTAATTCGTTCAAATTTATATATTATTAGTAATGATATTTTCTATAGATGGTTCAGGTATTGTTTGTTAAGTTAGTATTTATGTTTTTATGCACTTCTTACTAGTACATGTTTGAACTTTTAAAACAATGCTTGAACTAATTGTACTGAATATTCAAACTAATGATACCCAAATTTTAAACTGATATTTCAAAATTTTATATTTTTATAGTTATGGTCATTAGATTACTAAGCTGTTGTTTAAAAATAGTTGTAAAAAATATAGTGTTGTTATGGAAAAAAAAATTGTCATTAAAAATGTTTAAGATATGCTATTGTAACAAAATTTTCATCAAAACAAATTAAAAAGAGGTATCTTTGGTTGATAATTTTGCGAGTTTTTGCAACTAATTTTTAATTTCAAAAATATATATTAATGTATGTAAATTATTTTAATAAAAACCATTATTCCACTTTACTTGAAAAAAAAAACATAAAAACATGTTAAAAATAGTTGCATAAACTTGAGAATTCAGAATTCCAAAAGATTTTACAACATTCTCTGTTGATGTTTTAATTATTAATTTTATATGAAATTATTTGTCCTTCTATATGAAAAATTAGTAATTATTATAATTTTATCAACTTTAAAGTGAAGTGTGGTCTCTTGTTATTTGATCTCATCATTATGTAGAGTACGTGCACTAGGTTGCACATTTGCATTAGAGTAATGCCCATTTGCACCATGCTCTTGGGCTGGGTTGGGTTGGGCCAAGTTACGGATGTCGGCAGGCCCATCATACAAAACCACAACAGGGAATGAATTTGTTACACACAAATTAATTCATAGTTACAGTGAGCTAGCTAGTAGGGTGTCAAATGGGTCGAGTATGGGGGAAGGGAGGACCTTATCTATAACCATTCTCATCCCCGTTTAGTATAATATTCTCGATCCTCATCTACATTCCGTTCAGGTAATGAAAAATGTCTCTGTTTCCGCTGAGTATTTATCCCCATCGAAAAATCCCAACCCCATTTAATTTTTTCCTATTTTTAAAATTTTATGCGTTTTCCTTTCACCGTAAATTTCTCCGTCCCCATTTAACTTTAAGGAGTTAGATAAAAACAATATCTCGAATAATAAATGTGAAACTAGGCCATAAAATACAAATTTGTTACTTTGTTTAACTATATAAACAAAAAACACAAGGATTGAAGAAGAAGAAGAAGAAGAAGAAGAAGAAAACTCCATTTTTTATACAAATTTCTTAAAGTAAAGGTATACCGTGTATATATTATCTTTCGTTCATTCAAGTAAGATCGAGACTCGTAGTACAAACTTGTGTAAACTATAATATTATATCTTACTAACATTTGGATTATGATCTCAAAATAAAGTGTTATATTATTTTATCAATGTAATTTATATATTAAGATTTAGGTTGCACACCAAAACACGTATTTGAAAGACAAAAATACATAAACAAAAAAACGCAACATGTAGTGTGTCGTGCATTTGATCCTCGTGATTTCATGTTTACGACGTATTCAAAAATTTCAGGAGGGTGTTATCCTCATATGCTCGAAAACCAAATTAATATAGGTTAGCATTAGCATAAGTTACACATATATTTATTCAATAAATATTTAAACTTAAAATACATTTTATGTAAGTAGGAACGAGTGTGATATTCTTAAGTTCTAATGTACAAAAATATATATAGTTTGAAATTTTAGTAATCATCGTTAATTTTTGAATTTAAACAATTTTCAAAATTAAAATTATGGTTAGACTTGAAACTACAATGAAGATGTAATATAAATACAAATTGTTTATTTATAAATCCCCAACGGAATTTCCCAACGGATTCGTGTTCATATTGAGAAGCGGGGTGGATACCCCTATCTTCATCCTCATCCCATCCTCATACGGGGAATTAAAAACTTTTCCCATCCCTATCTTTGTACCCATTTAAAATCACCGTTCTCATAACGAGTAATACCCGCAAATTTCGAAAAATTCTCATCTCATTAACGCCCTTACTAGCAAGCTTCATAATATTTACTCATTCAAATGTTTGTTTAAAAAGATAACAATATCAACTTGATTTTGGTATAGCATCGGTATGATCCACTGAAAAGCTCATTGTGATTAATTTTTAAGAAATTCATACTCATCCAATGACTAGTTTTGAATCGTTTGGTGAGCTAGCATTTTTAAGTTGATATTATGACTTATATGCGCATATTGTTGGGACTTTGTTTTTGTGTATACTATAGTGTTTTGATGTTATTAGTGGGTAGTGGTGGGTCGCAAACCTAAACCGTCAAAATCGAAACCAGCGGTTTAGCCGGTTTATTAAAAAAAAAATAAAAAAAAATTTGAAAAACTGGACCAAACCGGCGGTTAACCGACGGTTTGATCTCCAAACCGCCGGTTTGGTCCATTTTTTTTTTTTAAAAAAAAAAACCAAACCGCCGGTTTTAGGTTTGGTCTAGAGCCAAACCTAAACCTAAACCGTGAACCGCCGGTTCAACCAAACCGGCGGTTTACGCCGGTTCACAAACCGGCGGTTCGGCGGTTTGGTTTGAACCGGACCCAACTCTATTAGTGGATCTTGATCACTAAAGGTTATGTATGTGGTTCAATGGACCTTTGGTCCGTTGTCTATAAACCCATTTGTTTGAACCGGCTCATCTATTTAAGACACTTAGGGCCCGTTTGGTTTTAACTCCGGAATCGGAAACGGAATGGAAACGAGTCTAGTCAATACGTATACCTTTGTTCATTAAAATTTTTGGAATCATTCCTTGTGGTTTGTAGTAATTGGATGAGAGTTTGATTAATTTTGATACCCTATAGAGTAACAAAATGTGAGGAAGCAAGTGCATTTTTCATTAAACCATGAGGAATTATTCCATAAAATTTCATGAATATGGATATATATATATATATGGACTAAATTCGTTTCCATTCCATTTCCGTTTCCGGAGTTGGAACCAAACGGGCCCTTAATTGAAACACTATGTTTCCACGTATGTATATATCCCTTCTTTTCTTTGAAGCTAGACAAGGGCGGGGGCTATTATTTGTAACACTAGCGTAAAAGTTAGTGAATGTGTGTTCTACCCTCACCTTACAATGCATAATGCAGTCATATTATATTTTCGGTATTAACTTCCAATTGTTTCACATTTCATTCTTTTAAGGTCTATTTTGAGGCGTTTTCGATTCATACACCAAACCTAATTTCGAGAGCTCGATCTTCCCTAAAGCTAAGTGTCACAATTCTAACACCATAGATGACTGAGAATCGATAGCTGAAGAAGCTACAAGAACTACTTTGATTCCAAGCCAAGAATCAAACTGTGAGGAGCAAAAAATTATACAAGACGACGTCCTAAACGGGATGGAATGTCGTGTGATGCGGCATGGGATATATTTAAAGATTAACTCCATATCTAAACCGAGTTAAAAGTTTAACTACTCCGTTTTCTATACGTGGATGGACCAAATGATAGAGGAGTAATTAGGATTTAGGATGATAATTTATATTAATTTGATCATTTTCAATTTGAAAAATGAAGATCAAGTGGAAATAGTGTAGAGTAACATTTTGACTTTTGAGGGTGCAGGGAGTGTAGACGATGAGTCGGGAAAAAAACAAAAAATAAAATGGAAATTAGTTGAAAAGACATTTAAATTTGTTTGTTTGTCTCTGTTGAAATCTGACACTCGCTCAAACAATCTTCCTTTGTTCTTCGTTACACAGCGATTTGTTTTGTTCTATGCACAAAAGTAATTAGGATTTAGGATGATTACCAAAAACAATTAAAAAAATCCGACGGAACTCAATTCAAAAAGTATCAGAATAATCAACCATTTATCCAGATCGGATATCCGAAATCGTGATCGGATATTTGTGGTGAGGCTAGTTGTAATGATTTCATAGCTATGGGTAATAAAGTTGGTTACGTAGTAGAGCTATGGGTTGTGACAGCTGTCATATTCACTCAAATCACCACACAAATCTGAGGAAATCATTCCAAGAGATACAATTTCATTATTACTTCACTTTCTATACCCTTATTATAACTTATTATTCACATATTATAAGTTTGGATTTGGATGGATGGAAGGATGAAGAACCCTAACCCTAGAGAAGAGTGCGGTAAGTCCAAGAGCATGCAGACATGGTTATGTATGGTGTATAAAATGGGTATTGCCAAAATCATCTTCAAATGTATTATATATATGGTATACAGAGAGAAGAGAACATAAGCTGTTCTGCAAATTAGAAGCTAAAACCAGCAATGGTCAACACTAAACCCTAACTGCACAAAAACCTGAAACAAACAAACAGACTTGGATATTCGAATGGGTCTCTGCAGAGTTAAGCCTTCGATCTGCCATTTTAGAGTTGAGGAGTTGAGATTTAAACAAACACAGTAGCTGTCTATAGTCACATACTGCTCTCTGCATGCTACACACTACACTTGCTTCCATTTCTTACTGCTTTTTATTTTATATTAATCTAATTACCTCGTATTAGAGGGATCATTTTGGTTTCGGGTTAGTCACCCCATCTTTCTCATCCAAGTCAAACCACCTTCGTCGTTGTTTGGGGTTGCACCTCAAAACACACACATGCCACATTCATCCATCGGATAATTTTGGATTTTGTCTAACACATGTCGGTTTCTTCAATCTTCATATTAATGCATGCCAAATTTATTTGTATATTTTCACACATATTGTACTTTTGATACTTTTATAATATATTGATAATAAAAAAGATATTTTGGAAATTTTGAATTATAACATGAATTCAAGTATATATAGTTTTTATTCTTCTAGTTACCTATTTATACAAAACTATTTGATGTATATATATATATATATTGGGTGAATTTGATAAGTAGGTTGTTATAAGTTTAATGTTTAGTTAGTATGTTTTTTTATTTTCTCATTAGGTTAATGTACCCAATTTTTTTTTACTGTTCAAATAGCCTTTTTGAATTAGGGTTACGCTCTCTCTTTCTAGTTTTCTCTTCTGCCGCCTCTTCTCATTTCCTCTTCCTTATCTCTCGCACCAGTCTTCCGTGCTTCTCCTCTTCTTGTCGGTATTACTATTCACCGCCACAACAACCACTACCGGCATCACCTGAGTCGTCTCTAACGGAGAAGCCACACCCATCTCGATCCTAAAGCGAAGCACCATTGTCGCCGGTTGAAGTCTCTCTTCCTCCACTCTTCATCACCACCGAAACCAGGACCGCCGCCGAGTACGCTTCTCCTGCGGGAGTCTCGACCTACAAATACCGAGCCACTACGAGCCGGACCGCCTTCGTCGCCTCCAACCCAGATCTACTGCCGTTATAGCCGCCCTCGTCCACTACACCGTCTGGCTTCCTTCCTCGCCTGCAACGAGTGGTCGGGAACTCCATTGTTGTTGTTGGAAGTCAAAGTTGTTGGCCACCCCGTGCACGATCGATTTTGGAGGCCTAAACAACCCAGTCGGATTGGGCGTTACCGGCGACTGCACTTCCGGATTCGACGAGGTGAGTCCTGTTCTCCCTACCTTCTCTTCTACAATACCCCCGTTGTTGAACGGAGATCTCATTATACAGACAACCAGAGCCACTCGACTGCCCTGCCATTCCGACAGTCAGTTGTCCACCTTGGAGATAGTAGTGATCTGTTGGTCGAAATCCGACAGAAGCAAGAGAGTTGTCCAGCTTTGACGCAAATACGAGACCGGATGTCTCGAGGAGAGGCACCGCAGTTTGCAGTTGGTGCTGATGGAGTTTTAAGACACCAAGAGCGTGTTTGTGTGTCTTCAGATCGAGAGTTGAGACAGAGGATCCTTCAAGAGGCTCACTCTTCACCTTAATCAGTACATCCCGGTACGAGTAAGATGTATCAGGATATCAGACGCTCTTTCTGGTGGGGAGGTCTGAAGCCAGACGTAACGAGATATGTAGCTTAGTGTGCGACATGCCAGCAGGTCAAGATCGAGCATCATAGACCAGGAGGAGAACTACACTCACTTCCCGTCCCTCAGTGGAAGTGGGAAGATATCTCTATGGATTTTGTGACCGGTTTGAGACCGAGTCGCGGTTTCGATGCTATTTGGGTCATAGTAGATCGACTGACGAAGACCGTGCGTTTCATTCCGATCAAGGAGACGTGGCCGGTGAGTCGATTGGCAGAGGAGTTAATGAGACAGATAGTGACACTTCATGAAGTACCTAAGACTATTGTCTTTGACAGAGACGGACGGTTCACTTCGAGGTTTTGGCAGAAGGTGCATGCCGCCCTGGGTACGAGTCTACAGTTCACGACTTCTTATTACACTCAGACCGATGGTCAGTCTGAGCGGACCATCCAGACTCTAGAGGATATGTTGAGAGCTTGCGTGTTAGACTGGGGACAGGTGTGGCCAGATCACCTTCCCTTAGTGGAGTTTTCGTATAACAACAGTTGGCACGCATCGATCAGAATGGATCCTTATGAGGCTTTATACGGACAGAGATGTTCTACACCGTTGTGTTGGGATGAGCCTAGTAGTGCTAGCGGAGTAGCACCTGAGCATATTCAGAACGACATGGCTCGAGTAGCAGTGATCCGAGAGCGGATGTTAGCAGCACAAAGTCGACAGAGTCTTATGCAGATAAGAGGCGCAGACCTCTGGAGTTCAGAGTTGGAGCTCAGGTTTGGTTGAGAGTATCCCCGACACGAGGCGTCAGACGTTTCGGTGTAAAGGGGAAGCTGAGCCCCAGATACGTCGGACCGTTCAAGATTCTTGAGTGAGTTGGAGAGGCCGCATACAGACTTCTCATATATTTCTAATTAGGAATCCCTAAACTAAGAATAATTTGTAACAAGAAACACTAAACCAGGGGTGGACATTAATTCCACTTAATCCCGTCCCGGTCTCGTTCTGATCCCGGCGGGATTTTAAAAAAAAATGTCTATCTCGTCCCGTCCCGCAAAATAGAGACTTCTCATCCCGGTTAATCCAGC
>BSUD01000005.1:126390705-126448689 GCA_033239045.1 Fagopyrum esculentum | reverse complement strand
TATATATATATATATATATATATATATATATATATATATATATATATATATAAATAATATTTTATATTTTTATAAATATTATATAGATAAATAATATACATAAATTATAAATTTTAAAATATTATTTTAAAAAATATTTTTATATTTTCAAAATTATTAGATCGATAATTTTTCATCAGTAATTCACTCATTTTTTACGACTCATTTGGTTGGATCTAAAATACTAGAGTTTCTGTTCTCCCTAGATTTAGTCTGTTCGCCGCCTTCGGGTCCGTTCCATCGCCCTTGTATTTGTGGATTTCCACAATTGTAATCGATAGTTAAATAAATGTTATTTTCTGTAAATTATTTGTTGTTATTTTTTTAATGTGAATCGTTAAGACACTTTGATGTAACTTGTATTTGTTTTCAATGTATTAACTACTAATGTAGGCGTCATGAATCGATAATTAGGTATCGAGTTTTTTCCCCTGATCATTTGTGTCTTTAAATATGAGAGAAAACATGTATACATATTGAATATAATCGGTGCATAATTTTCGCGGAATTCGTTCCGTCCCGTCCCGTCTCAAATGAGAAAAGGCTCACACGGGATGAAGAAAAAATATATAAATCTCGTCCGGTCCAACGCACGCCCCTACAATAAACGCTATAAAGAAATACGAAATACTTGTATATAGTTATTTATGTGTAATACGAAAGAGATAAGAAGGAGATGAGGCGCCGCCAACGTTTTTATTGTAGTTTTGTCCATTTTCCAATGCTCTACTTATCATCATTACCTCTCCCCTCGCCCTTTCTCTTCCTTTACCATAATCATTCCAAACCCAATAACACAACATTTTATTTTAATTTCCTACAATATTACGGCAAAGGTTCCCAAATTTTGTAAAATTAACTAAATAACCAACACTATTACACGAGTTAAGTATCAACACCGTGGTTACAGAGTATAAAACGATAATGATAATGTTGATGGTTGGGGGACAGGATCCACGTGGCTAACCCCTGCCAGAGGCAGAATAAATCATCCACCTCATCCTGATCGTCCGATTCTTCTAATTTAAATAATTCCACAGTGAACCATCACACACCGAATCATTTCCCAACCCACATTCCATAATCCATATTTACAGTACTGCTCTTCCACCCCCCCTCAATTTGTCTCTTCATCCATTTGGCGTTTCCTTCCCCCAAAGATGTTCGCTACACAATCGTCGGAATTGAACCCCGACGCCGACGTATACATTCCGCTCCGCCGCCATCAATTTCCACTTCTCCCCCCGCCTCATGAAGTTCCTCTGCGTCGTCTACCACCTCCGCCGCAATTCTTCCCAACCAAACTCCTCGTCCCTCCTCCCCAGCCTACGGTTGTTTGCCATCCCGTTCAGATTGTCTGGCGACCGGTCACCTACTCTCTCCTCAAGGTCGACAAGAACACAACACCGGAGAAATGCGCTTCCGAGGAAAACGTCAGAAATTCTCCGGCGAAAGTCTGTTCCGAGGTTAGTAAGCAGGCAATGTCTACTCGGCTGCCTCCGACTCGTAATTACCTAGCTCTTCCGCCGAGACTACGTCTCAGGGAATCGGATACAAAGCCCTGCGTCCGGCGTCGGAGGAACTTCGCCCATTCTCCGGATTATCCGTTTAAAGAATGCACGACTCTCATGATCCGCAACATACCTAATCGTCTCAGGTGCTCAGCTTTCCCCCTTTTGTATTCTGATGAATTTTTTCTCTCTTAAAAATAATAGCATACGTTGTCGTTTTTGGATGATTTTACTGTTATCATTCTTAGGCAGGATGAGCTGGTTAGACTGCTGGCCGAACACTGCACCGACATGAAGAAACAAAGGGGATTGAGTTCAGAGTTCGATTTTGTCTACTTGCCAGTGGATTTCATTAGGCTGGGTAACAAGGGCTATGCATTCGTTAACTTCACCACCGTCGCCGGTGCAATCGGGCTCTTCCGGGCCTGGAACAACCTAAATTGGGGCAACAGTGGGCATGAATCCAAGAAAACTCGTGTTATCACCGCCGCCAACATTCAGGTTATACAAAAATCACCTAGATATTTCAAATACAGTATCATGCATTGTTGTGATAATTAACTGTATGACTGAACAGGGAACGGAGAATCTGAAGGCGTACTTCGAGAAGTCCATTTTCCAGTGCGACACAGATGAGTACTTGCCGGCGGTGGTGACGCCTCCCTGCAACGGCGACAACCTCTCCGTGGTGACGGTGTCACGCGTCGGAAGACGCAGTAGTCCCTGTGAGGGTCGGCGTCGGAAGGTTAGAAAATAGGGTTAGAAATTGGAAAGTGTTTGGCGTGTTTCCA
Organism: Fagopyrum esculentum; assembly: GCA_033239045.1. Lineage (NCBI taxonomy): Eukaryota > Viridiplantae > Streptophyta > Magnoliopsida > Caryophyllales > Polygonaceae > Fagopyrum > Fagopyrum esculentum. The sequence continues at coordinate 126,446,348 of BSUD01000005.1, read as the reverse complement.
TTGTCTCCCCCATGGATTTGATCGAAATCGTTGGGGTGAATTGGAAACATGAGATTTAGGGTTTGCTGATCCAGTTACTTTACTACTGCTATTTTGACAGTATCTTCTTCGATGTATCCTTTAGGGTTTGTTGTATGTGGGAAGTGAAACGTCGTGTACTGTGTAATCTCGATCTGTAATGTGTAATGATGTGTTGCATGTTTGTTTATCGGTTACTGTTGACATAATTGCAATTGGACTTGCCTTCATTAATAAACAAATAGCATATCAATAACTAAGATAAGCCAAATATTCTGTATAAACTTGTATTGGAGCAGTTTCACCGATGTATAAACTTGTATTTGACGTTACTTTGTATTTTCTTGTAACATGGTTGCATGGCTAGATAGAACTCAAGCTAGGGATGCTAAGTAAATTGTTGGATCCCTAAACATCAATATATTTGCTTACAAAAAGGGTGTTTTGATCCAAACTTGCAACACATGCTTGCATAGTCGGATAGAACTCAAAACTAACATAATAATTTTTATAAAAAATATTTGTTATGATTTTTAAAAAAGAACTTTGTAAACAAATAGAAAATAAATTTCCATTTTTCTAAAAGATATTAAGTTAAAAAAATTTCTTTTACAGAACATTTTTCGAAATTTTAATTTCAGAATATTTTGCCTAGATAAATTATCAGACGTTTAAAAAAAATTCTTATAAAAATATCTGAAAGTATACGTGATGAAAAGATCCGACAAAAAAAAATAAAGATATTTTTAAATATTAAAATAAGATTAACTCAGTTTAGGTTTTTAACCATATTAAATGATGTTAATTTGATTTTTTATAAGTAAAATTCATGTCACCCACCTTATCATTTTTTTGAGAATGAATTAGAGAAATAGGCTTCCTTAAATTTCACTTTTGCAAAAAGGTCTCTATACAAAATAATATATTCCAGGCTTGCACCCTACAAAATAGGTGCACTATTGCAGCCCATATTGAAATGATGATAACTGTAAAAAATTGAAATAGTGATTAGACGCTTACTTTTCGGTTATTGGTTTTGTAAATAGAAAACTGCTCAAAAAATAAGGCTGAAGAACGTATCTCCTCATCATTCAAAAAAACATAGTCTGAAAACAAGAACCAAGTTTGTTTCTCCAAAGACGTAGTCCAAAAACAAGGTTGAAGAAACAAGGCTTTTCCGCCGATACTTTGGCCCTTATTCCGGCAAGGCTACAGTTTCTGAAGAGTTGAAAATGGCTGGAGTTCATGAGGAGGCTAGAGTTCCTGAGAAAAAGGTGTTTGAGTCTGTCATTGATGAGGAATTGGTAAGCCGTACTACCCTTGTGTACCATGAATTGAATAAATGATTACTTAATGTTTGCATTTTTTGGGTATTGATTTGAATTGAGTATATGTGTGTAGTTTGGGTATGTATTATTGAAGATAGGCTTTTGTAAGTTTTGATTTGGGTACTGATTGAGTAATTGATTACTCCATGAATGCATTTACTTGGGTATGGATCGAGTGATTGACATGCATTATTGAAGATATGCTTTTTTAAATATTATTTATTGAGTATATGTGTGTGAAGTTTGGGTATGCATTTTTGAGGGGTATGCATTTTTAGGTATTGTTTATTGAGTGATTGATATGCATTTTTTTGGGTATGAATTTTTGGGTATTGCTTATTGAGTGATTGATATACATTTTTTAGTATTGCTTATTGAGTATATGTGTGTGCAGTTTGAGTATGCAATTTTGAGTATATGTGTGTGCAATTTTGGGTATTGCTTATAGAGTGACTGATATGCATTTTTTGGATATGCATTTTTGGACATTGCTTATTGAGTGATTGATATGCATTTTTGGGTATTGCTTATTGAATATATGTGTGTGCAGTTTGGGTAAGCATTATTGAAGATAAGTTGCTTACCCAGAAACAAACAGACGTTCTAGTCGGCGACGTAGAAGAAAGGGACTGCGTTTTTTGGGCTCTCCTCTTCATGGAGTTTTTGTATTGGAACATGAAAATGGGTTATAAACGAAGAAGAAGGGGACTGTTTATTGGGCAAAGGGTTGTGTTTTTTGGGCACAAATTACATCCAAAATGTCCATTAAAAGTGTCACCAACCAAATCAGATGGGGTGTTAGTTTTTGCCCACTTTTCTATTTTTTCTGATTTAGTCTATTATATATGAGCCAAAATTTTCAATTACAAATTTGAAGGGGCCTAATTTTCAACTCTACGGTGTAAAAGGCTCGTAATGTCAATTCTTCATTTTTTCAATGACACGTAGGAAACTGATTGTCACGTCGTTGATGTGACTAATTTTTTTTTAAAAAAAAAACCATTCTTTTTATTTTTGATAAATACGTTGACAATTTGTGTAGATGCTAGTAGTTTCTAAAGTTGTATTATTTCGAGTTCGATGTTTAATATATAGTTTTGGGTTCTTTTTTCAGTTATGAAAATTAATTATAGGTTAAATCAATTTTAAAATGATCCACTGAAAACATTGTTATGAACACGAATATGAAATCTTGAAACAACAAAAAAATGAAGGAAAAAACAAATTTTTGATTCCGCAATCTAAATCTTGATGGATCTAAACTTGAATTGGGAAAATTCCATAGGGTAAGTGATATGAAATTACAATGGAGATGTTATTAGCCACAGTGTACAATTTTTTTTTAATTCGGTGATAAAGGTGAAACTTTACGCTTTTAAAATGGGTCTGTAAGAAGATATTAGATTGCAAATTCAGAGAATTGAAATTGAGTCAATTGACTATGACTATACTGAATTATCAAGGCACTTCAAAGTACTCAGAGTTGGCCGTGAGAGTCTAAGAAGATCATATTCGGCTCCATGTTAGATTTTCACTTTTTGTATGAAGTTCGGGTTATACATTTTTTAGATATATCAATTATGTTCGTGATTGTAAGATCTATTTGTGAATTTTAACCATTAACCCCAATTTTTTTTGAACGATATTTGGTTTGAAAAAAGCGTAAAAGTACATGCATCCCTTAGAGCATCTTCATTCCAGATATTCTTAAGAAATCTCTTATCTGATTTTTCTTTTTTTTTTTAATTCACAAAATGATTGAAGAACCTCTCACTCCCATCCCATAATTCATCAAGATTTTTTTAACGTAAAATTATATCCAACAACCTGTTATATCTCTACATTTGGGCAAAACAAAAAAAACAAATTAAAATTTTTCTTAATTTGTGTGAGGTGGGCAAGAACTTGTCAGGATGGATATCTCTGCAAAGAAACTTCTCTCCACTAATTGCATAAATTCTTTCTCCTAATCTGACATTTATTTTTATTTTTAATTTTTTAATTATTAAAGAAACCCAAAAGTTCTGGGACGAAGATGCTCTTAAATTTGTTTTTGCTTCTTATATGATTTTTTATTATATTTATTTTAAAACTAGTTTAAGTAGCCTCTATTCGAGAAAGTTGTTTCTTCAATTTTTTTATTATTTATAAATATTTTTAAGTATCACTTAATCCTATTTTTAAGCAAAAAAAAAAAGAAAGATTCATCTTAATTTGTTGGTATGGGTAGATTTCATTTCTTATTTGATTACTTTGATTATTTCATAAAATCTGACATTTATTTTTGGGATGTAAATGCTCAAAAAATGAAATTGGTAGGTATTTTTGTAAAAATATTGAATCTAGGCGGTGTTGTGTAATTAAGAGCAACCTAGTTGATGTGAAGTTGACTGTGGAGTGAAGCATCAATTGATTGGACAAAATGATTAAAAAAATGGTAGGAGTTGAGTTGGTTGCGTTTTGGTGATGTTTCGCCGGCCGGCAATCCGCAAAGACGAAGTGATTGCCTTTATCTGTAGTCTGCACCTTACTATAAGTACTAATTCAGAATATTGATGCTCTTGTTCGTGATTATTCAGATATGAAGCCCCTAAAATGTAATTTACTGGCTACTTGTCACATCGAATCTTGCTCTGCATTTATTGCAAAAGATATTAATGGATTCTGGTTTATAATTATTATTTTTTATTATATTACTTACAATTTATTTTTTATTTTCTTGATAAAAGAAAGTGTATCGAAACACTAGACAACGCAATGAATCGGAAGGTCGAAAAAATCGGCAGAAGGACTAATCGCCACGAAAAACTAGAACAAACGAAAACCACAGAAAAATACAAAAATGTATCAGGAAGACCCGAAATCGGATAGGTCTTCAAGGGAAAGGAGCAGAAGCCATCCACGGGAAAGTTGAGAGATCAAAAATTGTCGTCGAAGGAATTACACATGAGGAAGCCTGAGAACAATTATGAACACCTCAGATTTGGACTCGAATTAGAGTCATCAAAGTTGATCACTAATCTAAGACCCTCTTAGACAAACAACAAAAATATCAATAGAACTAGCTTCAAACTCAGAAGACGTTATGACAAAACCCGAAAATCCTTCACATACATACGTGTGTAAACCATCGAAAAAGGAGATGGAGAATCACATTAAAATGTAAGAATATTGGTAATAGTTATATTGTTGTGATCATGAGGTTGGGTCGTTAGGATTAAGCTTCCCGGAATCAAAGATTTTGGCTAAAAGATTTATAACTTTGGTGTTTGAATATTGCCGAACTTTTTTTAACAAAAGAGATTATACGGAAAATAAGAATATTTTTACCAAAATTTGTAGAATCGGATAATCACTATTGTGGTTAAGACGCACGGTTTTCAGTTGTTAGTGCTAACCAACTAAAACAATCGCTAATTAATTTTCCTTAAATATTTCTCTATATCTAGGAAGATACTCAAAGAGAGCATATCTAGACCTTTTTTTCTTTATTATTATAAAAAAACAGGAATCCATTCTCCGCCACGGAAAGGAGATGAATCACGTCCCAATGGATCAATTCACATGCATACAAAGAGAATGCTTGATGAATTAGAATGAAAAAAAGTGATGAGTTCATGGTCCTAATTTGTGGTAGATCTAGATTTTTGGGTGTCAAAGAAAAGGGGGGAAAGTTGAAGGATGATGCCCGAGAAAAATGGGTAAAAGTCGAAGGATAACGCCTGAGGAAGAAGTGGAGTAAAAGTGGTGTGGCGGTTTCGATACCGTAGTCGAGCATGAGGTATTTGAGACTTGCTTTTGTCGGTGAAACATATCTTAAGGGGTTTGGTTTGTACGCTAAAATTTGTTGTTGATATGTTAGAGAGTGGTTGATTTGTTGATAAAGGAAGATCACAGTTGTTGATGATTTTGTAGGTATTTGTTGTTGGCCTTGATATATGTTTGGGATTTATCATCTTTCTAAACATTAGAGAGCTTTTTCAAAGGGATGTCCTATATGTAGATTGTAGTCTTAGATTTAGCTTATTCGAACTCGTTGTGATCAACATTTTTGCTTGTTTGAGTGGATCGACGTAGATTTGCTTTATACTTATAATAATTTTAATACATTTCATAAAATTAATAATCATGCATTTTCTTACATAGTTTGTTTCATTTTATTTTACTAAAAACACATAACTGACGATCAATTAGTTATTATAGAAACATATAAGTAGATTAAATGTAAATTTGTTGTTTTACAGGAAAACCGATAATTTAAACAATAACTATTTATGGAATGATTGATTTAATTTAACTATCTAAATATTTTGACCAATTGATAATTTTGTAGTTTTTAGAAGATGCGGAGATAATTTTATCCGTTTGAAAATTTGTTTTGAAAATGGTAGACATTATGACATTTTTGTATTTTTCATGAGAAAAGATTGTAACAATTGCTTTGTCAGGTCAATTCGATCAAATTTGTATACTATTAGTTCTAATATTTTCTATTATTAATTCATGTATTGTTTTGTTATATTATTTACTTATGTTTTAGCATTTTTTTTTACTTGTTTATGTTTGAACTTATAATACAAAAATTTTAAACTAATAATACCAAAATTTTGAGCTAGTATTAGAAAATTCAAATTTTTATAGTTACATATATTTGTTCGTTCAAAATTTCTATATTATTAGTGCAAATAAGTTGTTCCATTTTAGAAAGCGTACCAACTAAGAAACCAAACAATTAATCTTAAAATTTTAAAAATGACAGATTCACATATTTTGAATTTGCTTGTAACAACTTCAAGCATAAGATGAACATCATCTTTTCTTATGCACCTCCACAAGAAGCTACAAAAAAATCACTTATGGGATTCTCTATCCTACTTCATACGGGATTCTATACTTCCAGTAATTATCATGAGTGCCATTAATAAAATTTGACAACACTCCGAAAAATAAGGAGGAGCTCCAATTAACACCAATAGATTTAATAGATTGATCAACTTCAAGAACCTTTGCAACCTAGAGGGCATCCAACCTTCAAAGAATTTTTTTAATGTGAAGGAAAAAAACGCGATGGCCCGAATTACATTTTTGAAAAACTTGATTGTATACCGGTTCACAATCAAATACTCAAATGGTACCCAAATTTAAAGACAAAAAATAAAAAATAAAAAAAAATCATGCTTTCACTACATCAAGTCATTACCAAATTTTCTTGGAAAGTTCGACAATGGATCATTACACCCCATAACTGTTCGAATTTGAGATGGTGTGGATTAAATGAAAATCATTTGAGAACATTGTAAAACAAACACAACGTTCCAATTTTAATGGCAATGAAATGTATAAAGTCATTAAAAAAACTCAAATCCTTAACAGAATAGAGTAAAATAACTTTGAGTAAATTTTCAAACAACTTAAAAGAGGTGAAACTACAACTTCAAGGAATTTAAGACACAAGGTCCAATAACTTAAACCAAAGAGAGAAAACCATCCAAATGAATCTCCTAACTAAACAAACTATTTACTCTCCTTCCAACTAAAATATTGGTGACAAGAACGAAAAAAATAAAAACTTGAAAAACATGGACTCAATTTCCAAATACTTCCATCACATTGCTAGTGAAAGGGTAAATCAAAAACATTTAAAGTCCAACTAGATCAATCTTTATTGGAGGATAATCTCCAACTTATTGAAAATAAATATAGCAATGAAGATAACATAGACCTAACAATACACCCGACTAGTGAAGAAATTAAAAATGCCATTTTTTATGCATTATGAGGAATATATACTAAATTTCATATTAGTTTTTTGGGCAAATTTGCTACCTAGGCTTTATTAAGAACCATGATACTAAATAGGCTTTTTTATATTTTCAATTAAGTAAGTGTACCCCAAACACTTTTTTACCGCACAAACCCTGGCCGCTTCATTCCTCCTTCCCTTCTCTGAATCTCTCGCTTCATTCCTCCTTCCCTTCTCTGAATCTCTAGCTTCTACTTCCCACCCTCAGATCTCGCATCCCCGTCTGTCCTCCTCTACCGGACTCGGATCGAATCCCTCACCACCCAGCCACCTTCGGCCCTCCTCCACTCAGATCTCGCATCCCCCGTCTGACCGCTTCATTCATCAACGAATTTCAGATTCGTGTTTATGGTACACTTGATCCTCTCTTTCCTAATTTTCCCCTTGTTTTGTTTGCCTCCTCTCATATATTTTGGGTTTCATCTGTCATCTATAAAATTTCATATTCGAGTTATTCGAGTTATTGTGTTTGATGGCGCATTTTATCAGATCCTTCTCCAGGAGGCTGCTGCCTAATCGCCTCCATGAAATATCCGAGCGTGTTTATGGTACACTTGATCCTCTCTTTCCTAATTTTTCCCTTGTTTTGTTTGCCTCCTCTCATATATTTTGGGTTTCATCTGTCATCTATAAAATTTCAGATTCGAGTTATTTTGAGATGGTGGATGATAAAGACAGTAAGCTATGAAAGAGATTGCAAAAGGATTTGAATCTTCTTACTTTATTCATATTAATAGTTTATTGGTTGAGTCCTTTCCTTAGTGCCTTTTCTTGTTGTTGATACTATCTATATACTTAATCAATTTCTCAGTCTTTGTTAAGTTCAATTTAGTTGTCTTCTATTAGATTCTGTTTAGCCAGATTAGGCTGTAATACGGTCTTTTGTTTTTAAGAGATTTCACTCCCACATCATGTTACTGCATTGCTGCTAGTAGACTAGTCTAATTGATACATTGTTTTGTTCTTCATTAAAATAATAAGAAAAGATTCAACAAGGTGTATAGAGAAAAATTTACTGCATATGCAAAAGTATGAAAGAGTGGTAGCAGGGAACTAACAAGATTAGTGGCGTCATTTCATAAAAGCTAAACAATCTCATAAGGAATTCCTACGCCAATTCTACGTGCCTGGTGCAAATTGAATATGGATGAGTTGCATACTTCCATTACATGAATAAGGAATTCCTTAAAAGTTCTGCTTGTTTATGCAACGCAATGGTTTAAATAGCTTGACTATTCAATCAAAGATATTTAGAAATTTCTGGTATGTAATTCTGGTATGTAATTCTGGTATGAAATTTACTCAACTTGTAAAATTTCTGGTATCAAATTTCTGCTATTTAATTTCTGATATATAATTTATGGTATTTAATTTCCGGTATATAATTTATGGTATCTAATTTTCGTATGAAATTTCTGGTATGAACTTTTCGTATGAAATTTCTGGTATGAACTTTTCGTATGAAATTTCTGGTATGAAATTTCTGGTATGAGAAATTAAGTCCAGAAAATAAAAAAGAAAATAAAAAATAAATAAAAAAGGCAAGAAAAATAATAAAAGAAAACAAATTCAGTAATTAAAAATTAAAACTTATACTTTATAACAAATAACAAACATCATTTATTCTTTCTTTCTAAATAGAAGGATTAATATTTTTTACCTACTATTAAATGAAAGTGGTAAAAAAATTTGAGGTATATTTTTTTAAACAAAAACTCAAAAAGACCTAGTATGTCAAATTCTCCCTAGTTTTTTTAAATCTATATCTTACACATAATCGTGCATAACACTAGTCATAGCTAACACTTCAAAATTTCCCAATATAATTATATCTATATTTTCAAACAATGATAAAATGTAAAAAGTTTTATAAGAATGAAAAAAATTATTGTTTTTTAATACAAAAAATTATTATTAATTATTATACATTTATAAATATTACACCTTTTACATTTAATTTTATTAATATGTATGGTTTATTTTAGAAAGAAATTTACATATTAAAAAAAAGTATAAAAGGTTTATTGCGTGAGGCAAGTAGAAGCGCCAGCAGAGCAGAGACGGCGAAGTTCTGCTCCCAATACTTTCCCATAATTAGGTTCGATCTTCTCTTTCTCTTTCTTTTTTCTTTTTCCCTTTTCTTTTCAGCCAAATTCTCAATTCTGCGCCAACAATTCACTTCCTTCTTTCACACAACCCCTCGTTTTTTTAAATAAAATTTTATCTTTTTATTTCAAACAATTGTCATTTTAATCATATTAACTTTTGAATCTTAAAATTGCAATTATATTCGTGCACATACAAAAACGCTATTCTACTCCAACAATTACCAATATCTATTATTACTATGGGAATATTTTTTTACAATAAACTATTAAACTTTTTAATTTTGATAAGTTTAAATATTGTTTTATATAGTTTGACCATTATTCAAGAAAATGACGAGATTGTCTCAAAGTTACATTGTTGGCTATTTTTGGTTTGAAATTTCCAATTAAAAATAAAGTTTATAAGTTAAAATGAAATTATTTAATATTTTCTCTTAAAAGTTATATCATTAATGTTTTACCGTAACTGATGCAGTGAAATCCACCGCTACCATTTACAAAGATAAACGTATAATATGCTCATTAAAAAATAAAATTAGCCTTAAAGTTTCATGCATACCTGATAAATTAATTTGCAAAGATCTTTATTTATCAGTAAAGTACAATTAAAATGTTTTAATAAATAATTAATTTGTACAATATTCGAACTCAAACTAGTTAAGTGTATAATTATATAGCAATATAGTTGATAACATTTCATTCATTTGAAATAATTTGCCTCTCCAAACACATAGATGGAGTTTCTTAATACATACTCCGCATTGCATTATTTCACATAGATAACATTGTATCTGTTTTGTAATATATATATATATATATATATATATATATATATATATATATTAAGGGAAGATTTATAGATAAGTTTTAAATTATTATAACTCAAAAGTATTTGAATATAATAATTCAAAAAATAAAAGCTTATTTAATGATGTGCAGTTATGCACTATAATTGAACATACAAATATTTTCAACTAGAACTATTAGCCATAATAGAAGTCACATTATAAATATTTTCCCACAAAGTAAAATAAGTAGAAACTTAAATCGGAAATATAAATTATAAAAAATGTAGTCCTAAGATAATATTATAATAAATAGAAAGGACATATAATTAATACCCTCCAGTTTAGAAGTCTTGTTGTTTTAACTTTTGTTCTATTTGCTTCATCTCTTGTCTTTTTTCTCTTTCATGGCTCTCTGTTCTTTCATATAAAGCGACATCCCTGCTCAAACCTCAGACAAACCCTCCACAGCTCCACTCCGTTCTCATCGTACTCTCTCCAACAGAGACCGAATTAAAAATGGTGAAAATCGAGATCGTCCACGGCGGTGCCGGAAGCGGAACCACCTCCCCGCCGCTAAATTCGCCGTCCAGCTGCTCCTCCGGCCCGTCGGCGTTGCCCCACTCGTTTCCTTACCCTCCCCAGGAAGCAGCCCTAGGTTTTCCAGGTACAGTTTCATGGCCTATCCAGTTCTATCCTCCATACCCGTATCCATACTATTCTGGTTCCGGATACGGGTACGGGTACGGATATGCCCCGGTTGGATATCCTCAAATGCTCCCCTACGACCTGAATGCTCAGCCCCAACCTTGGTTTTATCAGCCTCCTCCTGTACCGGGTCACGGTGGCAATATCCATATCACCGATACTGGTCGGGTTTCCGGGTTGGGTTCAGGCCGACAAGGAAGTGGCTTGGAGAAGGGGACAACTACTCTCATGATCAGAAATATCCCTTCAAAACTCAGGTTTATTTTTTAATTTTCTTATTTTTTTTTCTTTTCAAAACCTGTTGATAGCTGATAAAAATTGTTGCAGGAGAGATGAACTGATGAATCTGGTAGACGATCACTGCAGGAAACAGAACAAGCCATTCTCAAATCTTCCTCCTGATCATCAATCAACTTACGACTTTCTCTACCTTCCCATTGATTTCGTGTACGACACAAATTAAATTTCATTCATCTGATCAGAATTTCCATCATGCTTAATTAATTTGGCTAATTGGATCTTAAATTGCAGCAAAAAGGGAAATCTGGGCTATGCATTTGTGAATTTCACGACAGCTCGAGCTGCTTTCAAGTTCTACAAGTGTTTCAATGGAAGAGGCTGGATGAATTTCTACCAATGCCCTAAAATTTGCGCCATTACCAGAGCTGATATTCAGGGTAAAGAAGCTTCTAAGAGGCATCTAGAGAGATGCACCTTCTACTGCTGCACTGAAGATTACCTTCCTGTGGAGTTTACGCCTCCTCGCAATGGATACAATGGTGCCCTAGCTAAAATGGTAACCTTCGGTATTAGGGTTAGTAAGCGTGGTGTGATCGGGAAGTAGTACGACGTCGTTTAAGGAATTGAAACCTGTGTTTCCTATCTCCCAAGATGAATTTGGATGGACTTGTTCCAAGTCTGGGGTGACAAGGAAACATGATAGGTTTTCAATTTAGACTTATGTATGTTATCAAATGTTATAAAACAAAATGATGGCTTTATTAGGGTTTGTTTTGCATTTCAAGTTGATTAGTGAGCTAGAGACATATATTTAGGGATGTAATATTGGACAAGTTACTCGGAATCGGCTCGACTCGAGCTTGTTCGTTTTTTAAACGAGGCGAATACGAACACATTTTAAAGCTCGTATAGAATTTAGGGTCGGCTCAAACTCGGCTCGTTCGGCTAAAATAACACTATAAGAGCATTATTTTAGCCGAGCTACTCGGGCTCTGCTCGTCACAAGCCGTCAAAAGCTCGGCTCGAACTCGTTCACTTTCTAAATGAGCCAAGCTTGCACATTTATAAGCTCGAATAAATTTTAGACTCGGCTCGGGCTCGACTCGTTTCTAAACGAGCCAAGCTTGAACATGTTGACACCCCTACATATATTAAAGAGTCATGCAGGACCACCCAATGTGTTTCGTAGGTTCCATGTTATCCTAAAAATAAGGTCGCGTTTGATTAGGTAAATTATGAGGATAAAAAATTATGAAAAAATAGGTAAATTTTTTTGCTCTAAGAAATAATGATTATTATGGAGAATTATGTCAAGTCTAAGATTTTTATTAAAAGTATATTTTATGATTAAAAAACAAAATTAAGAACTAAAATATAATTTTATATATAAAATAAATGTTTGGAATAGTTAAAATAAACAAGAAATGAGATTATTCTTAATTTTAAAATATTATTATTTAGGGGAGGAAAAAAATAGAGAATTAATCAAAAGTAATTTGACAAAATGTTTAGAAACACCTGGACATCTATTTTTTTGAACGCTATCCCGTAATGTTGTATGAAGTGACGTCATTTTTTATTCTCACATCGATAATAAAAAGGATAACAGGTCTCATATATATATAAGGTTTGTAGTCTATTTCTCTTAGTGTTAATTGATTTTGGGAAGAAACCCATCGAGTTTATGAGTTGGATTAGGGCCCAATTACATATACACTCAAACGTGATATGAACCCCACAACATAACTAACCCAACATAATCCTTCATGGTCACAAAGCCGTTAGATTTCTCAGGTCCTGACTTATTGGGCTCTTAGCCTTGAGACTCTAATGCCAGTCTTAAGACATATCGTCAAGTGTCGACTGAGCCAAACGGTTGCACTTGAGGGCGTGTGGAAGATTAAGATTCCACATCGATGGTAAAAGGGATAACGAGTCTATATGACGATACCATTATATCTCCATGATTGGTGAATCTAACCATTTAAATGAATTATCTCGTGCTGAATTTACTTCACCTACCGAATCTCATGACGATCCATTATATCTCCAATATTGCATGCTGTTTTTTTTTAGAGTGATGATTTTTCACCTTTGGAATTTCATGATGACACCATAAACAATATGTCAGTTTTGGATGCTTTTTTTAGCTTGCTAAGTTTCAGGGTAGTGAGTTTCAGTGTTTGAGCCCTCATGAAAGTAAAAAAGAAACCTGCAGGTGATAATAGAAAATGAAGAAGAACAAATACAATAGAAGAAACAAACTAACATGATCCATTGATCACCATCCAACACATACCGATTTCATCATAAATTTTGACTTTATTCCACCATTTACAATTCGCACTTACACCGCAACCATCTCACCCACCCTGAGCTTCATATTTTCGGAGATCATAGCCTTCATGCACAACTTAATCCTAGTTGATGCATTTATGGGATATTTTGGGACTCTTTATAACGTATACCCACGCATACCATGGCCCCACATAAAAATCCTTTGTCATACCATATGTACCAAAATATACACTCTAGTCCCAAACGATGGGTCTACATATTATCATTTCAGAAAAGTCTTCTCATCGCTACACAATGAGAAATTAAGAATTGATAAGGGTGAATTTTAAACACTTTCTAACGGAAATTGTATGTTTGTACTTTTTTATAGGTATCATTCCAATGGAGTTGTCACCCCCACATTCCAAAGGAGTTGTCACCCCCAATAACATCCCATCAAGACAACACGGATTCATGGTCGAATCCTTTTAAAGCATGAGAGGTTGATGCGAGAGCATATTCACAACCACCTAGCAAGAGGAGGAAGATAGCATGAAGGACAGGAAAATACATGAATATATAGACTCCAACACCTAGAAGAAGAAGGAAAGTCATAACCCAGGAGAAGAGAAGATAAAATAGTTGAGAACTTTGCGGAATAGAAGATCAAGGATGCATGAGAACATACTCAATCATACACACATCTGGAGAAGGATAATATTCATGCGTATACCCACACATCTTCCAAATCAACCATGCAATGAGGTATAGAGAAACGGGCATACTATCCCCATTCCGGATTTATTGAGTCACAGGTCCCACCAAGACATACCAGCATGGGCCAACCATGCACACGTAACTCCTCAGCCGGTCCATGCAAATCCAATACGGGCTATTCATACAAGCTCATTAATTAGTACCCACAACACATCACCACCCGGGCCAACATCGAAACATACTCCTTAGCGCAACATGCAGGATTCAGGACCTGCCCTATACCTTCTCAATGACTAGACCAACTACATGAGCTTACCCGATCCACCACGTCGCCATGAGATATAGCCCACACACGCCATCTTAGATCCACCTTTGGCTCGTGATTGGTTTGGCCCTAGTGGCTAGTTTTCGGATCCTATTTTATAATTTTAGCCCATAAAGACATCTTTAAATTATGGGTCAATTTTGGGCTTTTAGTTGTTATTTTCAGCCCATGTTTTAATTTTAATTATTTTGCAAATTATTTAAGTCTTATATTAACGAAGCTTAAAGATAGATTAAGAGAATCATATCTATCACAAGATATTATTTGATTAATTTTAGAGGATCAAGTGCTATTAGAAGATGATTCTTATTTATATTAGAAGATCGTATCTTATCCTAGATAAGATAAGATTCACCCGAATCTTTTACTTGCAGGTTGCTCAAGCACATGCTTTAAATATAGGGACCTCTCGAGCCTTTTTGTAATCAATTTAACTTTGAAACAAACACGTATTTTCCAGTATTTGGTAATCGCAATCCGTTTTGCTTTTGGCGTGAAGTAGAGAGCGATCGATGTCTTATTCGACCTTTAGTTTGTACTTGTTTGAGTTATTCACTTGTTGCGTCATGTTGGTATCTTCTCTTGTAGTTCACAAGCCTCCTTTGAGTGTGAATTGATAAACTAACCAATAACATTGATGATAGTGGAAGAGTTATGCGATCGTTCATCGGTTATGTGATAGGGATATACGAACCCTATCGTGCCTCCGGGTTATTTCTTAGGATTTGACCTGATCTATCCAACTACCGATCCATATCAACCACCAGATCATCACCCATCCTCACACAATTTTTCCAAAGGAAGCAACTGATCACTCATTTCATCGGTCTATTTCATTGAGTCAGTTTGTGTCAAAATATCGGGACACCCCACACTCTTAGCCCCGTATCACAAACATTATCCGTCCCACCATAACTAGCGGAGACGACTAGCACGCCAACCTAAAAAGCACCCTAGAGTTGACTCTACTAGTGTGCTTTTAACACCAACCTAACACCAAATAGGGGAGGAGGTCCATCAAGTCCCCTTTTCATCCCTTCGTATCAACTCTATAGGACGCTAATATACTTGTGGACGCTAATCTACTTGCATCCTAGGACCCGACTTTACCTAGTTAACTAATCTACATGCGTTTAACGACCTGACATACCCTAGGATACTAATATACCTACGTCATACGACCCAACCTGCCCTAGGACGCTAATCTACCTACGTCCTAGGGTCCGACCCATCTTGGGACGCTAATCTATCTGCGTCCTAGGGCCCGTCCTACCTTGAGACGTTAATCTACTCGTGTTCTAGGGCCCGACCTACGTACCTTGATGCACTAAACTACGCGCGTCTTAGTGCCCGACTTACCCTAGGACGTTAATCTACCAAATTTTCAAGGGCCCAACTTACCCTTGGACACTAATCTACCTACGTTCCAGAGCCGAACTTACCCTGACACACTAAACTACCTATGTCTTAGGACTCAACCTACCCTATGCCACTAAATTACATGCGTCTTAGGGCTCAACCTACCGGCGCCAACAAAACAAAGACCAATGAAGGGAGAGAAGTCCATGAAGTCTTTTTTGCATATCTTCGATCTAACAACAATTATTGCGTTCAAGACTCAAGAGCAAGTAACAAGAAACGTCAAAAACAAAAACCTTCAAGTTTTTATTGTTCAAGGTTGGAGTTGTTGAATCACTCATACACCTTAAAGGGATTGTTAAAGTACATTGAACATTATATTGGGTTTTGTCTTTTATGTGTTAGTTTACAGTTTTCTCCATTTATATTTGTCTACATTAATAATACATGATCAATGAAATAAACAAGATTTCAGTTCACATATCTCGATGTGGTATTAGAGTACTTTCCTTTGCCTTACAATTGTTGACTGTAAGTACCAGTCATGATGTTAGATACATGCCTAGTATATTTGGTCATATGTTGGGCTTGTAATACCCCAAATTTTATAAACTCGGAATGCTACGGGCTAGGACCCACATTGGGTCCTTACCCTAGCCTGACAACAAATTCACCGGATCTTGCAATAAGGCACAAATAAATATAAAACTATCATAGATAAAACTCAAATATCACAGACCAAAGTGCGTACAAGACTTTTAGCTGAGTGTCAAAACTATACAATCCATTATCTGTACATACCAAAAACCCGTAACACAACCTAGCATGTACGGGAACCCCGATTGATCCCTCTAACCGGATCACTCGGCCGCCTTCTTATCCTACACAACATCTACAACAACATCAAATAAACAGTTAGCTGAAACATCCTATATATTCGAATAACAATAATAACACACACACATATAAGCAATACTAAACACATTGCATGCTCACAAACAAACCGATTATTATTTTCAACTTAGGTTGTGACACGAGGAACCTCCGAACCTCGCCTCTGTCCCCGTGTACCTGCAAGGAGTGATTTGATGCATCCCCCGTCTACCTATCACAGCTGGTCGCAAAGAACCTCCAGCTCTAGACAAAGCTGGGCAGTGATGCCACCGCCTAATTATAATACACTTGTGTCAATTAATACATAAGGTCATCCTAGTCCGGTTATGGTTATAATAACATACACCACTATTATAGTCAAACTAAGACATATAAGTCAGCTAAGTAAGCCTAATGGACTTACCTGTCACAAGGTAATCCCAACTATAATTCACTATCCATTTCCCGTAGGAAACACTCAATGCCTGCACAATCAAGGCAACACATATCAACCACTTACCAACATTCTAGAAGATTCTAACTTCTAGTCTCACTATCTCGCAAGATCATATACCACACATCCGCATTCAACATCCTCAATATATCTCAAACCGCCTAAGGCGTTCCATCACAATATAACTATTAAACCATTAGATGTCATTCCAACTAGTTATACTAGGTCCCAACTTTTTATGATTCTACTATGAAGCTACAAGGACAAAAGGAAAGGTTTAACATACCAAGAAATTGGTGTGCTTTGAGGTGAGGTGCAATCGCGGGAAAGGAAGGGCCAGGGGCAGCGGCAAGCTCCGGACGCCGCGACTACGGCGGTCGCAAACGCAGGGGTGACAAGGATCAGACGAAGGTGTGTCCACCCAACATAGCACGGCTCTTCCTTTGCTTTTGACGAATTCTTCACTAGATCACTTCTCCTCTCCTGAAACCACCAAGGGACGAATTTGGCTCACCACTAGACATACAAACACACCAAGAGAAGGCAAAAACCACAAAACTATCTTTGGTCGATTCATTATCAAAGAAGGAAGAAGAACAAGAGGAAGAAAGGGAAGAAAGAGCTCACCTAATTCTCTCATCAAGATGTGCAAAAAAGAAGCTCTTGATTGCTACTGCCTTGCCACTATCCAAACCAATACACACACCTTCAACACCTACTTAACTTGGAAGAAGGATGGAGGAAGAAAGAAGAAGAAGGAAAGAAGATCCAATTGCAAGGAAGGAGAAAAGATGAATGTGAGAAGGGAAGAAAGGGTATCAGCAATGGGTTTCCTAAAACCCTTAAGACGATGTTAAATAAGAAACTTAAGAGGGAAGCAAAAAAAACAAATTCGGCTTAAGATCGGTCACTCCCTTTATTAAACCGCGTCCGTGGCCAATCCTAGCCGCGACTGCGGGCATGACGAGGCGCAGTTGCGGGGTCTCTTGTGTAACATTGGTTGTTACAAGGATTATCTTTTTATTTGTTAATTTATAGTTTTACCCCTTTAAATCTATCTATGTAAACAATAATTAATCAATGAACTAAGCAAGCTTTCGGTTCACAAATATCTTTATGGTATTAGAGCACTTTCTTCAAAACTACGCTTCTACTACAAAATAAAATCCTACCCTTAAAAATAACTCTTATGTCGCCGCCGCGGTATCATAAACAACTTTGGCTGCTAGTATCAGAAACGAGTTTGACCACCGGTACCTTAGAAGACTTTGTCCGCTGTATTAGAAACGGCTTTGGCAGTTCGTATCACGCAGATAATTTGCACCTCAATAACTCTCTTCACTTGCCTCGAGTATTATTTGTTCCGGAACTTGATTGCCATCTCCTTTTCCTGAATCAGTTAACTACAAACTTGAATTGCATTTATAAGATAACTAAAAAACATTTTGTTATATAAGACCATACTTCGAGAACAGTGATTGTAGCGGGTGAAGCTCGTGATGAAATCTATTGGCTTTGTTGGAAGACAAACGTTTCTTCGTCCCTATCATGTCTTATCACTATCGACACCACCACCACCCATAACAACCGTCTTGGTCACCTTTCCAACACCGAAACCGCGTATCACTCTGACATTTTTCTCCGGGCCAAACTACCTAGATCATCTTTTCCTATTAGTAGTTCTCATGGTTCGTCTTTATTTGAATAAATTCACTTAGATATTTGAGATCCCTATCGCACCAATTCTACTTTCGATTGTTCCTACTTTCTTACCATTTGGGATGAGTACTCCCGTTGCACTTGAGTTAATTTAAAAAAGGAAAAAATTGAAGCCCCCTCTTTAATTTGAAATATTTATGGATTCTTTATCATATAAACACCTTTCTCGTGCCTATGTTGCTGCTCCGAATTTTGTCTATCCGGAATAAGAAACGACCTCTTTCAGGAAAGCAGTTGCAAACCCGAAATGGCTGAAAACTATACAAGATGAAAATCATGTCCTACAACGCAACAATACACGAGAGTATGATGATCTCCTGTTGATCGTGGAGCTATTGGCTCTAAATGGATTTTTAAACATCACGATATACAGTCACTACTACATTTCTTGCCCTAAGGTAACATTAAACATGTAATATTTTTTAAAATTGTTACCTATCTAGTTTTTTGTAACATTTTATAAACGAAGTAAAAAAATGTTACGTATTTATGTACAATGGTAACACTTTTTTAAATTTTGTAACTCTTTTTTAATAGTAACAAAAAACGGAGTCAAATGTAACGCAATTTTGGCCAAAAATTTTGGGGGAATTTTTGGGACCCCCGCGCCAAGGGAATTAAAAGCCTGCTAATTTTTTTCCCCCTTTGGAACCACAACTCTAGCCCTTTTTTCTCTGTATGTGTACGCAACTCTTTCTTCTCACAAAACAACTCACCTTCATCGACAAAGCTTCATCTGAAGAGAACTCAAGCTTCATCGCACAAGGTACTTTTCAGTGTTTCCTTCATCCTCTTTGACCCTTATCTTAGCCAATCTCAAACCCGATTCCTCAATTAGCAGGCTTTTATAGTTCACTGCAGAATTTAGGGTTTAGGCAAAACCAATCTCAAACCCGATTCCTCTTGTGCTCAAGTTTAGAAGGATTAGTATACAAATAGGACTTATTTTGACAGTGTTTCAATTGAAGGGCTCAAGCTCCTAGTCCTATTCATTCTCAGTTGTTATTTCGTCAAGTATTTGGGTTTTGTAATCATAGTATTCTTCATCATATTGTGAGTGCTTGTTGTTAACATTACTAAATGCACATTTAATCTTGGATTCAAATTGTTTTTTCTGTAATGTTATGTTGTCATGATATGTATGGATTTTTGTATGGTCCTAAGGAGACAGATAAATGGTATGCTTATTTGAAGTCCTAAGCTTCTTTGAATGAAAACCAATCTTATTGTTGATGAATGCTTGAATTTGCACAACCACATAATTATAGGTCTTCATATCATGATTAAAACGGATTAATGGTTCAGTTTTGTAATTGGTATTTGGTTAACTTGTCTAAAAGAGATTAGCTAGTCCCACCAATTCAGTGTCTTTAGTTATACTAGGATACAACTTTTTTTTGCTGATTTTACCATCGGTTTTGGTGGGTTACTGAATGTGATTGAAGACTTGTGTTAAAAAAGTAAAGAGAGGTAATTTCATAGCTAAGTTTTAATAAAGTTTATGCATATTTCTTATTGGTTCATGTTTAGTTTTTATATTTTACTCTAGTACATGACTTGATTTGTGTGTGTTTTTCTTTTCCTTTGTGAATAGATTCATAATTGCTTTTATAATCAATTTCTTATTGCTGAAACATGCAATACTAAAATTTAATCATGCAATTTGAGGGTATTTTGTGTAGCTACTCTAATTCTGAACATGGATGGAGGAAATAAAAATTGGTGGATGCTTCATCGATGGACTGATGAATATGAGAAGGGATTAGATAGCTATTTAGAAAAAGCCTTTGAAACTGAAGCTCAAGGAAATGAAATTCGTTGTCCTTGCAAAAGTTGTTGCTATCGTTATTGGTTTGAAGAAAACATTGTGAAAGATCATGTGATTTCCAAGGGTTTTGTACCTACATCAGAACCGGAATCAGAACCAAGAGTAGATGATCAACCAATTGAGCATGGTGCTGGATTATATTTTGATGATGACATGGATGGCTTATTGCATGGTATATTTGGAGAAGGTCCTAATGAAGAGACAACAAGTTTTTATAAGTTAGTAGAAGAAGGTCAACAAGAATTGTATCCAGGGTGCAAAAACTTCTCAAAACTTTCCTTCACTATAAGGCTTTTTATTTTCAAGTGTGATCACAAGCTAAGCAATGTGGCATTTTCTAGTTTGTTAGAGCTTCTAAAGGCTTTGCAACCTGATGCTAATCTACCGTCATCATTTAATGAAGCTAAACATACTTTAAAGGCATTAGGACTTGATTATACCAAGATAGATGCGTGTCCAAATGATTGTATGTTGTATTGGGAGGAGCATGCAGAAGCAACAAGTTGTCATGTATGTAAATCGTCGAGATGGAAGTCAAGTGATAAGGATGAGACGAAAAAAAATTCTCGTCAAATTCCTGCTAAGGTGTTACGGTATTTCCCCATCAAGAAGAGATTGCAAAGACTGTACATGTGTCCAAAGACTGCTCGTCATATGACATGGCACGAAAATGGTCGTATTAAGGATGGGTTACTAAGGCATCCTGCTGATGGAAAAGCTTGGAAGGACTTTGATTTATCCTTTCCTGACTTCTCAAAAGAACCTAGAAACGTGAGGCTGGCATTGGCAACTGATGGGTTTAACCCTTTCAACAACATGAGCATTGTTCATAGAACATGGCCAGTTATGTTGATTAATTATAACTTGTCACCATGGATGTGCATGAAGCCAGAATTCATTATGTTAACTCTTCTAATACCGGGTCCTTTGTCTCCCGGGAATAACATTGATATATTCTTGCAACCAGTGATCAAGGACTTGAATGAGTTGTATGAGTTTGGGGTTCAAACCTATGATTCTGCCAGTAACCAAATGTTCAATATGCATGTTGCCTTGCTGTCTACAATCAGTGACTTTCCAAGTTTAGCAATGTTGTCAGGGTTTAGCACCAAAGGAAAGCTAGCATGTCCGGGCTGTCATTATGAAACTTGCTCTCTATATTTAAGACGTAGTAAAAAGATGTGTTACATGGGCCATCAAAGATTTGTGGACTGGTACCATCCATATAGAAGATACAGAAGAAACTCTATTTGGGATCATAGGGATGTAGCTGCACCAGTTCGTTTGATAGGGCATGAAAAATTTGAATTGCTGGCTAACTATCAAAATGAATTCGGAAAGAGTTGCATTGGGAAAAAAAAGAAAGACCAGGAAGATAATCCATGGCGAAAAAGGTCTATATTTTTCAATCTTCCTTATTGGAAGTTTATTTCATCTCCGCATTCTCTTGATATGATGCACATAGAGAAAAACATATTTGATAATATTATTAGAACATTGCTAGACATTCCTGGAAAGTCTAAGGATCATATGAATGCACGATGGGATTTAGCCGAGCTTAATATAATGCCCGAGCTCCATCCAAAGATATCTGCTGATGGTAAAAAAATTGAAATGGCAAAGTCTCGATTTTGGATGACAAAGGAAGAGAAAAGCACATTCTGTCGTGTTATTAAGAGTGCGAAGTTGCCACAAGGATATGGTTCCAACATTGCAAGATGTGTATATGTTAATGATCGGAAGATTGTTGGTTACAAAAGTCATGATGCTCACTTTATAATACAATACTTACTTCCGGTTGCTGTCAGAAAAACAATGCACAAGGATGTAGCAATCCCACTGATGATATTAAGTGCTTTTTTCAAGGGAATATGCAGTAAAGTGGTAGATCCCCAAGACCTTGCTCGTCTATATATTGAGATTAGTGAGACCCTTTGTCAGTTCGAAAGGATATTTCCACCAACATTTTTTGATATCATGGTTCACCTACCTATTCACCTAGTAGAAGAGGTGACGTATGGCGGACCTGTTTCGGAAAGCTGGATGTATCCAATTTAAAGTTATCTTCGAATATTGAAGTCATATGTTCGGAATAAGAGTCATCCCGAGGGTTCAATGGCTGAAGGAAACATAGCTGAAGAATGTATCACATTTTGTGCTAGATATTTGGGTGTTGATCTCAAAGCGAGATCTGCTAGTTTCGAAACTTGTTCTCATGAGAATTCTGAGAAGTCCTCAATGTTTCCAACTATGGGTCATGCTATACCAGGAAAGGGGAGAAAAAAAAAAGAACAAAAAGGAGCACGAGATATATAAAATTGAACACGCCACCTTAGCTCAAGCTCATCGTTATTTCGTATTCAATTGTCAAAATGAAGATGTTGAAAATTATATCAGGTGAATAGTTTTTTATACTAGGTTGTTTTATAATTTAAAATCTAAATTGTTAAAAAAAATATAGACTTTCCAACTCATTAAATTTATTTGAGTATAGTGAGCACAAGGCCTTTGTTAGTGGTCGAGAGAAAAGAAAATGGAAAGGTGCTCAAAGTCATGGTAGAGATTTTATCGATTGGTTTAAGGAGAAAGTTGAACAGCAGCTTCAACAGGGAGAGTATATTCTGGATCATATCAAATGGTTATCTGCAGGGCCATCTCTTATTGCTAGAAGATTCACAAGTTATTTTGTAAATGGTTTTCGGTTTCACACTATAAAACGTGATGCAAATTGTGTTACTGAAAATAGTGGAGTCACTCTAACAGCTTTGACTGAAAGTTTTGCTAGTAGCAAGGACCAGCGTCCTATCATCGGATATGTAAGTTATTATGGTTCAATACAAGAAATAATAGAGATACACTACCATGATCAGTGTAAAGTTGTTTTGTTTAAATGCTTGTGGTTTCATTCTGAAGAAGATGATTATGGGCTTACTAGAGTTAATTGCAACAAGCTTGTTAGTGAAGAAGATCCATTTATCTTAGCAACTCAAGCACATCAAGTGTTCTATGTGGATGACCCTTCTAGTGCGGGATGGCGCTATGCAATTCGAATTCAGCCAAAGGATAATTGTGTTGATAATGGTATCATCAATGATGAAGCTAACGACTTGTCTTGGAGAAAAGCCAACTCCTTCACTTATGATAAGATCACTACCATTGGTGTGGAAGATGAAATAACTTGTGTTCGAGAGGATGTTCCTGCAACAGTGATTGATTTGGATGAGCACATCGTAGATGAAGAAGGTTTTATAGAGGCTTTTGGAATTGAAAATGAAAGAGAAGATTGAATCATTTGTTATTAGTTATAGATAACATATTTATGATAGGTAATTAGTTAGACGTGTGTATTTTTTTTAAAGTTGCTGGTTTTATTTATGATACTAACATCCATATGTTTACTTGTTGATTATCTTGATAGATGGGGAAAAGAAACGCATCAAACCGTCAGCGGCTTGAAGGTTTAACACAATATGAAAAGTTAAGGAATCAAAGACTTCAGTTCAATGCTGAAAGAATGGAAGTTGCTGGTTTTAAAAGTCTAGCCAATAAAGTGTTATTGTCAAGTAGCAAAGAAAAACAACCTGTGGATGAGGAGATGCCAGATGGAGAGAGTGACTATGAACCTAGTGATCATGATCAGCAAGAAGAAGAATAAGATTTGGCATTCTTACTCTTTATAAACATACTCAATGTTAATTATTATCATAAGATTTATTATACTTAATGATAATTCTTTGTACAGATTGTAGTGAGTGAAAATAATCAAAGGAGAGACAAACAACAAGTATTACCTCAGAAGTTGTCCATGGTTCAGTTTGCCAAAACAACAGCTCAGAAAATGCGTCAATGTCTGTTAACACAACAACAAACAAAGGAACAAAACTCACAACAAAATGGGAATTTAAATGTTCAACCTCAACTGAAGCAACATGCCGTGCCAAAGCTTCATCAACAACAACAAAAAAACAAAAAAATGGCAGTTGCAACTCCCTCAACGAAGAAATCTGAACAAGTGCAGTTTTTCCCTCCAGGACATTTGAGTATGTACAAGAGTATGCGACAACAACAACTAAAACAACAACATCAAAAAAGATCACTTGAAGAGTGTCTGGATAATGAGCCATCTGCTGATGAATTGGAGGGTCCACTTGAGGATGTTTTATCAACAAGACAAGAGAGAAATTTTGATATGGATGAGGACATACTACAAGATGAGGACATACTGCTAGATGATGTGCATGCTATATGCACTGCCATAGACAGAAATGATGTGCCACAACATCAAATAACAACCAATGAAACAACCAACCTTGGAGGTAATCACTCTAATATTATGGTTTAGATTTAAATAATCAATCAAAAAGTTTCTGTTTTGTTTAGTACTCTATTTGATTGTTATAAATATAGTACCACAAATGAAGAAGCGTAGAGGGCCAACAACCATGTTCGAGGTGCATCGACGTAAACTGGATGAACGTGAGACAATTATCTTAAATGCAAGTGGTCAACCCATTGGACCTACTTCAGCTGTTGTGGCCAAGTTTAGTCGATTTCTGGGAACGGTAGCTAAATCTCCCCATCTAACTCCTCTTAATTATGTGAGCTGGAAATATGTGCCTACGAAAGAGAAGATATGGGATTATGTGATGGTATGTATGGTTTTAACTACTTTTATTATCATTTTCAGAGTTACTTAAATTCTTTTTGATCATTACAATATATATTGTTTATACAGGAGAGATATATTGTTCCCGAAGAGGGGAAACAATACGTAATGGATACTATAAATGCCTTATGGCGTGTTTACAAGTCGAAGTTGAAAGGAAAGCACTATGAAGCTTATGACACCGATGAAGAAAGATTGATGAATCGTCCTGGTAATATTCCGATAAGTCAATTTGAATAGCTTTTGGAATATTGGAATTCTAATTTGGCCAAGGTATTCGATTATAATATTGTGTTTGAATTTTACCTTTGTATTTAATACCATATCACAAAAAGTGTTGTGATGAGTTATGCAGGAAATTAGTAGCAACAATAAAAGGAGTCGTGGACTACAAGCTGATGTACACACCATGGGTCCTTCCTCATATGCGTTACTACGTCATGAATTGGTTAGTGTATTTTACTAAACAAGTGCATACTTAAATATTATTATTATTATCATAAGTAGTTTGTGATCATATTTTTTTGTTCATCTTTTCATCCTTTTCAGCAACAGAAGGATCCAAATAAGCAACCTCCATCTCAAGCGAGAGTTTATAAAGAGTCTAGAAAAAGAATCACAGGACGCACATACAAAACTAACAACGAGAAGATGTTAGAAAACATTGTGAGTTTAAAAATTTTTTGTTTTAGTTTGTAAGCTGTATGAGATAGACATTAATTAAATTTGGATGTTTTTTCTTTTTCTATTATTATCTCAACAATAGGAAAAAATGGATGCAATGGAATCCCACCCTGATGAAAATGAAGAAGGTAGTATTCCCAAGGATCCTTACTGTGAAGTGGTAGCAAAGGGGGATCATAATGGTCAGCTGCGTCTTTATGGAAGAGGTGTGGCAAAATCTAAGCTTGAGGACAAGGGGAAAGATAACAAACATAGGTACATATTTCCCACTGAATTCTTACAAAGCATCAAGGCAGATTTGATCCGGGAGGTTGCTCCAGGCTTAGCAGCTACTGTTGTATCTCAAATAGAAGCTGCAAATCGTGGAGTGCACTTGAAAATACCTGAAATTTTGGTTTCAAGAAGGAATACTATTGCTAGTGCCACCTCTGGTCAATCTCATGGACAAAGTAATGAAACATTAAACAAGGTAAATAATTTTTTTTATCATTACTATTGTTGGCTGTTGTATTTGACGGGTTTAGGGTAGTGTCAACTCTGGATTTAGCATTTGCTGTTGTTGACTGTTTTTGACAGGTTTATTGATGAAAATACCTAGTATTTGATGAAACTCCTTTATCTTGTTGTTTTTAGAGTTTATTTTCATAGTTTCGGGAATTCGAGCAGGATTGATTATGTGTCTGGACATGAGATGAATTTATCTGCCTGGTTGTATTGCTTGCATGGCGAGGTTAGGGTTGATTAAGGAAGAGGATTATCAGGTTGTAGTGACTAGGATTTTCTTCAAGTATTTGGAATTAATGAGAAAGCTCCAACTAACCTATTGTCTTAAGTATTCTTGTTCACATGGCGTTTGGGGCTGGATGATTACCATTCATATTTGTCTCACTTTGATATTTGAGAAGGTCTGCACATGCATGAGTTTGTGAAAAAAAAATAGTGTCATAAACTGTAGATAAAATAATAACCTGAACTTACAACTTGAGTTTCGAACTCCATTGATTCATACAACTATGTTGAATGAGCTTTTATGTTTTTTGTTTTGTAAAGTTGAACAATTTTTTCCTCGGATTATAATTTGAGTGTATATCAAATTTGCAGGAAGGTGAAGAAGAGGAGTTCATTGAATGAAGCATGTTTATGGAGTAATATTCGATGAGAAATTGGGGTGTTGAGTATCTGCAGTTCTTGTTTTGTTGGTATTTTGATGTGGGTTCATGTGAATCCCGCTATTAGTGATCGAACTTGTTAGTTACGTTGTTAAACATACATATGAAGTTGCATACTCAACTCTTGATGTCCTCTTTTTTGGATTTAGTATTTGATGAAACTCCTTTTATTTTGTAGCACGTTTCAAGTATATCAAACTCTTACTCTTAATATATATATATATATAGTACGTTAATTTATATATATATATATATATATATATATATATATATATGTTTATTATAGCAATCCTATTGTAACAAAATATAAGGTAATAGAAATACTTTGAATTAAGGTAACACATTTATTAAATGTAACAATAATTACAATTTGTAACAAAATTTATAAAAGGTAACATTATTTATTAAATGTAACAGTTACATCAAATGTAATAGTTGTGGTTTCAAATGTAACACTTTATTCAGTTGGTAAGAAAATATTACATTAGAGTTAAAAAATATTACAACAGCTCAAATGCAACGGCATAAAATGTACTGCTTCAAAAATGTTACGTTTTAATGTAATGTAACATTTATTGATGATAATGTAATATTTTCTGTGATACAATAGCACGTGAAATGTAGTAGTGACTATTGATCATGCTAAATTATCTTTATTTTATTTTCTTGCATTTATACCTAAATTTGAAAATTTAAAAGCGATAATTAGTATGTAATTTTTGGCACAGACAATTTTGAATTGTTTGATTCTAGTTCAATTAAATCATTTTTTGTTTTATTTTTATATATTATAGGTGATTAGGTTAGGTAAATGTAGCTAACTAAATAAGGAATAAAATAAGTGACTTATTTAATTTGATCCAACAAGATAAATATTTGGATTAATAGACTAAATGTGGAACAAAATAATGGACCTACTCAATTTGGCTCAATAGGATAAATATCTTGATTATATAAATATGTCGATTGTGTAATAATAATGAGTGAACTTTTTTTAAAAGCGTGATCTTACATCTAGTTAGGATTGAATTATGATATTTACTATTAGTATTTCAATTAATATAAAAAAAATGTTAAATAAATATTTTGTAACGGTTTCTTCACAACTAATGTCACAATGTGTAAAATAATATTGACTTGTATATTATCAAAAGATAAAGATCTCGTGTAAAAAATTTTTATAGACATATATATATATATATATATATATATATATATATATATATATATATATATATATATATATATATATATATATATATATATATTTGAAAATCCATAAAAAAAATTGAAATAGAGTAAAAGATACAGGATGAAAGCAACCGAGATAAAAAGCCCATAAAACGCCCTTATACGGCGTTCCCATAACAGCTCCGTAGGTGCCTCTGCACAGTGGATCATCTCCTCAACAACTCTCTTTTATGGGCCGGCCCAACATTCTCACTTGCTCCTCTTCTAGTGGGCCGCATGTTTCTCATTGCTTTCTTTCTCCGGCCCAACAACTTTAGGTCCACTAACCTAAAATTCCAACTTTTTGAAACCTAGGGGCATTACTTTTCTTTGAATACATGAATATTTTAGTCGATCCAATTTCAACGAAATAACAAAAACGATCAAATAAATCTTACAAACTCATATCTTCCGGTGTTGTTTGTTAACTCGCTGCAACTCGAAACGACACAACGGACACACAGACCGATTCTCGAGCCACCTATCAATACAATATCCATCAAAAACATGTGAGCAAGGCATCTTTCTGGCCTCATAACCAAATGTAAACTCATCCAAACAAACCCTAAAACTCATCTCTCGAATATCCGCACTTAACCCAATCACAACCTTCTCGAGTGCATCCAGGACTTCTCGACTAGCCGGGGTCGGCCTCGAGAAATCTTGAATCGACGTCTCCAACACCCTATCCATCTCATCATCACCCATATGATAAGTCTCGATCCGTAACTCCACTTTCATCTCGATGGTCTCGTGTAGAGAACCATAACTACCATATATCTCGCAAAGGAGGTGGAGGGCGGCGTTGCGAGCAGCCTGTAATATCCGAAATTTTATTTCCGGATATTACCGAGTCAAACCCGTTTTCGACTCGTTGACCGTTTATATGATATCTAAGATTCATACCCATGTAAATTTATATCATTTTATGTAAGCTTAACTCACATAAAATGATGATTTCCAAACCCTAATCCAAGTCATGACGAGACCACGGAAACAATTGACGAAGTCATGACGAGGCCATGACGAGACCACGACAACAATTGACGAGTTTAAGACGAAGCCATGACAAGCTGTGACAAGGTCATGACAAGTCTTAACAACCTTCAACCCACTTCTCCTTTCCCTTGTTTAGCCCATTCCTTCATGCTTCCAGTTGGCCCCAACCCAAAATGTTAAACATCTGCTTAGCATGCCAGTCGTTGACATCCCAGGGAGGAGACGGGCCGTTTGCTTCCTTGTCCTCGCAGCCCAGGAGCCCAGCGGGGTAGCGCCAAGTTACTCTCCATGTCACCTGTCCAGCAGTTACACCTCCTATCTTTCATCCCCTCTTAACTGCACGATCTGCCCAATCCAGCCGTATCTTGTTCCTTCCAAATTCGTATACCTTCTGCTGCTGCTTCGGATTCCCCTTACACGTACACCCCGAAACGACTTGCAAACAGACGCTCAGAACCACAACCACAACAACCAAAACAAGAACTTCTTTCTTCTCCTTGTGTGCCTCAAGCTTTCTGCACATAGCCTCTGCATAGGTGAGGTTGAGTATTTCTCCTTCTACTTCCATTTGTGTTCGTCTTCCTCACCGTCTTTGCTGCTGAGCCATTTACATCTGCATCAGACACATGCCAAAGAAAAGGGTGAGCCTTTCAGTCGGAACTGCAAACCCGTACAGATCCATACGGTCCCTAACCAAACGCACACCCTTGCGGACAGGAAGGATCCCGCTACTACCAGCTATAAAATACTTGTGTCTTCCTTGCCCATATCGATCAGCGCCAGAGTCCCCAGTAGCATCAGGCTTCCTTCCTCGCTACAAACATGTAACAAACCCAATGTATGCTTTTCGTTATAGCTGTGAAGAGAGTAGGACTTTTCTGATCCTTTGTTAGAAGATGAGACACGTGTGTAGATGATGGAAGTACATGCTGTTACAGTGAGTTTCACCCCAGTGAGAATAGGTTAGAATTGTTTTATCCTTTGTGGACAGTAGGAGTCAAAATCAGGAGCATCTAGTAGCCGTTCCTATTTCCAGAATTTTGTTTGTAAGTGGTTGACTTTGAGGATAAGTTTTAATGCTTTAGATTAAGCATCCACCGTTGAAAGTTTGATATGTTGTAGAACGATATACGTAGAGTGATGTGTTAAATTTTGAGAATGAGTTAACGGTCGGATTAGAATTTATAAGGTCCCAAAGTAGGGCAGTTGGGCTGTTTTCCAACAGAGGGGAAATTGACTAAGTATAGAATTTAGATGTTATACCCAACTTTAGAGAGTTATGTAAGAGTAGTGGCTGAATAGTTTTGAGAGATCTTTGCCCCTATGAGAAACATGTATATCATAGAGGACCTAGAGAATTATTTCAGAATTTTTTTATATTTTTCTTCGAGCCTCTTTTTCTAAGCCAAAGTCGGACCTTAACGACTATTAAGAAAATCTAGAATTTTGGTTAACTTTTATAAATCTTTAGTATACTATATCTTGAGAACTAGATTATAAAGATTGGTTCCAAAGGAGATTTGGGAACTAGGTTATAGACTATTTTGTAGTTTCAGGACCGGGGGTAAAACAATCATTTTACCTTTAGAGGGCATTTTAGTAATTTCCCTTCATGAGATAGTACGTCTTATAAGTTTATAACTTCTAAGAGTATGAGATGTGATTTTGATCCACGTGTCTTGTTTGACAGGCGGTTGAGTTTCCACGGTTACATACCGAGTTGAGACTTTAGAGAGTTGTGATTTGATTCAAGTAAGTCCTTGCGACTTACTTAGCCGGTTCTAGATGTTAGCTGAATGATGATAGCGGTGTGTGTTGAGTGTTTGATAATTATAACATGCCTTGGACGACTTTTATTATTTTTATGGCCCAAGTGTATGTATAACGGGCTGTGACATCACTTCCCAGTTCTGCAGGAGACTGGGAGGTTCTCTATACCCAGACCATACAGGTACAAGGTGAGATGCATCGGATCCATTCCTGATGGTTACACGGGGCGAAGGCGAGGTTTGGGAATTCCTCGTGTCACAAAATAAGTATCATTAGTAAGAGTAAATGAACTAAGTAAAGATAATAAATGGATTGTTTGAAAGCATGATGTGTGTTTACTTTTGCTATGGGGTGTGTGTGTGTACTATTCTCTTTTATATAACTTTTAGATAGCTAGAAAACGTTTGTTTTGTGGTGTTGTTTAGATTTTACCACAGGTTAGAGCTACAGTTGAGTGATCCGGA
Source organism: Fagopyrum esculentum (assembly GCA_033239045.1). NCBI lineage: Eukaryota > Viridiplantae > Streptophyta > Magnoliopsida > Caryophyllales > Polygonaceae > Fagopyrum > Fagopyrum esculentum. The sequence continues at coordinate 126,414,824 of BSUD01000005.1, read as the reverse complement.
AGTAGTGGTCAGCCGGGTCTCCGTACTCCTTAGAGTGGGGTTGAGTGTTTGCTTTATTGTTTCTTTTATCGTATGAAGACATATAGAATTTTATGTTTTTTTTTGTACGGTTGGCTGTTAGACGCTGTGTTGCACTCATCTCATTAAAATATTGTTTTATGAATTTCGGTTTCTTTATTTGTGTCTTGTTGCAAGATCCTAGTAAAATTGTTGTCAAACTGAGATCGGGACCCATTGTGAGGTCCTAACTAGTAACAACATGGTATCAAAGCTCTAGGTTGGCAACAATGACACTTTAAATCTTCTAAAGGACCGCATAAGTAAATAAACAAAACCCGAAAGGGGTATGAACTTTTCAAAGAATTTTATGTTTTCAAAATACATGCATAAGTCGGGATAGGATAGAAAGTACGGATGACCACCACTACCTCCGCGAATCTCAGCAGCTTAGTACTTTTAGAAATGGTATGTTGACTTATTAGCTTGAGTATAAAGATATGTGATATAGATAAACATATGCCGAAGATTAGTAGAATTTATAGTTATATTATGCCCTTAACGGGGATAACAAAATGAGATCCTCACTCCGTTGACACACTTAAGTATAATTAAAAGGTTTCAACGTAAGGATAAGTATGCTCAACTTATGAGCATTAGGGTAGACGAACATCCGGACAACTCCTTCGAACTTGTTGAGGAACGTTGAGACGGAAAAGTGAAGACCAAAAGACAACCCAAACAACATTAGCCAGAAGGGGATACTGCGCCAACTCAACATGGTCAAAGGAAGAATATACATGAGAGTAGTTCCACAAAAGCGTTGGATGACCGGCAATTATACAAGTTAGGAGAGACAACCCATAAGTTCTTTCAAGTGTGGTGGAAAGCAACGTTGCAAACAAAGAAGATGGTGGCAGAAACAAACATAGGCATGGAAGTCAATGAGAGGTAGTAGCGATCCAGACAAGAGACACAAAATTCAAGCTCACTGGCGGACCAGAAGGTGGAAGTTGATACCAGAAACAGAGCAGAATATGATCACCCTCAACAATCTACTTGACACCACAATCAAGATGGATAACCGAGGCAATCAAAAGCATAGAAGTCAACACGAGATACATTGTCCATCCAAATATGAAGAATTAAAGAGCTGCAGATTGGAAGCTTACGTGTTGCCAGAAAGTGAAAGGTAGATTTCACCAACATGGAAGCAGAGTGACTTTCTATAAGACAAGTGAGTGACAACAAAGATTGTGATACAAATATCCAAATCATATAATCATGAAAGCAGAGTCAAAGGATCACTACAAAGGCAACATTATAATTCAATACCCACCAAGGAAGGAGAGTTTGTGAGAATGATCATGGCGTAACCGAAGGCCACAATAACTTCCCTCTCACAAATGGACTTAAAGTATCAACACCAACGATTCACCCCAGGGAACCACAAGCCCTTGAGGGTTGAGGTAAAAGTAATCTCGAAGATACATATACGAGCTATCGTGGGAGAGTTGACGAGTCCGTTGACGGTAGATGAATGATAAATATAAACTCGGAAAGAGTATAGCGCTCTTATAGTGAGAAAGTGAAGTGTAGAGTATAGAAGAGTTAAAGAAGTACAAGCGGAGAAACTGGAGAGATATAGATGTTCACCAGGTATATCAAATTTCGAAGAGATAGAAGAAAAGTAAGTCTACGATCTTATAGAAGGTCAACTACAGACTAATTGGAAACAACAGAGAATTCACACGTGCTGGCTAACTAGTGATGGTTGGTTGACAAATAAGAAGAATAACCACAAAGTTATAAATGAAATTTTATTACCATCTGGAGAATTTCTCCCAGAGATCAACGACGACAAGGGTGAAGTTAAAACAATACAAGTACTAGTAGCCTCGATGGTATCAATGAATGAGCCCAATATGATAACTCTAATTAAGAAATTAAAGAGAAGCTCTTGACGGTCGTTAATGACCATTTATGATAGTAATTGTGTAAGGAGAACTGTTGTGAGTAGTTGCTTACTACTGACTAAAGAAAGATACATATCAAAGTTAGTATGAAGGGGTCCCTGTAAGAAGAACTAGAAGAGTAAGAAGAAACAAATGATTGTGAACATGTCCTATGCCTTATCATTCCACACAAGTAGGACTGATGGTGCTCCTCCAAGAAAGGGTGGGGTCAAACTGACTAGATTGACAGAGGAAGCCCTTGTGATTAAAAATGTGTCATGGAATAATTAGAATTATAGAGGCGGCACAAACATAGAGGGTATGATTTAAAGCCTTGGTGAAATGTCTTATCGAGTTGTGAGGTGATTGCAGATGAAATCTACATGTTTGCTAGAACAGACAAGAGAAAGTGTAAAGTTGATTGACTAAAGGTTGTTATATGGATCCGGTATTACCCCAATAAGATGATTACCGAAAATTGATTATATAAGATTTTAATGAGAAAGGGAGGTATGCCAATAAGAGTTGATGGAAGTAATAAGACCAATCAACGTGGTCCGTAAGGCGTATACGAGGAAACTCAAAGGGATTTAACTATCCTACTGGGTGTAAAGATTTAAGGAAAGTAAAGCGACATGAGTATGAAGAAAACATAATAAATGCGATACAAGGAATTTGAGAAAATCATATGCATCTGATATGTTGTATACAAAGGGTACAGGTAGATCTTTAATAAAAAGTCATACTATCGGACCGATGCCCTATGATGGATAAAGTGTAAACCAAGCGTATAGCTTAACTAATGAGAAGGAAATTCTTGTATAAAAAGGGCGGTCATGCTAATTTTTTTTTAAAAATAAAGTGTCGAGAGGAGGGTGCCTTTATAGAATCTTTTCAAGAGTACTATGTAACTGAGGTTTAAACATGGTAGGGATAGTAATGCCCGATTGACAGTTAGAGACCGAATCGGAGAAGGAAAATGTTATAAGATGAGTCTAGTATAAGAGTTCACGAGACAAGCATGAGATACCATCATGTGGTTTTGTTAGTCTCGGTGTAGAATTATTACCCCATCTCGAGAATTTGAAGCTAAATAGAAAACTTCATGTCAGGATTGTAAGTAGATCAAGGTGAAGGCTTGTAAGTCATTGGGATGTGCCCTATGTTAGAAGTCAAAGGGATCGTGGAAGAATAGCCACATTGAGTAGTCCTGACGAGTAGTAAGTAGAGTTCCGAGGAGACCTAAGTGAATTCGAGGAAATCCTAGACCAAAAGTGTGAATCATCCTTAGAATGACGGTCGGCTTGAGAGGGCCTTACCGTTATTAGAAAGGGATTTATGGGCGAAAGTCTGGGATATTATCCAGACTCACGGAAGACGCCATTATGAGTAATGGGTAGCACAATTTTGATTAGAGTAGCACAACGGAAGCGTGGTGGGCCCATAACCCACATATCAGGACTCTTGGTGTTATTTTTCTATGTCCTCAAGTTAAAGAATTAGAGAACTATATGAAAATATCCACCGGAAGTGTGATCTTGGATTACAACAGATCGAAAGCCTGACAAGAAACAAGTGATGAGGTATTATTTGAGAAACGGTCCAATTGAGTCATATTAGGGAGACAAGACCAAGTGAGTGGTCTTTCAAAGAGCTTTAAACACCTAGTAAAGTGTCGGGAGATGGCTCTAATCATTGTTTCGGAATTTATAGACGGGATCTTCCGAAAAGTCTGGAACAAATGGAGTCAATGGAAGGAAGAAAATTTTATTGTTATTTTGGTAGAGTTGCCAAAAGATCTAGAGGTGAGTTTAAAAAGGAAACCGTTGATATATTAGAACTGATTGAGCCTTCATTTTATCGACTGGTACTATTACCCATACTAGAGGATGTACGCCACTGTTCCCCATGTCTCAGTGAGAGAGTACTTACCGGATAAGGGACACGCCATCAGCTTTAAGAATCGGATAGTTGAGCCAAAGCAAACTTTTGTGGAGTACCTAGTAGCCGTTCTGGAGCGCAGTACTAGACGTTTGTGGTCCAAGGAAATACCGGTGTTGAGGATTCAGTTGTCTATACGAGAAGCTGATGAGGCCACTCGGGAGGCAGATGAGAGCAGTAGACGTAGTTATCCCAAGTTCTTTGCAGAGTTAGCCGCTACGGTTGTACCAACGAGTTAGTGTTTGGATGTTGTTCGTGTGATTTTTGTGATTATACATGGGATTGAGTGATTGTGTTTTTATGTCTTGTCTGATTATGATGATTGAGTAGTTTGCATGTTAGAAAACGAGATGAAATATATATATATATATAAAATAATTAAATAATTAAATAAATAAATTTAGTCAGACCAAGTGTTACAAGTCTATTTATGGAAATCGTTTGACTAGATACATTATTCTAAGTTTCGGGACAAAACTTATTTTAAGGGGGGCACTGATGTAATATCCGGAATTTTATTGCCGGATATTACCGAGTCAAACCCGTTTTCGACTCGTTGACCGTTTATATGATATCTAAGATTCATAACCATGTAAATTTATATCATTTTATGTAAGCTTAACTCACATAAAATGATGATTTCCAAACCCTAATCCAAGTCATGACGAGAACACGACAACAATTGACGAAGTCATGACGAGGCCATGACGAGACCACGACAATAGTTGACGAGTTTAAGACGAAGCCTTGACAAGCTGTTACAAGGCCATGACAAGCCTTAACAACCTTCAACCCACTTCTCCTCTCCCTTGTTTAGCCCATTCCTTCATGCTTGCAATTGGCCCTAGCCCATAATTTGTAACAGCTCCTTAGCATGCCAGCCGTTGACATCCCAGGGAGGAGACGGGCCGTTTGCTTCCTTGTCCTCGCAGCCCAGGAGCCCAACGGGGTAGCGCCAAGTTACTCTCCATGTCACCTGGCCAGCAATTACACCTCCTATCTTTCATCCCCTCTTAACCGCACGATCTCCCCAATCCAATCGTATCTTGCTCCTTCAAATTCGTATACCTTCTACTACTGCTTCGGATTCCCCTTACGCGTACACCCCGAAACGACTTGCAAACAGACGCTTAACACCACAACCACAACAACCAGAACATGAACTTCTTTCTTCTCCTTGTGCGCCTAAAGCTTCCTGCACACAACCTCTGCATAGGTGAGTTTGAGTATTTCTCCTTCTACTTCCATCTGTGTTCGTCTTCCTCACCGTCTTTGCTGCTGAGCCATTTACATCTGCATCAGACACATGCCACAAAGAAGGGCGAGCCTTCCAGTCGGAACTGCAGACCCGTACAGATCCATACGTTCCCTAACCAAACGCACACCCTTGCGGACAAGAAGGATCCCGCTACTACCAGCTATAAAGTACTCGTGTCTTCCTTGCCCATATCGATCAGCGCCAGAGTCCCCAGTAGCATCAGCCTTCCTTCCTCGCTACAGACAGGTAACCCAACCACCGTATGCTTTTCGTTATAGCTGTGAAGAGAGTAGGACTTTTCTGATCCTTTGTTAGAAGCTGAGACACGTGTGTAGATGATGGAAGTACAAGCTATTACAATTAGTTTCACTCTAGTGAGAATAGGTTAGAAAATGTTTATCCTTTGTAGACAGTAGGAGTCAAAATCAGGAGCATCCAATAGCCGTTCCTATTTCTAGAATTTTGTGTGTAAGTGGTTGACTTTGAGGATTAGTTTTAATGCTTTAGATTAAGCATCCACCGTTGAAAGTTTGATATGTTGTAGAAATATATACGTAGAGTGATGTGTTAAATTTTGAGAATGAATTAACGGTCGGATTAGAAATTATAAGTGGTTGACTTTGGGCTGTTTTCCAACAGAGTGGAAATTGACTAAGTATAGAATTTAGATGTTATACCCAACTTTAGAGAGTTATGTAAGAGTAGTGTCTGAATAGTTTTGAGAGATCTTTGCCCCTATGAGTAGCATGTATATCATAGAGGACCTAGAGAATTATTTCAAATTTTTTTTATATTTTTCTTCGAGCCTCTTATCTTAAGCCAAAGTCGGACCTTAACGACTATTAAGAAAATCTAGAATTTTGGTTAACTTTTATAAATCTTTAGTACACTATATATTGAGAACTAGATTATAAAGATTGGTTCCAAAGGAGATCTGAGAACTAGATTATAGACTATTTTGGAGTTTCAGGACTGGGGGTAAAACAGTCATTTTACCTTTAGAGGGCATTTTAGTAATTTCCTTTTATGAGATTGTACGTCTTAGAAGTTTATAACTTCTAAGAGTATGAGATGTGATTTTGATCCACGTGCCTTCTTTGACAGGCGGTTGAGTTTCCACGGTTGCATACCGAGTTGAGACTTTAGAGAGTTGTGATTTGATTCAGGTAAGTCCTTGCGACTTACTTAGCCGGTTTCTAGATGTTAGTTGAATGATGATAGTGGTGTGTGTTGAGTGTTTGATAATTATAACATGCCTAGGACGACTTTCATTATTTTTATGGCCCAAGTGTATGTATAACGGCCCGTGAAATCACTGCCCAACTCTGACAAGAGACTGAGAGGTTCTCTATACCCAGACCATACAAGTACAAGGTGAGATGTATCGGATCAATTCCTGATGGTTACACGGGGGCGGAGGCGAGGTTTGGGAATTCCTCGTGTCACAAATTAAGTATCATTAGTAAGAGTGAATGACCTAAGTAAAGATAATAAATGGATTGTTTGAAAGTATGATGTGTGTTTACTTTTGCTATGGTGTGTGTGTGTGCTATTCTCTTTTATCTAACTTTTAGATAGCTAGCTAACATTTGTTTTGTGGTGTTGTTTAGATTTTACTACATGTTAGAGCAACAGTTGAGTGATCCGGAAGTAGTGGTCAGCCAGGTCTCCGTACTTCTTAGAGCGGGGTTGGGTGTTTGCTTTATTGTTTCTTTTATCGTATGAAGACAGATAGAATTTTATGTTTTTTTTGTACGGTTGGCTGTTAGACGTTGTGTTGCACTCATCTCATTAAAATATTTTTTTATGAATTTCGGTTTCTTTATTTGTGTCTTGTTGCAAGATCCTAGTAAAATTGTTGTCAAATTGAGGTCGGGACCCATTGTGAGGTCCTAACCAGTAACGTCATGAGTTCTGAGAATTCGGGGTGTTACACAACCAATGGAACACCACCATTGTCAAGCTCCAAGCTGAAGGGACGCCGGTGATTTCCGGTTAGACCGCCACAAAGACGGACATTATAAGCAATTATGTACATCCCGTCACCACGCAAGTACTCGTAGCTAAATTGGACATACAATCCGCGGGAAATGATTATGGGATCTCCGCTCTCCGTCTGCGGCTGACGAAAAAAGTATGATGCGGTATGAGTTTCCGGGTGCCGCGTCTTCAACACATGTAACAAAACTAGACATGGGTCCAATTTGGACAAAACCGCCAAACCGACGGTTTAGGATTGGAGGTTTGGGTAGTGTAGCCTTATTTTCATTTTTTTAAAAAGGCCAACGCCTGTTTAGCGAAGAAAATTGTCGTTGCTCTTTTAGTCCAGCCAACGGCTATTTCAAATAGCCATTAGTGGGCCCCACGGCCCCAACTGCTACTAGGCGTTGGTATGTGTTTTTTTAATAAATGGTAAATGAAAAATGCTTGTAAAAAAACCCCACTCATTTTCCATAAATACTCAACCACTCTTTCATTATATCTCACACCAATATTCTCAACTCTCTCTACTACTACTCTCAAGTCTCAATCTCGTATCCCAATTCTCAATTTCTCGAATTTGTTATTTGTCTCCCGAGCAACAACACTCCTCCTCATTTCTTCCCTATTACCTAAGATAGCGACACCCAAATGCCCGAAATGTCACAAGATGAAGGGGCATTTTGACAAGTTCTTCAACCAAAAATGCTTACATATGACATTTTTACAAAGCATTACAAGAAGGGTGGGACGGTGAACGAATATTGTCAAGTCTCGTGCAACTATTGTCCAAAAGTGTATAACTGCAGAGCGAAGGACGGCTATGGGACTTTGCAAACCCTCATGCAAAAAGTCCATCCCGAGAAGCTAGGGTTATCACGGGACGGTCTCAATTGTCCCACGGGTTTCCTTCTTCTTCTTCTTCTTCTTCTTCTTCTTCTTCTTCTTCTTCTTCTTCTTCTTCTTCTTCTTCTTCCTCCTCTCAATCTCTTTTATTTATGGATAATCATAGTGAAGAAACTTTAGGATTAGCCAACCTTGTATGTTCTCATACATTTTCATTTTCTTATGCGGATAATGAAGAAGTTCGAACATATAATACTAAATATATCTCTAGTCTTCTTTTAAACCAACTTCTCGCAAAACCGTTTCCAAATAAGTTTCTAAATCTTACGGACAAAAGAAATAAAATATTTTTTTTCGATTTGATCATCTTTTTCGCATCAAGTTTCTATTTGTAGTGATATTTGGAGTACAATATCTCAAATTTTTTTTTACATGGGCCTTATTTTACATTTTATTGATAACGATATATTTTTGCATATTTGTTGATGCATTTTGCCATTTCAACTAAAGACATAATGTCACAAACATTGCAAACTTGATAAAAACGATTTTACAAAAATATAATTTACAAGGTCAAGTTTTTTCATATTCTTTTGATAATGCATCCGCTAACACCTCCGCCGTAAACGATTTGGTGGAGGATGTGGGACAATATTTGCGAACTCCTTTTATGTATCAAATATGTGTATGTCATATTTTAAACTTATGTGTTCAAGATGGACGTAGAATTTTATCGGTTATGCTAACCCCAACACCAACATTATTGAACATATTTGACACTCATCCGATTTTAGAAAAAAATGGAGAGCAATATGTTTACAAAATAATGTTCATCCAATTGCATTTTCAAAAGACTTTGGAACACGTTGGAACTCGACTTACAAATTACTTTTTTTTTTTGTAGGAACTTACAAATTACTTAGTCAAGCCCTTCGTTACAAACAACTTTTACATGTTTTTTCGCACAAAACATTCCGTGGTTAGTGTTAGATGATAAAAATGTTTGGCAAACTTGCCTTGATATTTGTAATGTTTTAAAGGTTGTTAGTGATTCAACTAATATGATGAGTTACGTTTACACTCTCACTTCTTGTACCTTCTTAAATATAGCCGTTGTTCGCTCAAAAGGGTGTGCATCAAAGTCTTAATATTTATATCTAGAATTCGAAAGCAAAGCGAACCCGCAGTGTACGGATCAGCTGTAGAAAGGTAAGAATTCCAGAGTCGAACTCAGGGATTTGGTGAGAATAAATTCAAAATCAATTATCTAGCGGAAGTATAAAAACTTTTGTGATTTGATAAAGGGAGAAATGATTCCAAGGATTCAAGTATCCGATTTCGGCCTTCGATTCAAGACATTCCTATAGATATAAGACAGTGTTTATATTGCCAAGATTAAATGTTCAAAGGTAGGATTCGTACGATGAAGTTCCGACACCTATATAACTAATCTAAAGGTTCTCTCTATAAGGGTTGTTGAGGCTGCAATATAGAAAGATCTAAAGACAAGAATTATGTTCAAGTTAACTATCTAAAACTCCAGGATATGACTCTCCAAAGTAAAGATTAGAAAACACACTTAGAATCTTAATAAAGGATGTTGAGTCTCTTTATTACTCAAATCTTATAACCTTAATCTATTAAATGTAGAATCAAATTTGAAGTCTCTTCATACACTCTATTAGAGGTCAATAAGGTTAATCAATGTTGGGATTTAGACAAGGATTAGTTTTGGTTAAAGATTAATTCACTTGAAGTTCGTCAGAAGAATAAATCGTGCTGTTCATAAGAAAATCGGCCGATTTTCCTCAAGAACAGTCCGATTTATCTGTTTGTCGCAAAACTAAAATTTAAACTCTCAGGGTCTTAATGTTTGAATGAGTTCAGTCTATCATCATCTAAGCCTTAATCATCAACTATTCTCCCCAGAATCACAAGGTTTTTAGCCAACCATTTTCAAAATCGAATCAAATTAATTATTGAAAGAGATATCGCAAAGAAACCAAATCTTGAATGAAAAATCCAATAACTTTCAAATCTGTAAACTATTGTCAAAACAAATCAACGTATCTCTTAAGTTACTCAAATTCGTGCCTAAAAACAGTAAACACTTCAATGAACAGAGAAATCTCACAACTAGAATCAAGATTAGCTTTCCGGCAAAGAGTTCTTCAATCTCCTTCCAAGAATCTTCAATTCCTCTCAAACGTGTAAAGATTTCCCGCTACGGCCCTCTCGTTTTCGTTCCTAGGGTTCTCTTCTATAGTTTCTTGCAAATGGGCCGTTTGGAAAAACTCTCCTCTAGCCCAAAATAATTAGGCTTTGTGTCGTCTTTCCATTTGGCCGAAAAACATAATAAATCGACCTAGGCGATTTATGCACAAAATCGTTCGAATTATGAAGAGGAAAATCGTCCGATTTTGCTTGCATATTGGCACGATTTTCTTCAACAGAAAGTGCTCTTCTCTTAGCTCGTTTTCTATGCTTCTTCTTTGCAGTTCCTTAGTTCTTTGTGACTCCCTTTTGACTCCTTTAGCTTTCTTATCATCCTTAGATACTCCTTGCTTTGCTTTAGCTTCCAATTCCACTCCATTTACCTACAAATCATCCAAAACTCGTGTAGATCTCTATTTCCGACAATTTATTGAATAGAACATAAAAGGCATAATAAAATCTCTCTAAATGCAAGGTAAATGGAGATAATCTTCTCTAATATGCATGAATATGATGATACATAATTCATGTCATCAAAATACCCCATACTTGCCTCTTGCTTGTCCCTAAGCAAGACTCAAATTCAGAATATAAGAGGTCATGGACTATATATGTATGAAAACTCAAAACTTTTCTTTTGGTAGTGCTTCTTCTTATTGGATCACCCTCAAAGTGATATTTCAAGGCATAAAAAAGGCAAAGCATGTATCAATGGTAATTATAAGATGAACTAACCTACTTTTCTTTCATGAAAACACAAATAAAGAACATGATAAAGGTGTAGAGGTAATCAAAGTCAAACAAATCTAAGCCATTAAGTCTTAAACATATGCATAAAAGTCTCAAGGTCTTCTAATCAAAGGAAAGGTTCAAGAAACGTATTAAGGGAAGGAGTTCTTTTTGGTAATTGTGGTGCTAATCCGGGAAAGAGGAACACATAATACTTTCAAGATTTTCTTCACCGCACATGCTTTGCATGTAGAAAGCTTTGCTTTCATTTTACTTTACCTTTTGAGAGTATAGACAGCGGTGCACAAAAACCGAAGCCTAGGAGATCGGCGTTTCTCAATTTCGAGATGCCTCAAACCCTTGATGCACATACCATATCCCGTTAGGACTTGTCGTTCAATCGGACTTTGGCAAGACACAAACACCCGGCTATGTGAATGGTGCCGAGTTACTCATCCTCATGTTCAACGTCCCCAAACTTATGAATTTCTACACTTTCTTTTTAATACTTTTTCCTTGGCCCTCCCACATCAAACATGCCTTTTTTCAATCGCCTATCCTAATTCCCGGATGGTAAAAGGAGGGTTACATATTTCATTGAGGAGCTAGCATGATCAAGATATGAGAAAAGAAAAGAAGTGAATTGCCTTAGTCATCCTTAAATGATGTAAAAGAACTTGCAATATAGCTTCGACTATCATTTCATTCTCTTATCAAAACAACTAGATCATATAACTTATTCATGTGTTCAAGTAACAAAAGCAAACTCATTCATGCTATAATCAATATCTCAACACAACTAAGCATCTTTTTGCCTATCCATATACACAATTCTTATCATAGAGGTCATTTCCATATAAGAAGCACTAAAATTTTTTGAAAATTCATAGGATTTGAAAAAGATCATGCAAATGCAAGTGTCATGATGGAAAGCAAGTAGTGCAAGAGTTATTACAAGCCAAATTTGTCGAGAGTAGTGGAAAGTACATAAAGTGCTAAAATGGAACATAAGGTATTGTAAGTACCCCCACCCCATACTTGACATCCACATTGTCCCCAATGTGAAAATCAAGCATAGAAAGGAGAAAAATACTTACAATGTAAAAGAAGTGGAAGCTCAATCCTCTGTCGGTGGTGGAGGTGGTGGGTATGGATACATCGGTGCGCTAGGATCGTAGAAGTGGCCGAACTGGTGGTAGTACATGTCTCTCATCTGGCCGTCATAGGATGAGTGCCTAGCGTCTGTCTCTTGTCTGTAGTTCCTGAACTGAGTGTTCAGGGTCTCGTAGTCGGTGTGGAGAGCATGATAGTCGGTGCTGAGGGTCTGGAAGCTAGATACTAGCTCCCTAAAGTGGCGGGGAGGGCGACGTCCTCGTCCTCCTGGAGCACGTGCAAATGAGCGGCGGGGTGGCTGCATGTCATCCTCCGTCTCCTCCTCGCCTCTACTAGTCCGGCTGGGTCCTGCACCATGAGTGTCGGTGTCTATGGCATCAGTAGCATGGCCGCTATGGGTGTCACTCTCAAACTCGAGCATGGTCCCCTGCTCTCTATCCTTATCCTCCTCCTCGGAGTCACCTGCATCATCATCATAATAAGTAGGAGGAGAGAACTCCTCAAGCATCGACTCGAACGTCTCCTTCCAGTTTCTCTTGTTCCGAATAGTGTATTCGGACTTCCATATAATCTCGGATGGCTTCTTCTTCGGATCCCTGTGCAATGACATGGGCACATGAAGTGTTCCTCTCCCTCGAGGAATCAAGACCTGTCGAACAACCAACCGCTGGGAGCCTAATGGAAGGGCACTCTCAGCTAGAGTGCATCCGGAGAAGTCCAATCCCATAGTCTTAGCCACATGAGTGACAAGACCTCCTGCACAAATATCGCCCTTAGCTTTGTTGGCTATCTTTCCTAGATAGTCAGCAAGCATGGTGGAAATGTCGGGAATGGTGGTGGATGTCATGCAGTAGAGAATGAAGAGCTCATCAGCCTTGAGCTTCTGTGGAGTCTCTGTCCGTGCAAATAAGCTCTCACTGAGAATCCTATGCACTACCTTGAAGGAGAGGTTGTACATACTAGTTTCCTTGGAATTTCCGGGTCACCACTTGTCTCCACCATATTCACCTACTGAAATAGCCTCCCAAAAGTCACTTGCACTGGTACCTCTAGCAAATGTGCCTGCATCTGAATAAGAGAAACCAAATAATTCTCCAAAGGTGTCAATGGACATAGTGTGGTTTTGGCTCATAAGACGGAAAGTGACCATCCTTTCCCTAGGGTCATGCTCAAAGGTACTAAGGAATTCTAAGGTGATTTCGGTATAAGCATCCTCCCTAATCGTAGCAAACTGGCTCAGTCCAGCCCTGTCAAGCATCATATCAACATCCTCCCGAACAAATAACGAATCTAAGTCATCAAGTACTATGTAGCGAGGAGGGGTGAATGGGCGATCTACGATGCGTTCATAACGCTTCTTGTGCTTGGATAGGGGAGGGGGGAGCTTAGGGATGTTTTGAGATGGTGGTGGAGGTGGGGGAGGGGCTTTGGAAGAAGATCCCTTCTTCTTCCCCGTGTTTCTAGTTATCCTCTTAACAAGATCCATTCTGAGTCAAAAAATCGGCCTGTTCTTGATAAAAATCGGACGATTTTTCTGGGCTGGGTCAATTTTTCTCTCGATTGCAACGATTCTCTCAATTCTGTAAAGTTCTGTTCAAGCAATCACCACATATAGTCTCCTATAATGATTCCTAAGCAGATTCCTCAATCAATTCCAACGAACAAACACTTCCTAAGCAAAGTTCAATTTGAATTAGAAACTTAGGTTTTTGGAAAGAAAAACCTGAATTCCTTGTGGAGGAGTCGATTGCCGTGCTTGTTGTGGCTAGATCCTTGCTCCTTGTTGAAAATGCTTCAGTTTGGAGCCAAGAATCACTCAAAATGATGAAGGAATGAAGATTGTGGGTTGAGGGCAATTTTCGGCGTTCTTGAGAAGGGGGAAATCGAGAGTTGTAAGTTGTGGAATGAGGAAGATCGAGTGTTGAGTCTTTATATAGAGTCGAGAAATTGTGAAGAAAATCGGACGATTTATAAGGTCGATTTAATCGTCGGGGCGATTTTTCTCTGGATCCAAAGAAAATCGGACGATTTAATTCGATGGGTCGATCTTCAGGTCGATTTATCTTCCTGTTGTCAAAAATCGCCTTGCTCTGCTTCTAAATCGGACGATTTATTTTGGGTAGCTCGATTTTTCTCTGAACACAAGGGAAATCGAACGATTTATTTGGACAGGTCGATCTCCAGGTCGATTTTTCTTCCTGTTGTCAAAAATCGCCTTGCTCTGCTCTTGAATCGGACGATTTACTTTGGTTAGCTCGATTTTCTTCCTTGTTCTTCATGGATCTTGAAAATTAAATTGATTTGTGCTCCCTTTTTCCATGGATCTCTCGAGTTGAACCTATTTTCCTGCGATTAATGACACGACAAACCAAGAGTGCATCGAGGAACAAATAAAAACGAAAACAAAGAAGCGAAACACTTAATCTACTCTAACTAATTGATGAAAGGGTGGAAAACTATACTATCATGGGTTGCCTCCCAAGAAGCGCTTAATTTATCGTCTTTAGCTAGACGGTGTATGGTATGTGTTTAACGGAGGAGGATAGGAGCTATCTCCTGGATTGGTGTGCTTCCAATCATCTAGATGCTAGAGACCAAAAATTCAACAGAAAAGATGGCAAAACAGCGAACCATGCCATGAATGCCATCCCTGTAGCGGTCTCGAATTGACTGCAGTGTTAATGGTAGTTGATTTACGCCCGCCAAGTGTTCGATGAAATGTTTTTGAGGTTTTTTTTTTATTTAGTTTGGCATGAAGATAGATTTCTTACCCTATGGATTGTCGTCCGTCAAGTGTTTGATGAAATGTCTCTAGGAATTGCCGGTTCTGATATGACAACGGATGGTAGAGGTTTCCTTCATTGTCCTCTTAGGGCATTTCAAGGTTGTCGGGATGGAGTAGAGGGAAGCAAAGGTTTCTCTTGTTTGGTTTCTCATCTTAAAAGGCAACATTTTTGTTCCGAAGATAACAAAAATGTGATTCGCAACACTATTGAGAATAACCTTGATGTATTTGTGGCTTTTGAGGAGTCCTTGGCATATCTTGGGTTGTGGTTATGCGGGCGTTGTATGAGTATGCATGCTTTGAGTCGTGCATGTCATCACTCTGATGGTTCCGTTCGTGTTGCTTATGAGGACGGAATGATTAGAAGCTACATTTTGGGTATCTCGAAGCCGGTCGTAGGAGAGTTGTCTGTTGCGGTTATTGAGGAAGGGTTGGTTTTTGATGCGGGTTTGCTCGATAGAGTTTTTCGCATTCCTATCACTACTGTGAAGAGTATCCCGCATAACTGTCGTCTTGCTTTCTCTCAAGCTCTAAAGGGTGCTCTTCAGAGAGTGGTCGCTGAGCCATGTTCTGTGGATGCTTGGGTTGCGTTGCTTCTTCTTCCTCGGTGCATTTTGCAAGTGTTCAGGCCTTCGAATAGGAGAGATAGTAGATCAGGGAGTAGAAAGTCTATTCAACAGCAGCGGATCATGCAGTCTCTGGCTTTGTGGGGTGAGGACGGCGGTATCGACAAGCTAGTGCGGGGTTTGTTAGACCATTCTGAGCATGGGTTTTCGGCAACTACTAGGGTCGCCTCAACGGATGGTGATAGACAGAGAGTGAGACCTAATATCAAGCAATGTCTTCGCAAGGTCTCTGATGGACATTTCACGGCGGCTGTTAAGGTTTTGTCCTCTTCTGGTGTGGCTTCGTTTGATGATGAGACTGTGAAGGTTTTGGAGGCTAAGCACCCCTTCAAGTCTCCACCTTCTCGGGTATGTGAGGTTTTGGAATCTCCCTTTGTTGCTGATGTTGATTTGGTTCTTAGGTGTATTAAGTCCTTTCCCAAAGGTACTTCTTGCGGCAGGGATGGTCTGAGGGCACAACACGTGTTAGATGCTATGTGTGGGGATGGTTCCGCTATTGCTGTTGATCTTCTACGAGTGATCTCATCTGTGGTTAATCTGTGGCTGGGAGGCAGATGTCCGGGGAGTTTGGCGGAGTTTGTGGCTTCTGCTCCTCTTACGCCATTATTGAAGCCTGACAATGGGATTCGACCCATTGCAGTTGGCACTATTTGGAGGCGGTTGGTTTCTAAGGTTGCCATGAAAGGGGTGAGTAAAGATATGACAACCTATCTAGCGGATTTTCAGTTTGGAGTAGGCGTGTCTGGTGGCGCAGAAGCTATTTTGCATAGTGTCAACAGAGTTTTGAGCGAGCTGCATGATGATGGTTCGCTTGCTATGCTTGCCGTGGATTTCTCGAATGCTTTTAATCTTGTTGATAGGACAGTATTGCTTCGTGAGGTGAGGAGAAGATGTCCATCTATTTCTTTATGGGTTGAGTTTTTGTATGGTCAGCCTGCTCGATTGTATCTGGGAGATAGATTTATCTGGTCATCCACAGGAGTTCAGCAAGGTGACCCCTTAGGGCCACTTCTTTTTGCGCTTGTCTTGCATCCACTTGTGCACACTATCCGTGACAACTGTAAGCCTCTTCTTCATGCTTGGTATTTAGATGATGGGACAATCATTGGTCGATCGGAGGATGTGGCTAAGGCACTTGGTATTATTTTGGAGGTTGGTCCGAATTTTGGACTTGAGTTGAATGTTAAAAAAACTGAGTTATTTTGGCCTTCATGTGATGGTTCAAAGCTTCAAGACGGGTTATTCCCTAGAGACATTGCGAGACCATCTTTGGGGTTGAAGTTGTTGGGAGGGGTTGTGAGTAGAGATAGTGGGTTTATTAAAGAATTGGTTATGAAGAGAGCTGATAAGGCATTGGAGTTGATGCGTCTTCTCCCTCAGCTTAGGAACCCACAGAGTGAGCTTCTCTTACTTCGTTCGTGTTTGGGTGTAGCGAAGATGTTTTTTGGCCTGAGGACTTGTCAGCCAGAGCATGTGAAGGATGCGGCATCTTGTTTTGACGCGGGACTTCGTGAGTCGATTGAGGATATGGTGGTTTGTGGGGGTCCTTTTTTCGGGGATCTTCAATGGCGGTTGGCTTCCTTGCCTATTCGTCGTGGAGGGCTTGGTTTGTACTCTGCTACGGAGGCGTCTTCTTACGCTTTTGTTGCCTCCAGAGCTCAGTCTTGGGTGCTCCAAGACCATATCTTGCGTGACAGTGGGCTATCCGGTATGGATTCAGTTTTTTACAAAGCTTTAGATGACCTGCATGTGGCTATCCCAGAGTTCGACCTTTCCAACTTTACTAGTAAGGACACCGTCCCCCCTAAGCCCCAACATATTTTGGCGGATGCTCTTTTTGGTAAAATTGTTCAGGAGATGGTTGAGAGGTTTGATATGACTAATAGACAACAAGCAGTTTTTGGATGTCTGCAAGCGCCGCATAGTCAAGATTTTCTTCTTGTCATTCCCATCGATGGACTTGGTCAATGCATGTCCCCTGTAGAGTACCGCTCCATTCTCAAGTACCGACTTATGATTCCGCTTTTCTCAGCTGGTGAGGTTTGCCCCATTCCTAATTGTCGGAGGGTGTTGGATGCTTTTGGGGAGCATGCTGTACATTGTAAGGAACTTCCTGGCTTCAAGTATAGGCATGATCTGGTTCGTGATGTTCTTTGTGATACCTTTAGACGGGCCGGAATTTCTGTAAAGAAAGAAGCACCTGTGAACTTTTTGACTGATCCGCGGGATGGAAGGTCGACATTGCGGCCGGCGGATGTTTTGGTGTTTGGTTGGAGTGGAGGAAAGCATGCATGTATTGATTTGACGGGGGTCTCACCGCTTGTGGGATTAGGGAACGGACCTTTTGTTGTGGGTCAGGCAGCTTGTAGAGCGGCATCAGCTAAGGTGGCCAAGCATGGAAGGGCATGTGTTGAAAACCAACACGTTTTTCTTCCATTTGCTTTTGACACGTTTGGTTTTTTTACACCCGATGCTGTTGATATTTGTTCGCCCCGGAAGGTATGCGTCAAAGTTTTAAATTTATAAATCTAGAACTCAAAGCAAAGCGAACCCGCAGTGTACGGATCGGCTGTAGAAAGATAAGAATTCCAGAGTCGAACTCAGGGATTTGGTGAGAAAATTCCAATTTCAATTATCTAGTGAAAGTATAAAAGCTTTTGTGATATGGTAAAGAGAGAAATGATTCCAGGGATTCAAGTATCCGATTTAGGCTTTCGATTCAAGACATTTCTATAGATTTAGGACAGAAATTACATTGCCAAGATTAAACGTTTCAAAAGTAGGATTCGTACGATGAAGTTCCGAAACCTATATGACTAATCTATAGGTTCTCTCTATAAGGGTTGTTGAGGCTGCAATATAGAAAGATCTAAAGATAAGAATTATGATCAAACTAACTATCTAAAACTCCAGGATATGACTCTCCAAAGTAAAGATTAGGAAGCACATTTAACTTCTTAATAAAGGATGATAAGTCTCTTTATTACCCAAATTCTTGCAATCTTAATCTATTAAATGTAGAAAGAGGTTTGAAGTGCATTCATACATTCAATTTGAGGATAGAAAGGTTAATCAAGATTGGGGTTTAGGCAAGGGTTGGTTTTAATTAAGGATCAATTCAATTAAAGTTCGTCAGAAGAATAAATCGCCCTGTTCATACTAAAAATCGGCCGATTTTTCTCAAGAACAGCCCGATTTTCCTGTTTGTCGCAAAACCAAAATCTAAACTCTCAGGGTCCTAATGTTTGAATGAGTTCAGTCTATCATCATCTAAGCCTTAATCATCAACTATTCTCCCCAGAATCACAAGGTTTTTAGCCAACCATTTTCAAAATCGAATCAAATTAATTATTGAAGAAGATATCGCAAAGAAACCAAATCTTGAACGAAGAAATTCAATAACTCGTCAAATCTGTAAACAATTGTCAATTCCACTCAATGTATCTCTTAAACAACTCAGTAATGTGTTCACAAACCGCAACCAAAACAATAGAATAGAGAAATCTCACAATCAGAGATCAAGAATGACTTTCCGGCAAAAGCTCTTCAATCTCTCTCCAAGAATCGTTGATTTCTCTCAAACGTGTAAAGATTCTCCCGTGCAACCCCCCCGTTTTCGTTCGTAGGGTTCTCCTTTATAGTTTCTTGCAGATGGGCCGTTTGGCAAAACTCCTCTCTAGCCCAAATTAATTGGGCTTTATGTCGTCTTTTCATTTGGCTGAATCGTGAAGAAAATCGACCTAGTCGATTTAGGTGCAAAATCGTTCAATTTCATCCATAGAAAATCGTCCGATTTTTATGTCTGTTGGCACGATTTTCTTCAACAGAAAGTATTCTTCTTTTGCTTCGTTTCCTATGCTTCTCCTTTGTAATTCCTTAACATTTTGTGACCCTTCAAAGGCTCCTTTGGCTTCCTTAACATCCTTGGATACTTCTTGCTTCATTATTGCTCCCTTTTCAACTCTATTTACCTGCAATTCATCAAAATCTCGTGTAGACCTCCATTTCCGACAATTGATTGAATAGAACATAAAAGGTATGCAAAATCCCTCTAATTGCAAGGTAAATAGAGATAATGTGCTGCAATGTGCATGAATATGATGGTACATAATTCATGTCATCAAAATACCCCATACTTGCCTCTTGCTTGTCCCTAAGCAAGACTCAAATTTAGAATAAATGATGCTATGGATTATGTATGTATGAAAACTCAAAAACTTTTCTTTTGGTAGTGCTTCTTCGTTTTGGATCACCCTCAAAGTGAAATTTCAAGGCATAAAAGAGCAAAGAATGTATCAATGATGACTA
Organism: Fagopyrum esculentum; assembly: GCA_033239045.1. Lineage (NCBI taxonomy): Eukaryota > Viridiplantae > Streptophyta > Magnoliopsida > Caryophyllales > Polygonaceae > Fagopyrum > Fagopyrum esculentum. Next base: position 126,395,072 of record BSUD01000005.1, on the reverse strand, counting down.
TAAGACGAATAAACTCCCTTTTCTTGCTTGAAGCCATAAATAAAGAACATGATAGAGGTGTAGAGGCAATCAAATTCAAACAAATCTAGGCCATTAAGTCTTGAACACATGCATAAAAGTCTTAAGGTCTTCTAATCAAAGAAAGGGTTCAAGAAACGTATTAAGGGAAGGAATTCTTTTTGGCAATTGTGGTGCTAATCCGGGAAAGAGAAACACATAATACTTTCAAGAATTTTCTTCACCGCACATGCTTCGCATGTAGAAAGCTTTGCTTTCATTATACTTTACTTTTTGAGAGTATGGACAGCGGTGCACAAAAACCGAAGCCTAGGAGATTGGCGTTTCTCAATTTCGAGATGCCTCAAACCCTTGATGCACATACCATATCCCGTTAGGACTTGTTGTTCAATCGGACTTTGGCAAGACACAAACACCCGGCTATGTGAATGGTGCCGAGTTACTCATCCTCATGTTCAACGTCCCCAAACTTATGAAATTTTTGCACTTTTTTTTTTTTTAACAAGTTTTTTTTTTTTTCAATACATTTTCCTTGGCCCTCCCACATCAAACATGCCTTTTTCAATCGCCTATCCTAATTCCCGGATGGTAAGAGGAGGGTTACATAATTCATTGAGGAGCTAGCATGATCAAGATATGAGAAAAGAAAAGAAGTGAATTGCCTTAGTCATCCTTAAATGGTGTAAAAGAACTTGCAATATAGCTTCGATTATTATTTCATTCTCTCATCAAAACAACTAAATCATATAACTCATTCATGTATTCAAGTAACAAAAGCAATTTTATTCATGCTATAGTTAAGATCTCAACATAACTAAGCGTCTTTTTGCCTATCCATAAACACAATATTCATCATAGAGGTCATTTCCATGTAAGAAGCACTTAAGATTTTTGAAAATTCATAGTTTTGGAAAAGGTCATGCAAATGCAAGTGATGATAATAGAAAGCAAGTAGTGCAAGAGTTATTACAAGCCAATTTGTCAAGAGTAGTGGAAAGTACATAGAGTGCTAGAATGAAAAGTAAGGTATTGTAAGTACCCCCACCCCATACTTGACATCCACATTGTCCCCAATGTGAAAATCAAGCATAAGAAGGAGAAAAATACTTACAATGTAAAAGGAGTGGAAGCTCAATCCTCTGTCGGTGGTGGAGGTGGTGGATATGGATACATCGGTGCGGAGGGATCGTAGAAGTGGCCGAACTGGTGGTAGTACATGTCCCTCATCTGACCATCATAGGATGAATGCCTAGCGTCCGTCTCCTCCCTGTAGCTCCTGAACTGTGTGTTCAGGGTGTCATAATCGGTGCGGAGGGTACGGTAGTCGGTGCTGAGGCTCTGGAAGCTAGTGACGAGCTCCCTGAAATGGCGTGGAGCTCGGCGTCCTCGTCTAGGGCCTGGAGTATGTGCATAAGAGTGTCGAGGTGGCTGCATGTCATCCTCTGTCTCCTCATCCTGTCTACTAGTCCTGCTCGGTCCTGCTCCATGTGTGTCAGTGTCCATGGCGTCCGTAGCATGCCCGCTATGGGTGTCGCTCTCAAACTCGAGCATAGTCTCCTGTCCTCCATCCTCCTCTGAGTCACCTGCATCATCATCATAATAAGTGGGAGGTGAGAACTCCTCAAGCATCGCCTCAAAGGTCTCCTTCCAGTTCCTCTTGTTCCGAATGGTGTATTCGGATTTCCAGATGATCTCGGATGGCTTCTTCTTCGGATCTCTATGCCATGGCATCGGCACATGAAGAGTTCCTCTCCCACGAGGAATCAAGACCTGTCGAACCACCAACCTCTGCGAGCCCAAAGGAAGGGCACTCTCAGCTAGAGTGCATCCCGAGAAGTCATAACCTAGAGTCCTAGCCACGTGAGTGACTAAGCCGCCTGCACAAATGTCGCCCTTAGCCTTGTTGGCTATCTTTCCTAGATAGTCAGCAAGCATGGTGGCAATGTCGGGGGTGGTGGTAGATGTCATGCAGTAGAGGATAAAAAGCTCATCAGCCTTGAGCTTCTGCGGGGTCTCGGTCCTGGCAAACAAACTCTCACTGAGTATCCTATGTACCACCTTGAAGGAAAGGTTGTACATACTTGTCTCCTTGGAGTTTCCGGGTCTCCACTTATCCCCGCCGTACTCTCCTACGGAAATAGTCTCCCAAAAATCGCTAGCACTGAGACCTCTAGCAAATGTGCCTGCATCTGAGTGAGAAAAGCCAAACAAGTCGCCAAACATATCAATAGACAAAGTGTGGTCTTGGCTCATGAGGCGGAAAGTGACCATCCTTTCCCTAGGATCGTGCTCAAATGTGCTAAGGAATTCTAGGGTAATCTCCCTATAAGCATCTTCCCTGATCGTGGCAAACTGTCTCAACCCTGCTCTATCAAGCATCATATCAACATCCTCTCGAACATATAATGAATCTAAGTCATCGAGCACTATGTAACGAGGAGGGGTGAATGGGCGATCTATAATGCGTTCATAGCGTTTCTTATGCTTGGATAGGGGAGGGGGAAGCCTAGGGATATTGGTAGGTGGTGGTGGAGGTGGGTTAGGGGCTTTGGAAGAAGATCCCTTCTTCTTCCCCGTGTTTCTAGTTATCCTCTTGACAAGATCCATTCTAAGTTCAAAAATCGACCTGTTCTTCACAAAAATCGGCCGATTTTTCTGGGCTAGGTCGATTTTTATCTCGATCTCAACGATTCTCACAATTCTGTAAAGTTCTGTTCAATCTATCACCACACACAGTTCTCTATGATGAATCCTAAGCAAATTCCTCTATCAATTCCAACAACAAAGCACTTCCTAAGCAACTTCGATTTCAAGTGAGAAAACTTAGGTTTTGGAAAGAAAAACCTGAATTCCTTGCGGAGTAGTCGATTGCCGTGCGTGTTGTTGGTAGATCCGTGTTCCTTGTTGAAAATGCTTCAGTTTGGAGCCAAGAATCTCTTGAAATGGTTAAGGAATGATGATTTGAGGGTGCGGCGATTTTTCGGTGTTCTTGGGAGAGGAAAATCGCGAGTTGAAGATGTGTGAATGAAGAAGATCGAGTGTGAAGTCCTTAAATAGGGTCGACAATTTCTGAAGAAAATCGACCGATTTTTCAGGTCGATTTATTTGTCGGGGCGATTTTTCTCTCTGACACGAAAAAATCGGACGATTTTTCTTGGCAGGTCGATCTCCGGGTCGATTTTTGTTTCTGTTGTGAAAAATCGTCTTCCTCTGTTACAGAATCGGACGATCTTTTTATGGTAGGTCGATTTTCTTCCTTGTTTTCTTGGATCTCGAAGATATAACTCAATTGTGCTCCATTCTCCGTGAATCTCTCACATTTGAACCTAGTTTCCTGCGATTAATGACACGACAAACCAAGAGTGCATCGAGGAACATATAAAAAAGAAAAACGAAGAAACAAAGCAATTAATCTATCCTAACTAAGCGAGGGAAAGAAGGGAAAACTATACTATCATTGGGTTGCCTCCCAAGAAGCGCTTTATTTATCGTCTTTAGCTGGACGGTGTATGATGTTGTGTTCAACGGAGAAGGATAGGAGCTATCTCCTCGACCGGAGTTTCCGGTGTGTATTTCTTCAACCTTTGGCCATTAACCTTGAAACTTCCGCTTTGCTCACCCCATACTTCAACTGGAAATAGACGCAGCCTTGAGTTGAATAGGAGGACTTGGTCTCCTTCCTTCAAGTCTTTTGGGATGATGTGCTTGTCATGCCAGCGCTTTGTCCGTTCCTTGTAAATCTTTGCGTTCTCATACGCATTCAATCGGAGCTCATCTAGCTCATTGATGTCTAAGAGCCGTTTCTCTCCGGCTTCTTTCATGTCGAAGTTGAGCCACTTGATAGCCCAATAAGCCTTGTGTTCTAGTTCTACAGGAAGATGACATGATTTACCATAAACGAGATTATAGGGAGTCGTACCTATTGGCGTTTTGAAGGCTGTCCTGTATGCCCATAGTGCATCGTCAAGCTTCATTGACCAATCTTTCCTTGTTTTAGAGACGGTTTTCTCTAAAATCCCTTTAATCTCTCTATTGGATATCTCGACTTGTCCGCTGGTTTGCGGATGGTAAGGTGTAGCTATCTTATGGGTAACCCCATACTTTGCCAATAGAGTCTCGAATCGACGGGCTGTGAAATGCGTTCCTCCGTCACTAATGATGGTTCGGGGAGTTCCGAACCTTGGGAAGATCGTCTTATTGAGGAACTTCACCACTACCAATGCATCATTAGTGGGGGAAGCGATTGCCTCTACCCATCTTGAGACATAGTCTACGGCAAGGAGTATGTACTGGTTGCCGCATGAAGATGGGAAAGGTCCCATAAAGTCGATGCCCCATACATCAAAGAT
>BSUD01000005.1:126358205-126390373 GCA_033239045.1 Fagopyrum esculentum | reverse complement strand
CTCCTTTTCCGTAGTTGCATAATTGTACTGAGCCTCATCTAGCGTTTTGCTAGCATAGTAGATGGCATGAGTGCGACCATCTTTCTTCTGACCAAGAACGGCTCCGATAGCGACATCGCTTGCGTCGCACATGACCTCGAAAGGAAGAGTCCAATCGGGTGGTTGGATGATTGGTGCCGAAATCAATGCTTCTTTGATCCTGCAAAAGGCATCTAAGCAATCTTTCGAGAATTCGAAAGTCGCATCTTTCATCAAAAGATTAGTCAAAGGTTTTGAAATCTTGGAAAAATCCTTTATGAATCTCCTGTAGAAGCCTGCATGTCCTAAGAAGCTTCTAATTCCTTTTACTGATGAGGGGGGAGGTAATTTCTCAATGGTTTCTATTTTTGATTGATCTACCTCTATTCCTCTTTGTGACACTAAATGTCCTAACACGATTCCTTCGGTGACCATGAAATGACACTTTTCCCAGTTTAAGACTAAGTTAGTGTCCTCACATCTCTTGAGAATTAGTGAAAGGTTATAGAGACAGTTATCAAAGGAAGAACCATATACCGAAAAGTCGTCCATGAAGACTTCCATGATGTTCTCTACGTATTCGGAGAAGATTGCCATCATGCACCTTTGGAAGGTGGCTGGAGCGTTGCATAAACCGAATGGCATTCTTCTATAAGCGAACGTACCCCATGGGCACGTAAAGGTTGTCTTCTCTTGATCATCCGGATGAATTGGTATCTGAAAGAAACCGCTATATCCATCTAAATAACAAAAGTAGGCATGTTGGGCTAACCTTTCCAACATTTGATCGATGAAAGGAAGGGGGAAGTGGTCCTTCCTTGTGGCCACGTTCAGTTTGCGGTAGTCGATGCACATTCGCCACCCTGTAACTGTCCGTGTGGGGATGAGTTCGTTGTTTTTGTTGGCAACAACGGTAATGCCTCCTTTCTTTGGTACTACTTGTACTGGACTCACCCACTTGCTATCAGAAATAGGGAAGATGATACCTGCATCAAGTAGCTTAAGGATTTCTTTCTTCACGACCTCTTTCATTGCCGGGTTTAACCGTCTTTGAGGTTGGCGTGAAGGTTTGTAATCCTCTTCCATTAGTATTTTATGCATACATAGAGAAGGCTTTATTCCTACTAGATCATCGATGGTGTAACCTAGCGCTTTCCTATGTTGCTTCAGAACATGCATGAGTTTCTCTAATTCATCATCTTTCAAGTTCGCATTTACTATAACTGGGTATGTGGAATTAGTGCCGAGAAATGCGTACCTTAAGTGCGCGGGAAGTTGCTTCAATTCTAGTGACGGAGGTACTTTGATTGGTGATGAATTATGACCTTCGGACGTTGTGGAGGAAGTCTCTATAGGTGTGGGTATCTCATCATTAGATTCGGAAGCGGCTGCGGTGAAGTCCGGAGAAGCTATAGAATCACTCAATAAATCGACCCCTTCTGTAATAAATCGGTCGATCTTTTGGACGATTTTTCTTTCTGTTGGAAAAAATCGTGCTTCCTCTTTCTGAATCGGACGATTTATTGTCGTCAGGTCGATTTGAGTTTCTGTCGGAAAAAATCGTGCTACCTTTTCATAAATCGGACGATTTATTTCTGGTAGGTCGATTTGAGTTTCTGTTGGAAAAAATCGAGCTGAATCTTCAAAAATCGGACGATTTTTCTCCAATAGATCGATTTTCTTCACAGTTTCCGGAGTCCACTCTAACTCTTCAATTTTTACTTCTAGCTCTTCCTCCATAGCATTTAATGCTTTCACATCCTCATTGCAGTCATGTTCTATCCCTTCCTCCATGATGCTCATGCTAAGAACTTTTTGAAGAGAGTCTTTCATTAAGATCGAGCTTACTATTTCTCTAGACTCTTCTTCCTCAACAATTTCAAAAACGTCGTCTTTCAAGGCTGGCTCCTTGATTAAGGAGGATAGTGTGAACTCTATCTTTTCTTCACCGATGTGGAAGGATAGCTGGCCATTCTTGCAATCCACCATACACCCAGATGTGGCGAGGAATGGTCTCCCAAGGATGATGGGAACTGGGTAATCTGCAGGTATGTCAAGAACGACAAAATCTATAGGTATGTAAAACTTACCTAGCTTTACCGGGATATCTTCTAATATTCCCACCGGCTTAGTGGTGGAACGATCAGCCATGTAGAGTGTGATCTTCACCGGTCTAGGTTCTCCTAGACCAACTGCCTTGCAAAGAGCTAGAGGTATGATACTCACACTTGCTCCAAGGTCACAAAGAGCATCATAGGTAGCTTCTCCCAAGGTAATGGGTATGCAAAAGGATCCTGGATCGCGGAGCTTGGGTGGCATATTCTCCGTCATAGTTTTGATGAGTTCGGATGACTCCATGCTCATCTTGACTTCACCTATATCTTCCAACTTCCTCTTGTTGGAGAGGATCTCTTTGAGGAATTTCCCGTAAGCCGGCATACCTAAAATCGCATCCATAAAAGGTATGTTAATATGGAGCTTACTCATAAGTTCAACAAACTTACCGAAATGTTTATCTAGGCGTGCTCGCGCTCTAGATTGAGGAAAAGGTAGAGGTGGTTTGTAAGCTGGAGGAGGAACATAAACTTCTTCCTTCTCTTTTGCCTCTCCTTCTTTTGTGGAGGTATCAACTACTTTAGGTTGAGGGTCGGTGGTTGTCTTCCCGCTCCTAGTAGTTATAGCCATAACCCTTCCCTTTGGGTTATCTTCTGTCTTGCCGGGAAGCTTCCCTTGATCTCTTGGAACTTCTCCGGCCTTGTTGAAAACTTGGTTTTCTAAAGCTTTGTGAGCTTTGTCAACTGAAGTTATGTAACTCTCCAATCCTTGTAGCTTGCCTAGGATCGTTTCTAGCATAGGATCCGGCTTTGCTGATCCGCTTGATTGTCCTTGGCTTGGAGTAGAAGAAGATGGAGGTGTTAGATCCTTTTCAGCATGGGAATAAGGATTACCTGAATTTTGCTGGTTTGACCTCCAGTTGTTGTTGTTCGAGTTCCTATTGTTGTTGTTGTTATTCCAATTGGAGTTTCGGTTGTTATTGTTGTTGTTACTCCAATTGGAATTTCGATTATCATTCCTTTGATTGTTGTCTCGCCCCATGTAGTTGGCTTCTTGCTCTTGAGTCCTTTGAAGACTCGTTTTGAGCACTTCCCTCAATTCTTTGATGTCATCTTTGAGGGAGAATATTTGTGTTTGAGCTGCTTGATTCAACTTGGCTCCCGGATCGCCTTGATTCCGGTTACTTGATTCCACCTTACGGTGAGAATACTTCTCAATCACTTGGGCTTGCTTCTCAATGAAGTCCCAAGCATCATCCTCTCTCATATCCATAAATGTGCCGCAGGATAGAGATTGAAGGTTGAATTGTGTCTCTACATCCAACCCTTTGTAGTAGATCTCTAGTAATTCCAGCTTGGAGATGCCATGGTGTGGGCAATCCAACAAGAGATCTTGAAACCTTTCCCAGGATTGAAACAAGCTTTCGTTAGGTTTCATAGAAAAAGCATTTATTTTACCTCTTAATTCCGCCGTTTTGGATGGCGGAAAGAACTTGGTGAGGAATTCCGAAGACAGTTCCTCCCATGTAGCTAACTTCGCAGCTGGAAGTGTTTGGTACCAAGCTAGAGCCTTGTCCTTCAAAGAGAAGAAGAACGGCTTGATCTTGTAGTTGCTTGTAGTAGCCTTCTTTGGCTTCATGGTTTCCATGAGAATCTCAAAATTCTGCAAATGTTGATGCGGAGATTCAGTACTTGCTCCGCCATATTGACTTTGGCGAACCATAGTGATGACTTGTGGTGAGAAGCTAAACTCCTGGATATCTTCAGCTCCAAAGTCTACACCTAAACGGCGCGGTTGCTGAATAGGATCCATCCGTTGCCCCAAAGTTCGGGGTCTATCTTCGTTATTAGCAGCTCTAACATTCCTAGTCGAAATGCGAGGGACGACCTTAGGTGTTGGAGTGTTTCGGTTAGAACGAAGTGATGGATCAATCTCTTCAAGTTCCGGCATGTCCGGATCAATCTCCTCATCATCGGATGAGTCATTTCGAATGGATTTAGCTGGTGTCTTGACTTTCTTCTTCTTGGAGGTGTTCGACTCCAATTTCATGTCCAAAATCATAGCTCTTAGTTCATCAATTTGAAATTGATGACTTATTTCAGCTTCCTTTCGAGCTTTCTCACTCTGTTGGAGTTGGCGTTGAGCTTCGTTCAATTCAGCCTTGTAGTTTCTCTCCTCGTTTTCAGCCATTTTCTTCTCCTTCAACTTTCTCCTCAAAGTTCTTTCTAATTCGGGGTCGAAAGGAATTAGATCTTTAGTGGATCTAGTCTTTCGCATATACCTAAAGAACCTGCAAAATCACTCAAGTAGACAAATCAAATCACAAGAGCAAGAGCTCCCAAGCTAGACAACCGAAAACCGAATTTGGTCTAGACCAAATCCCCGGCAACGGCGCCAAAAACTTGTTCGCCCCGGAAGGTATGCGTCAAAGTTTTAAATTTATAAATCTAGAACTCAAAGCAAAGCGAACCCGCAGTGTACGGATCGGCTGTAGAAAGATAAGAATTCCAGAGTCGAACTCAGGGATTTGGTGAGAAAATTCCAATTTCAATTATCTAGTGAAAGTATAAAAGCTTTTGTGATATGGTAAAGAGAGAAATGATTCCAGGGATTCAAGTATCCGATTTAGGCTTTCGATTCAAGACATTTCTATAGATTTAGGACAGAAATTACATTGCCAAGATTAAACGTTTCAAAAGTAGGATTCGTACGATGAAGTTCCGAAACCTATATGACTAATCTATAGGTTCTCTCTATAAGGGTTGTTGAGGCTGCAATATAGAAAGATCTAAAGATAAGAATTATGATCAAACTAACTATCTAAAACTCCAGGATATGACTCTCCAAAGTAAAGATTAGGAAGCACATTTAACTTCTTAATAAAGGATGATAAGTCTCTTTATTACCCAAATTCTTGCAATCTTAATCTATTAAATGTAGAAAGAGGTTTGAAGTGCATTCATACATTCAATTTGAGGATAGAAAGGTTAATCAAGATTGGGGTTTAGGTAAGGGTTGGTTTTAATTAAGGATCAATTCAATTAAAGTTCGTCAGAAGAATAAATCGCCCTGTTCATACTAAAAATCGGCCGATTTTTCTCAAGAACAGCCCGATTTTCCTGTTTGTCGCAAAACCAAAATCTAAACTCTCAGGGTCCTAATGTTTGAATGAGTTCAGTCTATCATCATCTAAGCCTTAATCATCAACTATTCTCCCCAGAATCACAAGGTTTTTAGCCAACCATTTTCAAAATCGAATCAAATTAATTATTGAAGAAGATATCGCAAAGAAACCAAATCTTGAACGAAGAAATTCAATAACTCGTCAAATCTGTAAACAATTGTCAATTCCACTCAATGTATCTCTTAAACAACTCAGTAATGTGTTCACAAACCGCAACCAAAACAATAGAATAGAGAAATCTCACAATCAGAGATCAAGAATGACTTTCCGGCAAAAGCTCTTCAATCTCTCTCCAAGAATCGTTGATTTCTCTCAAACGTGTAAAGATTCTCCCGTGCAACCCCCCCGTTTTCGTTCGTAGGGTTCTCCTTTATAGTTTCTTGCAGATGGGCCGTTTGGCAAAACTCCTCTCTAGCCCAAATTAATTGGGCTTTATGTCGTCTTTTCATTTGGCTGAATCGTGAAGAAAATCGACCTAGTCGATTTAGGTGCAAAATCGTTCAATTTCATCCATAGAAAATCGTCCGATTTTTATGTCTGTTGGCACGATTTTCTTCAACAGAAAGTATTCTTCTTTTGCTTCGTTTCCTATGCTTCTCCTTTGTAATTCCTTAACATTTTGTGACCCTTCAAAGGCTCCTTTGGCTTCCTTAACATCCTTGGATACTTCTTGCTTCATTATTGCTCCCTTTTCAACTCTATTTACCTGCAATTCATCAAAATCTCGTGTAGACCTCCATTTCCGACAATTGATTGAATAGAACATAAAAGGTATGCAAAATCCCTCTAATTGCAAGGTAAATAGAGATAATGTGCTGCAATGTGCATGAATATGATGGTACATAATTCATGTCATCAATATTCTCAAGAGGGTGCAAAGAGTTATGCATAGTAATATTATGTCCTCTAGATTTGTAGATGTTGTTTTTAAAAGGTTAGGTTTTGCCATCCAAAAAGGGGTAGCGGCGCAACTTGTTGCCCGCTTACCTTCTACTTCTATGTAAATAGTAATACCGTATAAATAAAACTGCAGAAAAGAATTTTGATTGACCTTGAAACTTCCGCTTTGTTCACCCCATACTTCAACTGCACCATGGGGGAAAACTCGTTTAATTAAATAAGATCTTGTCCAACGGGATTTGAGCTTACCTGGAAATAGACGCAGCCTTGAGTTGAATAGGACTTGGTCTCCCTCCTTCAAGTCTTTTGGGATGATGTGCTTATCATGCCAACGCTTTGTCCGTTCCTTGTATATCTTTGCGTTCTCGTACGCATTTAGCCGGATCTCATCTAGCTCATTGATGTCTAAGAGCCGCTTCTCTCCGGCTTCTTTTATGTCAAAATTGAGCCACTTGATTGCCCAATAGGCTTTGTGCTCTAGTTCTACAGGAAGATGACATGATTTACCATAGACAAGGTTATAGGGAGTAGTACCTATTGGTGTCTTGAAGGCCGTCCTGTACGCCCATAGTGCGTCGTCAAGCTTCATCGACCAATCTTTCCTAGTTTTAGAGACGGTTTTCTCTAAAATTCCCTTGATCTCTCTATTGGATATTTCGACTTGTCCGCTGGTTTGCGGATGGTAAGGTGTAGCTATCTTATGGGTCACCCCATACTTAGCCAATAGAGTCTCAAATCGACGGGCCGTGAAATGCGTTCCTCTGTCACTAATGATGGTTCGAGGAGTTCCGAACCTTGGGAAGATCGTTCCATTGAGGAACTTCACCACTACCATTGCATCATTAGTAGGAGAAGCGATTGCCTCCACCCATCTTGAGACATAGTCTACGGCAAGAAGTATATATTGGTTGCCGCATGAAGATGGGAAAGGTCCCATAAAATCGATGCCCCATACATCAAAGATCTCTACTTCTTGTATGTTGTTGAGAGGCATCTCATTCCTCCTGGATATATTACCTGTCCTTTGACAAGCATCACAAGAAACAACAAACTTTTGCACATCTTTGAAAAGTGTAGGCCAATAGAAGCCGGAACGAAGTACCTTAGCGCAAGTCTTGTGGGAACTAGCGTGTCCGCCACATGGTAGAGAATGACAATGGCGGATGACACTATCTATCTCATCTTCAGGGATGCATCTCCTGTAAATGCCATCGGGACCTCTTTTGAATAGAAGAGGTTCGTTCCAATAGAATTGCCGGACGTCACTAAGGAATTTCTTCTTTTGAGCATACGAAAGTCCGGGTGGAATTTCCTGACAAACAAGGTAATTCACAATGTCAGCGAACCATGGATCATTAACTTGGGAGATGTGTTGAAGACACTCTTCAATCTCGTGCAGCTGTTCGTCTGGGAATGAGTCGTCTATAGGAAGTTCATCCGTTTCACCGGTGAGTTGCGGTAGACGGCTAAGATGATCGGCAACGGAGTTCTCCGATCCTTTCTTATCTCTAATCTCTAAATCGAACTCTTGTAAGAGTAGGATCCATCTTAGAAGCCTTGGCTTCGCATCCTTCTTCGTGAAGAGGTATCGGATTGCGGAATGGTCCGTATAGACTATCACCTTCGCACCTACAAGATAGGAACGAAATTTCTCAAAAGCGTATACTACGGCTAAAAGTTCTTTTTCCGTAGTTGCATAATTATTTTGAGCCTCATCTAGCGTTTTGCTAGCGTAGTAGATGGCATGAGTGCGTCCATCTTTCTTCTGCCCAAGAACTGCTCCTATGGCGACGTCGCTTGCGTCGCACATGACCTCGAATGGAAGAGTCCAATCGGGTGGTTGGATGATCGGTGCTGAAATCAAAGCTTCTTTGATCCTGCAAAAAGCATCTAGACAATCTTTCAAAAATTCGAAAGTTGCGTCCTTCATCAAAAGATTAGTCAAGGGTTTTGAAATCTTAGAAATTTTTTTTATGAATCTCCTATAGAAGCCTGCATGTCCTAAGAAGCTTCTAATTCCTTTTACTGAAGAAGGGGGAGGTAACTTCTCAATGGTTTCTATTTTCGATCTATCAACTTCTATTCCCCTTTGTGATACTAGATGACCTAACACAATTCCTTCGGTGACCATGAAATGACACTTTTCCCAGTTTAAGACTAAGTTAGTGTCCTCACATCTCTTAAGAACTAGTGAAAGGTTATAGAGACAGTTATCAAAGGAAGAACCATATACCGAAAAGTCGTCCATGAAGACTTCCATGATATTCTCTACATATTCGGAGAAGATTGCCATCATACACCTTTGGAAGGTGGCTGGAGCGTTGCATAAGCAGAATGGCATTCTTCTGTAGGCAAACGTACCCCATGGGCACGTAAAAGTTGTCTTCTCTTGGTCGTCCGGATGAATTGGAATCTGAAAGAAACCGCTATATCCATCTAGATAACAAAAGTAAGAATGTTGGGCTAACCTTTCCAACATTTGATCGATGAAAGGAAGGGGAAAGTGATCCTTCCTTGTGGCCACGTTCAGTTTGCGGTAGTCGATGCACATTCGCCACCCTGTAACTGTCCGCGTAGGGATAAGTTCGTTGTTCTTGTTGGCAACAACGGTAATGCCTCCTTTCTTGGGTACTACTTGTACCGGACTCACCCATTTGCTATCAGAAATAGGAAAGATGATACCTGCATCAAGTAGCTTAAGGATTTCTTTCTTCACGACCTCTTTCATTGCCGGGTTTAACCGTCTTTGAGGTTGGCGTGAAGGTTTGTAATCCTCTTCCATTAAAATTTTGTGCATACATAGAGAAGGCTTTATTCCTACTAAATCATCAATGGTGTAACCTAATGCTCTCCTATGTTGCTTTAAAACATGCATAAGTTTCTCTACTTCAGTTTCATTCAATTTCGCATTGACAATGACCGGATATGTGGAATTAGTGCCAAGAAATGCGTACCTTAAATGCGTGGGAAGTGGCTTCAATTCTAACGATGGGGGTACCTTGATTGATGATGATTCCTGGCCTCCGGATGTTGTAGGAGAGGCCTCTAGAGATGGGGGTACGGCATCATTAGATTCGAGTGTGGTTGCGGAGACGTTTGGAGAGTCTAGAAAATTTCCCTCTGGATCGAGCTCCCCTGAAATAAATCGGTCGATTTGAGGTACGATTTTTCTTTCTGTCGAAGAAAATCGGGTTGCCTCTTCATGAATCGGTCGATTTATTTCTGGCAGGTCGATTTTCTTCACAGTTTCCGGAGTCCACTCTAGTTCTTCAATTTTTGCTCCTAGTTTTCCTCCACATCATTTAATGCTTTCACATCCTCATTGCAGTCATGTTCCACCCCTTCCTCCATGATGCTCATGCTAAGAACCTTTTGAAGGGGGTCTTTCATCAAGATCGAACTTACTACCTCTCTAGACTCTTCTTCATCAATAATTTCAAAAGCATCATCTTTTAAGGCTGGCTCCTTGATTAAGGAGGAGAGTATGAATTCTATCTTTTCTTCACCAATATGAAAGGATAGCTGGCCGTTCTTGCAATCTACCATGCATCCGGATGTGGCAAGGAATGGTCTCCCAAGAATGATGGGAACCGGATAATCTGCAGGTATGTCAAGAACGACAAAATCTATAGGGATGTAAAACTTACCTAGCTTTACTGGAATGTCTTCTAATATTCCCACCGGTTTGGTGGTGGAACGATCAGCCATGTAGAGTGTGATCTTCACCGGTCTAGGCTCTCCTAGACCAACTGCCTTGCATAGAGCGAGAGGGATGATACTCACACTCGCTCCAAGATCACAAAGTGCATCATAGGTAGCTTCTCCCAAAGTGATGGGTATGCAAACAGATCCTGGATCACGGAGCTTGGGTGGCATGTTCTCCGTCATAGTCCTGATGAGTTCAGATGACTCCATACTCATCTTAACTTCTCATATGTCTTCCAATTTCCTCTTGTTAGAGAGGATCTCCTTGAGGAATTTCCCGTAAGCCGGCATACCTAAAATTGCATCCATAAAAGGTATGTTAATATGTAGCTTACTCATAAGTTCAACAAACTTACCAAAATGTTTATCTAGGCGTGCACGCGCTCTAGATTGAGGGAAAGGTAGAGGTGGTTTGTAAGCGGGAGGAGGAACATAGACTTCTTCCTTCTCTTTTGCATCTCCTTCTTTTGTGGTGGTTTCGACTACTTTGGGTTGAGGATCGGTGGTTGTCTTGCCGCTCCTAGTAGTTATTGCCATAACCCTTCCCTTTGGGTTATCTTCTGTCTTCCCGGGAAGTTTCCCTTGATCTCTTGGTACTTCTCCGGCTTTGTTGAATACTTGGTTTTCTAAAGCTTTGTGAGCTTTGTCAACCGAAGTTATGTAACTCTCCAATCCTTGTAGCTTGCCTAGGATCGTCTCTAGCATGGGATCAGGTTTGTTTGATCCGCTTGATTGTCCCTGGCTTGTTGAAGGAGTAGAAGAAGATGGAGATGTTAGATCCTTTTCAGCATGAGAGTAAGGATTACCTGAATTTTGCTGATTTGACCTCCAATTGTTGTTATTGGAGTTTCTATTGTTGTTGTTATTCCAATTGGAGTTCCGGTTGTTATTGCTGTTGTTATTCCAATTGGAATTCCGGTTATCATTCCGTTGAATGTTGTCCCGCCCCATGTAGTTGGCTTCTTGCTCCTTAGTCTTTTGAAGATTTGTTTTGAGCACTTCCCTCAATTCTTTGATGTCATCTTTGAGGGAGAATATTTGTGTTTGAGCGGCTTGATTCAACTTTGCTCCCGGATCGCTTTGATTCCGGCTATTTGAGTCCACTTTTCGGTGGGAATACTTCTCAATCACTTGGGCTTGCTTCTCAATGAAGTCCCAAGCATCATCTTCTCTCATGTCCATGAATGTGCCACAAGAGAGAGATTGAAGGTTGAATTGTGTTTCCAGATCCAATCCTTTGTAGTAGATCTCCAATAGTTCCAGCTTGGAAATGCCATGGTGTGGGCAATCCAACAATAGATCTTGAAACCTTTCCCAAGATTGAAACAAGCTTTCATTAGGTTTCATAGAAAAAGCATTTATTTTACCTCTCAATTCCGCCGTTTTGGATGGCGGAAAGAATTTGGTGAGGAATTTCCAAGACAATTCCTCCCATGTAGCTAACTTCGCAGCTGGAAGTGTTTGGTACCAAGCTAGAGCCTTGTCCTTCAAAGAGAAGAAGAACGGCTTGATCTTGTAATTACTTGTAATCGCCTTCTTCGGCTTCATAGTCTCCATGACAATCTCGAAATTTTGCAGGTGTTGATGTGGAGATTCAGTACTTGCTCCGCCATATTGATTTTGGCGAACCATGGTGATGACTTGTGGTGAGAAGCTAAACTCTTGGATGTCTTCAGCTCCGAAATCCACTCCTAGGCGGCGTGGTTGCTGAATTGGATCCATCCGTTGCCCCAAAGTTCGGGGTCTATCACCGTCACTAACAGCTCTTACGTTCCTAGTTGGAAGGCGAGGAACAACCCGTGGTTTTGGGGTGTTCCGAATATGACGAAGTGATGGATCAATTTCTTCAAGTTCCGGCATGTCCGGATCAATCTCCTCATCATCGGATGAGTCATTCCTAATGGATTTAGTTGGTGTTTTGACCTTCTTCTTCTTCCTAGATTCGTTCAACTCCATCTTCATGTCCAACATCATAGCTCTTAGTTCATCAATCTGAAATTGATGGCTCGTTTCAGCATCTTTTCGTGCTTTCTCACTCAACTGGATTTGGCGTTGAGCTTCATGCAGTTCAGCCTGGTAGTTTCTCTCATCGTTTTCAGCCATTTTCTTTTCTTTCAACTTTCTTCTCAAAGTTCTCTCCAATTCGGGATCGAAAGGAACTAGATCTTTAGTGGATCTAGTCTTTCGCATATACCTAAAGAACCTGCAAAGATCACTCAAGTAGACAAATCAAATCACAAGAGCAAGAGCTCTCAAGCTAGACAACCGAAAACCGAATTTGGTCTAGACCAAATCCCCGGCAACGGAGCCAAAAACTTGTTCGCTCAAAAGGGTGTGCGTCAAAGTCTTAATATTTATATCTAGAATTCGAAAGCAAAGCGAACCCGCAGTGTACGGATCAGCTGTAGAAAGGTAAGAATTCCAGAGTCGAACTCAGGGATTTGGTGAGAATAAATTCAAAATCAATTATCTAGCAGAAGTATAAAAACTTTTGTGATTTGATAAAGAGAGAAATGATTCCAAGGATTCAAGTATCCGATTTCGGACTTCGATTCAAGACATTCCTATAGATATAAGACAGTGTTTATATTGCCAAGATTAAATGTTCAAAGGTAGGATTCGTACGATGAAGTTCCGACACCTATATAACTAATCTAAAGGTTCTCTCTATAAGTGTTGTTGAGGCTGCAATATAGAAAGATCTAAAGACAAGAATTATGTTCAAATTAACTATCTAAAACTCCAGGATATGACTCTCCAAAGTAAAGATTAGAAAACACACTTAGAATCTTAATAAAGGATGTTGAGTCTCTTTATTACTCAAATCTTATAACCTTAATCTATTAAATGTAGAATCAAATTTGAAGTCTCTTCATACACTCTATTAGAGGTCAATAAGGTTAATCAATGTTGGGATTTAGACAAGGATTAGTTTTGGTTAAAGATTAATTCACTTGAAATTCGTCAGAAGAATAAATCGTGCTGTTCATAAGAAAATCGGCCGATTTTCCTCAAGAACAGTCCGATTTATCTGTTTGTCGCAAAACTAAAATTTAAACTCTCAGGGTCTTAATGTTTGAATGAGTTCAGTCTATCATCATCTAAGCCTTAATCATCAACTATTCTCCCCAGAATCACAAGGTTTTTAGCCAACCATTTTCAAAATCGAATCAAATTAATTATTGAAAGAGATATCACAAAGAAACCAAATCTTGAATGAAAAATCCAATAACTTTCAAATCTGTAAACTATTGTCAAAACAAATCAACGTATCTCTTAAGTTACTCAAATTCGTGCCTAAAAACAGTAAACACTTCAATGAACAGAGAAATCTCACAACTAGAATCAAGATTAGCTTTCCGGCAAAGAGCTCTTCAATCTCCTTCCAAGAATCTTCAATTCCTCTCAAACGTGTAAAGATTTCCCGCTGCGGCCCTCTCGTTTTCGTTCCTAGGGTTCTCTTCTATAGTTTCTTGCAAATGGGACGTTTGGCAAAACTCTCCTGTAGCCCAAAATAATTAGGCTTTGTGTCGTCTTTCCATTTGGCCGAAAAACATAATAAATCGACCTAGGCGATTTATGCACAAAATCGTTCGAATTCTGAAGAGGAAAATCGTCCGATTTTGCTTGCATATTGGCACGATTTTCTTCAACAGAAAGTGCTCTTCTCTTAGCTCGTTTTCTATGCTTCTTCTTTGCAATTCCTTAGTTCTTTGTGACTCCCTTTTGACTCCTTTAGCTTTCTTAACATCATTAGATACTCCTTGCTTTGCTTTAGCTTCCAATTCCACTCCATTTACCTACAAATCATCCAAAACTCGTGTAGATCTCTATTTCCGACAGTTTATTGAATAGAACATAAAAGGCATAATAAAATCTCTCTAAATGCAAGGTAAATGGAGATAATCTTCTGTAATATGCATGAATATGATGATACATAATTCATGTCATCAAAATACCCCATACTTGCCTCTTGCTTGTCCCTAAGCAAGACTCAAATTCAGAATATAAGATGTCATGGACTATATATGTACGAAAACTCAAAACTTTTCTTTTGGTAGTGCTTCTTCTTATTGGATCACCCTCAAAGTGATATTTCAAGGCATAAAAAGGCAAAGCATGTATCAATGGTAATTATAAGATGAACTAACCTCCTTTTCTTTCATGAAAACACAAATAAAGAACATGATAAAGGTGTAGAGGTAATCAAAGTCAAACAAATCTAAGCCATTAAGTCTTAAACATATGCATAAAAGTCTCAAGGTCTTCTAATCAAAGGAAAGGTTCAAGAAACGTATTAAGGGAAGGAGTTATTTTTGGTAATTGTGGTGCTAATCCGGGAAAGAGGAACACATAATACTTTCAAGATTTTCTTCACCGCACATGCTTTGCATGTAGAAAGCTTTGCTTTCATTTTACTTTACCTTTTGAGAGTATGGACAGCGGTGCACAAAAACCGAAGCCTAGGAGATCGGCGTTTCTCAATTTCGAGATGCCTCAAACCCTTGATGCACATACCATATCCCGTTAGGACTTGTCGTTCAATCGGACTTTGGCAAGACACAAACACCCGGCTATGTGAATGGTGCCGAGTTACTCATCCTCATGTTCAACGTCCCCAAACTTATGAATTTCTACACTTTCTTTTTAATACTTTTTCCTTGGCCCTCCCACATCAAACATGCCTTTTTTCAATCGCCTATCATAATTCCCGGATGGTAAAAGGAGGGTTACATATTTCATTGAGGAGCTAGCATGATCAAGATATGAGAAAAGAAAAGAAGTGAATTGCCTTAGTCGTCCTTAAATGATGTAAAAGAACTTGCAATATAGCTTCGACTATCATTTCATTCTCTTATCAAAACAACTAGATCATATAACTTATTCATGTGTTCAAGTAACAAAAGCAAACTCATTCATGCTATAATCAATATCTCAACACAACTAAGCATCTTTTTGCCTATCCATATACACAATTCTTATCATGGAGGTCATTTCCATATAAGAAGCACTAAAAATTTTTGAAAATTCATAGGATTTGAAAAAGATCATGCAAATGCAAGTGTCATGATGGAAAGCAAGTAGTGCAAGAGTTATTACAAGCCAAATTTGTCGAGAGTAGTGGAAAGTACATAAAGTGCTAAAATGGAACATAAGGTATTGTAAGTACCCCCACCCCATACTTGACATCCACATTGTCCCCAATGTGAAAATCAAGCATAGAAAGGAGAAAAATACTTACAATGTAAAAGAAGTGGAAGCTCAATCCTCTGTCGGTGGTGGAGGTGGTGGGTATGGATACATCGGTGCGCTAGGATCGTAGAAGTGGCCGAACTGGTGGTAGTACATGTCTCTCATCTGGCCGTCATAGGATGAGTGCCTAGCGTCTGTCTCCTGTCTGTAGTTCCTGAACTGAGTGTTCAGGGTCTCGTAGTCGGTGTGGAGAGCATGATAGTCGGTGCTGAGGCTCTGGAAGCTAGATACTAGCTCCCTAAAGTGGCGGGGAGGGCGACGTCCTCGTCCTCCTGGAGCACGTGCAAATGAGCGGCGGGGTGGCTGCATGTCATCCTCCGTCTCCTCCTCGCCTCTACTAGTCCGGCTGGGTCCTGCACCATGAGTGTCGGTGTCCATGGCATCAGTAGCATGGCCGCTATGGGTGTCACTCTCAAACTCGAGCATGGTCCCCTGCTCTCTATCCTCATCCTCCTCCTCGGAGTCACCTGCATCATCATCATAATAAGTAGGAGGAGAGAACTCCTCAAGCATCGACTCAAACGTCTCCTTCCAGTTTCTCTTGTTCCGAATAGTGTATTCGGACTTCCATATAATCTCGGATGGCTTCTTCTTCGGATCCCTGTGCAATGGCATGGGCACATGAAGTGTTCCTCTCCCTCGAGGAATCAAGACCTGTAACACCCCGGTTTTGGCGCGTTGCGTTATTTATTTTCTCGGATCCTATCGCTATTTTTGGCGCGTTGCGTTATTTATTTTCTCGGATCCTATCGCTATTTTAAAATAGCTTACTTTTTTATTTTACGAGTATTTTGACGTCGTAAGTTAAAACCCATGAGTAGATATCGATATATTTTATAACCCGTATTTAATTATTATATAATCTCGTAAAACAAATTGCGAGAATGAATTTTGTATTTCAAAGTATATTTTTGCGGGTTTATTTATATAATTGATCCATGTTTTTTCCGTATTTTCCCATCCGAAAATCCCGTTCCGATTAATTTCGATCTGAGTTATTTTATTTCCCGGGTGCAACTTACCTCATGTACATCCTGTCTAGCATCACCATGTGACAAACCTAGCTCTACCCCTACCTAATTTGCCCGACCCCTCGTTAGACTCTACCCCCTCTGCATACTTTCAACTCCCTCACGCAACATCTCTGTACAACACTCCCATCTGCTTTGAGAAGCTCACCCCTATCCCCTTCGAACCACCACTGAACCGCCAGCCCTCCCTTGGTTTGTTTCCGCCTCTTCTCACCTTTGTGCAGCCGCCGGAGAAGCCACACCACCAGGGATCCGCCTTCAACAACCGGAGACGCGAGTGAAGCCTTCCACCACCATCTCTCTTTGCCTCTTTTCTCCACTGCAATCTCGTTTGGAACCCATGGATCTGGGGAGGACCTGCCAGCATCGCAACCGACGAACCCCCATCGGAAGGCCACCCTCGCCGCCACCAGGAAAGAAGTCCCTTTTACTTCGCCGTCGGAGCCCGGAGCTGCCCTGCACCGTCGCCTGCTTGCCTCTCGAATCACCTCTGTCGCCGGGAAGCAGCCGCTGCCGCCGGAGTTACGGGCCGCCTCCTTGCAGCCTCGCCGGCCCTTGCAGCCGCCTACCGGAACACATTGAAGTGTGCCGCCCCTGTCTTCTTCCCCCGTACCGTAACCTGCTTCAGAGGGTAAAAAGGAAACCCTTTTCAATATTTACAGTGGACCCCCTTCTTTTATGATTAATTACAAATTGTACCCATGGCTTTATAATAATTGCACTTTTGAACTCAAGTTTCTGGGTTATTGCAAATATATCCCTGCAGAATTAATTGTGGAAAAATGGCCAAGTTTCTTGAATATGTATATTACAGTCCATGACCCAAATTCTGAGATTTAACTATTATGTCCTTTGTTGGTTTATTTTTAGAATATGACCCAAAGATTTATTTACGGGTTTTGACCCAAGTTTCTAAAATGATATATTTTGCCCGGAAAATGTATTGCGGGTTTTAACGTTGGTTTTCGAAAACGAGTCTTACCTCAATTTAATATATCGTATAGCTTACTATCAAATTTAGCGTAAGAGCTAAATTTGCTTAGTTGTGGTTTTAGGTCCGGAAACGCTCCGATAAAGGCCATCAATTCCACATCGGCATCCATAGACCGTCTTCCGTCTTTTGACATCGTGTGAGTATATTTTCCCTCGACCTAGCTATGTTTAAGTATTAGTATCATGTTAGGTTGAATAATCTAGCATAACTTAGAGTGAATACCAAGTAGTGGTTATGGACCTTAGGTGAGTATTTAAGGATTTTGAAATGTTTTATGATTTGAGGGTTGATGTTATCTTGTGAGGATGTTATAAGGCTTTAAATTATATGGTTTGATCTTGTGAGAATCTTTACACTTGAGGTTTGGGATTACATGTTGTTGTGAGAGCATCGAGACTAGGAACGTGTTATCCTAGTGGTGTTGTGAGTTATGATCTTGCGAGATCCGAGAGTTTAGAAGTCTTAGGACTTCTAGCTTCTGTTGAGTGTGATGTGAGCATGGGGGATTCTAGGATGCGGTCCTAGAATTGAGAGTCAAATGGTCTTGCGTAGATCATTTGTATAGAAGTCTAAGACTTCTATTGTGAGTGGGTTGTTGTTGATATAGTTATCTTCTTGTGAACAGGTTATGGGTTTCCTCCTTAAGGAAGCGAGAGTGTTGTGAGTTGAGTGTGGTGACGAGGTAAGTCTCCGGACTTACTTAGCTCGTATTCCTTGTATTAGCGTTGATGTGTGTTTGGTGGTGTGTGTTTAATGTTTATGTTATAACAACTAAACCGGAAATAGGATTACCGACCTTTATATATTATTTTGGCCCAAGTGTATGATAACGGGCGGTGACATCATCTGCCTACCTCTTGCGAGAATCTAGGAGGTTCTTGGCGACTAGCCCGTGCTGGTTAGACGGTCGGAGGCATCCGCACCGTTCCATGCCGGTAAGTAGGGCCGAGGCGGGACCACGGTGGTCTCGTGTCACAAAACTAAGTTGAATTAGAACGGGATATGACTTAATAATAAAAAGATAATAAACCGGAATTGTGTGCTTTGAGAATGTTGTGTGTTTCTGATGATTTACTTGTGTTTGTGCCTTTCCCATTGATTCTAATGCTTCGAATATGAGCTAACGGTTTATACCGACTGTTGTAGATTGCATTGCAGGTTAGGATTGCGGCCGAGTGATCCGGAAGAGTGGGCAGCCGGGGTTCCGTACATTTTAGGATTGGGTTTTAGGTGGAGTCGAGTTTGAGTATTGTAATTATTGTATGTTTTATGGTGCTAGCCTTTGGGGTTGTATTTTCGGCTGAAGTCCTTTGTTGTATTCTTTCGGGTTTTTCTTTTCATTGCATAAAAATGTATTTCGGTTTTGGCCTTTATTTGTGCCTTGTTGAAAGATCTAGTGAAATTGTTGTCAAGCTAAGGGTCGGGACCCATTGTGAGGTCCTAACCTGTAGCATCCCGAGTTCCGCGGATTTGGGGTGTTACAAAAGTGGCATCAGAGCCCTAGGTTGACAACAATGGCACTCGCAATCTTCTAAAGGCCGAATAAGGAATAAACAAAACCCCGCGGGTTTTGAGTTTTTGTTTTCAAAATCACATGCATGAGTTGGGGTAGCATGTACGGACCACCACTCCTTCCGCGGATCTCGGCAGCATAGTTTATTGGATTTTTAGTATATATATGTATATATGTAGATATGTATCGTGGACTTAGGATGTTTTGGACTATTATTGTATGTGGATTGTAGTTGCATGATGGGTATGATTTATGTGTATAGTTGTATATGTGAACGATTATATGTTTTGTACCTTGTATTGTCGTAATGGAATGCCGAATGCGTGATACTAGTAGTAATATGGGTTTAGGACTTATATAGTTATATATACGTATTCCTCTTATATATAGTAGCATATGGAGATATAGGTCCTTTTAGTTGAGATACTATTATGATATCATCGCCCTTGGACGACGTCGTTTTACATAGGATATTGTACATATGAGGACGAATATGCTCAAGTATCGAGTTGAGAGCTACGTTTGGGCGAACACCTTGGAGTTCTTGTACTCCTTTAAGAGGATGTCGAAGAGGAGGAGTAGAGTTGACATAACCAAAGGACGAACAAGTGGAAGGAAAATTTGCGGCAACTTAAGAGAAATCGAGATGAAGACCATACAAGAAAAAGGAGTAACATTAATGTGCAGAAGTGGTTCCAAAGGAACTATGATTGAAAGACAACAAGACCAATGTAGATAACGAACTTAAGTTTTTCTAGAAGACGCGTGGACAACTAAAGATACGAATCGAGAAGGAGATGGGTACATTCTAGCAAAGTTAAAGGTGGTGTTCCAATTAAGGCAAGTGTTCCATATGCACTCCTAAGCATGGGAGTCATGACATGAAGTGTGGCCGGACTATTGCGAAGATTATGAGATATGTAAGTCAAGCTTATAGAGGAACGAGAAAAGGGAAGTGACGGTTTTGCGAGATCCTAGCAGGAGACATCTTCAGACATACGAGAATTTCGAGGAGGACCACCTGGTGAAAGTTCACATAGTAGAATTTTCTTGTGGAGTCAATCGTTTTCTGTCATTGAGATGAGAATGAGCAACACTAGGAAGGAGGAAGTGTGTGCGCATGATGATCTTCAGAAGATAAAAGATGAAACAAGAATCTT
Source organism: Fagopyrum esculentum (assembly GCA_033239045.1). NCBI lineage: Eukaryota > Viridiplantae > Streptophyta > Magnoliopsida > Caryophyllales > Polygonaceae > Fagopyrum > Fagopyrum esculentum. The sequence goes on along the minus strand of BSUD01000005.1, from coordinate 126,370,560 downwards.
GGATCGAAGGACTTAAATTGCCAACCAAGAGGAGTGAGAGTGGATGCTAATGAATGTTAGAATATTTGAGAAGTGCCCTTGCAAAATATTATGAAGAGCGGTTAAGCCTATGAAGGTGGGTCATATGACACGGAAGAGCTAGGAGTTATAGTTATCTTACAGAAGCGGAAGGAATAGGGGAGCTAACAAAGTCGGAAGTAGAGTAAAGTGAGCTAGTGAAGTTAAGGCGGAATATCCCAATAAGGTATCCTTCAGGAGTATAGTAACATGGAAGTGTGGTAGGAGGGTAAGTCGTTCATCTTGGAAAGGGTCATCAATGAGTTAATCAGTGACCACCGAGAATGCACAGGTGCAGGTTGTATATTGGGGACTATAGGTGGGGAGAGTAAGCCAAGATGTAGGAACATGAAGAAGAGTAACAAGAACTCGGAACATTCGTGGTGGTTGAATTTTAGTAATAAGGAGGTGTACTAAAGGAAGCATAAACGTCTTAATCAAGTAACATTTTATCGATTCCAGCAAGCGATGGTAATGTACCTCGTGGGGAGGGATTACAACGATATGGTACGGCCTTCTTAGGTCATGGGGGTTGTTGTATGGAGAAATGACAGGGATCAAGGTAAAGCAAATTGGAAGGACGAAGAGAAAAGTGAGACTTCTATAATTGTTGTGCGTAAAGGGAGAATATATAAGGGGAGGTATGATATGTTATTCTAAGGTAATGGATGTCATGTTTGTGAGAACAAAAGCTAAGTCAAGTGTTGTGACTCGCATGACGAAGTCATAGTGGCTATGACGTGAAACGAAGAATCTGGATTTTTAGCAGCCCTTCAAGTTAGAGTTGAGGACGTTAGCACTTGGGAAGTAATGTGTTAGGTTTTCGGTGACGTGGGTGAGAATTTCACTTAGCGTTCTCCACAGGACATACTTATACGGTTGTGAAGTTGTTCATGTAATACCAAGAAATGCATAAGGTGACCAACAAGAGTAATAGAAGACCGACGTTTTGAAGTTTGATGTTGACATAGGATGTACAAGAAGTATATGAAAGGTGGAGATTAGAACATCTACGGTGGGATTGACATTACATAAGAAAATGTAGTGTAGATTTCTACGCCTACTTGAAGAAAGGATGTCTATTGAGAAAGCTGATCAAGGATATAGAGAGCTCCTCCCATAGGTTGGGATGTCGGAGAAAGCGGAGATGATTGTATCGATTCATTATGTAGCATGTTTGAGTCTTGAAGTTAGGACTTTCGTGACTGAACATATGTGGAAAAAAAAAAAAAAAAATTTATCGCCATTCCTTCGAAGTGAAAAGGGGGATTAAGTTGAAATATTGCTTAACCAAGGCTTCAAGAGTTAGAAAACTCGAGCAAGTCCCTCGAGTTCAGGAGATGAAACATCTTTGAAAGAGGACGGTCGACATTGTAGCTGAAGATGGAACAATACACAAGTCTTAAAGAAGTCGTATAATAGAACGAGTTAGATCAATTGTGTCATGTCATTTGTAAAGTGATAAGACAAGATTGTGTCGGATATTACGATATATGACGAGACGAGAAAAGATGGAATCTGAGATATCACGGATTCCTATACATCGGAAAGTGTATTTTGCCACTAAGGTTGATCTTGACCCAACCCCAATTTTCAAAGCACTGTACAAATGATATTAATAAATGACCTTACTAAGAGACGTGAGTTGTGGAAGCAATTGAGTGAGTAATTTGAAGAACTTATTGATAAGATTTCATTAGAATAAATGAAATGCTATGGAGAACTCAAAATGTTATCTTAAACTCTTGATTTGAAGTTTTTGTGGAGAACACCAGCTTGTGAAGAAAAAGACACAGTTCTCTCCAATTGAACATCGATTACCGTGAGTCGAAGGACAAGTATTCCTTACAATGAATGGATAATCTACTCTATCGGTTACAAGGGTCGATAGTTTCTTTTGAGATTAACTAAGATTTGATTATCACCGTTTGAGAATTCGAGACTTGGATATTGCAATTACGGCATTCTAGACCAGCCAGGGTCACTACGAGTTGTAGTTACTCCATATGGGCTTACTGATGCCCGGAGGAGATATTTTGGGTCTACTCTTGAAAAAGAGAGAAGATGTTTGACAAGTTGTCACGGGATGACAAACCCCGAAAGGTGTGAGAAAAGTTACAAGTTTCTTAGATGTGTTGAGCTTTACCAAATCTGTGAAGAGAGAAGTTGTATAACACCGCTTATGGTAACCTACTACGGATGACGATGAAGTATTGAATGGGACGAAGAGTTGACAATTGAGTTGTTGAGAGTTAAGAGGGGATTCATTGGTGCGACTGTTTTGAGTTACCTGGAGGTATTATGGGTTTGAAGCGTATAAGTGATTCTTCAAGGCTAGGTCTTGATCGAGTATTGAGGAGCGGTGTACGAGTAATAGCAAGCGTGTCTTGTTAGTAGAAGTAGTATGGAGTAAAGTGCTTCTTTTGCTACTTGGAATTGCAACAAGAATTGAGGAAACATAACATTGAAGTTTGGTTTGACAAGAACCAAAGCCAGCAGTGTAGATTGGAAAATCGATCTTTTTTTTGGTGCTGTATAGAGAAAGACCCGTGAAGGAAGTTGAGCTCCGGTATAACGACCTTTTTGAGATCTTAGTGCGAGTAGGGGAAGTGTCTTAAAAGTTGGCGTTGCCGCCAAGAGTAGAGCGTGTTCACCCGATATTCCATGTGTATCAATCTAGGAAGTACAGGTATGACTCGAGAAGTTTTGCCGGTCTTGATGAGTTAGTGGCGTCATAGAACCAATGAGGCTAATAGGAAATCGGAGGATAGTATCTTTGGTTGAGTTTACGCTGAGCTAGTAGCGTTGATAGATCGAAAGGTTGGACCTATTTCTTCCCTTAATTGTGTATATGTGTGATGTTATATGTTGTTTGCGCCCCGTGCGGGAATGGGTTTTATGACCAGTTATAGTTATATTGCGATGATGGTTGGAGCAGTTTTAGTGTAGATAGATTAGAAGGTCTAAGTCTTCCTAGTTATGAGTTTATACATCGGCCTTAGGGACCGAGAAGTTCGGCGTGTGGCAAGTTTCGAGACGAAACTTGTTTTTAGGGGGATCTGGTGTAACACCCCGGTTTTGGCGCGTTGCGTTATTTATTTTCTCGGATCCTATCGCTATTTTTGGCGCGTTGCGTTATTTATTTTCTCGGATCCTATCGCTATTTTAAAATAGCTTACTTTTTTATTTTACGAGTATTTTGACGTCGTAAGTTAAAACCCATGAGTAGATATCGATATATTTTATAACCCGTATTTAATTATTATATAATCTCGTAAAACAAATTGCGAGAATGAATTTTGTATTTCAAAGTATATTTTTGCGGGTTTATTTATATAATTGATCCATGTTTTTTCCGTATTTTCCCATCCGAAAATCCCGTTCCGATTAATTTCGATCTGAGTTATTTTATTTCCCGGGTGCAACTTACCTCATGTACATCCTGTCTAGCATCACCATGTGACAAACCTAGCTCTACCCCTACCTAATTTGCCCGACCCCTCGTTAGACTCTACCCCCTCTGCATACTTTCAACTCCCTCACGCAACATCTCTGTACAACACTCCCATCTGCTTTGAGAAGCTCACCCCTATCCCCTTCGAACCACCACTGAACCGCCAGCCCTCCCTTGGTTTGTTTCCGCCTCTTCTCACCTTTGTGCAGCGGCCGGAGAAGCCACACCACCAGGGATCCGCCTTCAACAACCGGAGACGCGAGTGAAGCCTTCCACCACCATCTCTCTTTGCCTCTTTTCTCCACTGCAATCTCGTTTGGAACCCATGGATCTGGGGAGGACCTGCCAGCATCGCAACCGACGAACCCCCATCGGAAGGCCACCCTCGCCGCCACCAGGAAAGAAGTCCCTTTTACTTCGCCGTCGGAGCCCGGAGCTGCCCTGCACCGTCGCCTGCTTGCCTCTCGAATCACCTCTGTCGCCGGGAAGCAGCCGCTGCCGCCGGAGTTACGGGCCGCCTCCTTGCAGCCTCGCCGGCCCTTGCAGCCGCCTACCGGAACACATTGAAGTGTGCCGCCCCTGTCTTCTTCCCCCGTACCGTAACCTGCTTCAGAGGGTAAAAAGGAAACCCTTTTCAATATTTACAGTGGACCCCCTTCTTTTATGATTAATTACAAATTGTACCCATGGCTTTATAATAATTGCACTTTTGAACTCAAGTTTCTGGGTTATTGCAAATATATCCCTGCAGAATTAATTGTGGAAAAATGGCCAAGTTTCTTGAATATGTATATTACAGTCTATGACCCAAATTCTGAGATTTAACTATTATGTCCTTTGTTGGTTTATTTTTAGAATATGACCCAAAGATTTATTTACGGGTTTTGACCCAAGTTTCTAAAATGATATATTTTGCCCGGAAAATGTATTGCGGGTTTTAACGTTGGTTTTCGAAAACGAGTCTTACCTCAATTTAATATATCGTATAGCTTACTATCAAATTTAGCGTATGAGCTAAATTTGCTTAGTTGTGGTTTTAGGTCCGGAAACGCTCCGATAAAGGCCATCAATTCCACATCGGCATCCATAGACCGACTTCCGTCTTTTGACATCGTGTGAGTATATTTTCCCTCGACCTAGCTATGTTTAAGTATTAGTATCATGTTAGGTTGAATAATCTAGCATAACTTAGAGTGAATACCAAGTAGTGGTTATGGACCTTAGGTGAGTATTTAAGGATTTTGAAATGTTTTATGATTTGAGGGTTGATGTTATCTTGTGAGGATGTTATAAGGCTTTAAATTATATGGTTTGATCTTGTGAGAATCTTTACACTTGAGGTTTGGGATTACATGTTGTTGTGAGAGCATCGAGACTAGGAACGTGTTATCCTAGTGGTGTTGTGAGTTATGATCTTGCGAGATCCGAGAGTTTAGAAGTCTTAGGACTTCTAGCTTCTGTTGAGTGTGATGTGAGCATGGGGGATTCTAGGATGCGGTCCTAGAATTGAGAGTCAAATGGTCTTGCGTAGATCATTTGTATAGAAGTCTAAGACTTCTATTGTGAGTGGGTTGTTGTTGATATAGTTATCTTCTTGTGAACAGGTTATGGGTTTCCTCCTTAAGGAAGCGAGAGTGTTGTGAGTTGAGTGTGGTGACGAGGTAAGTCTCCGGACTTACTTAGCTCGTATTCCTTGTATTAGCGTTGATGTGTGTTTGGTGGTGTGTGTTTAATGTTTATGTTATAACAACTAAACCGGAAATAGGATTACCGACCTTTATATATTATTTTGGCCCAAGTGTATGATAACGGGCGGTGACATCATCTGCCTAGCTCTTGCGAGAGTCTAGGAGGTTCTTGGCGACTAGCCCGTGTTGGTTAGACGGTCGGAGGCATCCGCACCGTTCCATGCCGGTAAGTAGGGACCGAGGCGGGACCACGGTGGTCTCGTGTCACAAAACTAAGTTGAATTAGAACGGGATATGACTTAATAATAAAAAGATAATAAACCGGAATTATGTGCTTTGAGAATGTTGTGTGTTTCTGATGATTTACTTGTGTTTGTGCCTTTCCCATTGATTCTAATGCTTCGAATATGAGCTAACGGTTTATACCGACTGTTGTAGATTGCATTGCAGGTTAGGATTGCGGCCGAGTGATCCGGAAGAGTGGGCAGCCGGGGTTCCGTACATTTTAGGATTGGGTTTTAGGTGGAGTCGAGTTTGAGTATTGTAATTATTGTATGTTTTATGGTGCTAGCCTTTGGGGTTGTATTTTCGGCTGAAGTCCTTTGTTGTATTCTTTCGGGTTTTTCTTTTCATTGCATAAAAATGTATTTCGGTTTTGGCCTTTATTTGTGCCTTGTTGAAAGATCTAGTGAAATTGTTGTCAAGCTAAGGGTCGGGACCCATTGTGAGGTCCTAACCTGTAGCATCCCGAGTTCCGCGGATTTGGGGTGTTACAAAAGTGGCATCAGAGCCCTAGGTTGACAACAATGGCACTCGCAATCTTCTAAAGGCCGAATAAGGAATAAACAAAACCCCGCGGGTTTTGAGTTTTTGTTTTCAAAATCACATGCATGAGTTGGGGTAGCATGTACGGACCACCACTCCTTCCGCGGATCTCGGCAGCATAGTTTATTGGATTTTTAGTATATATATGTATATATGTAGATATGTATCGTGGACTTAGGATGTTTTGGACTATTATTGTATGTGGATTGTAGTTGCATGATGGGTATGATTTATGTGTATAGTTGTATATGTGAACGATTATATGTTTTGTACCTTGTATTGTCGTAATGGAATGCCGAATGCGTGATACTAGTAGTAATATGGGTTTAGGACTTATATAGTTATATATACGTATTCCTCTTATATATAGTAGCATATGGAGATATAGGTCCTTTTAGTTGAGATACTATTATGATATCATCGCCCTTGGACGACGTCGTTTTACATAGGATATTGTACATATGAGGACGAATATGCTCAAGTATCGAGTTGAGAGCTACGTTTGGGCGAACACCTTGGAGTTCTTGTACTCCTTTAAGAGGATGTCGAAGAGGAGGAGTAGAGTTGACATAACCAAAGGACGAACAAGTGGAAGGAAAATTTGCGGCAACTTAAGAGAAATCGAGATGAAGACCATACAAGAAAAAGGAGTAACATTAATGTGCAGAAGTGGTTCCAAAGGAACTATGATTGAAAGACAACAAGACCAATGTAGATAACGAACTTAAGTTTTTCTAGAAGACGCGTGGACAACTAAAGATACGAATCGAGAAGGAGATGGGTACATTCTAGCAAAGTTAAAGGTGGTGTTCCAATTAAGGCAAGTGTTCCATATGCACTCCTAAGCATGGGAGTCATGACATGAAGTGTGGCCGGACTATTGCGAAGATTATGAGATATGTAAGTCAAGCTTATAGAGGAACGAGAAAAGGGAAGTGACGGTTTTGCGAGATCCTAGCAGGAGACATCTTCAGACATACGAGAATTTCGAGGAGGACCACCTGGTGAAAGTTCACATAGTAGAATTTTCTTGTGGAGTCAATCGTTTTCTGTCATTGAGATGAGAATGAGCAACACTAGGAAGGAGGAAGTGTGTGCGCATGATGATCTTCAGAAGATAAAAGATGAAACAAGAATCTTGGATCGAAGGACTTAAATTGCCAACCAAGAGGAGTGAGAGTGGATGCTAATGAATGTTAGAATATTTGAGAAGTGCCCTTGCAAAATATTATGAAGAGCGGTTAAGCCTATGAAGGTGGGTCATATGACACGGAAGAGCTAGGAGTTATAGTTATCTTACAGAAGCGGAAGGAATAGGGGAGCTAACAAAGTCGGAAGTAGAGTAAAGTGAGCTAGTGAAGTTAAGGCGGAATATCCCAATAAGGTATCCTTCAGGAGTATAGTAACATGGAAGTGTGGTAGGAGGGTAAGTCGTTCATCTTGGAAAGGGTCATCAATGAGTTAATCAGTGACCACCGAGAATGCACAGGTGCAGGTTGTATATTGGGGACTATAGGTGGGGAGAGTAAGCCAAGATGTAGGAACATGAAGAAGAGTAACAAGAACTCGGAACATTCGTGGTGGTTGAATTTTAGTAATAAGGAGGTGTACTAAAGGAAGCATAAACGTCTTAATCAAGTAACATTTTATCGATTCCAGCAAGCGATGGTAATGTACCTCGTGGGGAGGGATTACAACGATATGGTACGGCCTTCTTAGGTCATGGGGGTTGTTGTATGGAGAAATGACAGGGATCAAGGTAAAGCAAATTGGAAGGACGAAGAGAAAAGTGAGACTTCTATAATTGTTGTGCGTAAAGGGAGAATATATAAGGGGAGGTATGATATGTTATTCTAAGGTAATGGATGTCATGTTTGTGAGAACAAAAGCTAAGTCAAGTGTTGTGACTCGCATGACGAAGTCATAGTGGCTATGACGTGAAACGAAGAATCTGGATTTTTAGCAGCCCTTCAAGTTAGAGTTGAGGACGTTAGCACTTGGGAAGTAATGTGTTAGGTTTTCGGTGACGTGGGTGAGAATTTCACTTAGCGTTCTCCACAGGACATACTTATACGGTTGTGAAGTTGTTCATGTAATACCAAGAAATGCATAAGGTGACCAACAAGAGTAATAGAAGACCGACGTTTTGAAGTTTGATGTTGACATAGGATGTACAAGAAGTATATGAAAGGTGGAGATTAGAACATCTACGGTGGGATTGACATTACATAAGAAAATGTAGTGTAGATTTCTACGCCTACTTGAAGAAAGGATGTCTATTGAGAAAGCTGATCAAGGATATAGAGAGCTCCTCCCATAGGTTGGGATGTCGGAGAAAGCGGAGATGATTGTATCGATTCATTATGTAGCATGTTTGAGTCTTGAAGTTAGGACTTTCGTGACTGAACATATGTGGAAAAAAAAATATAAAAAAATAAAAAAAATTTATCGCCATTCCTTCGAAGTGAAAAGGGGGATTAAGTTGAAATATTGCTTAACCAAGGCTTCAAGAGTTAGAAAACTCGAGCAAGTCCCTCGAGTTCAGGAGATGAAACATCTTTGAAAGAGGACGGTCGACATTGTAGCTGAAGATGGAACAATACACAAGTCTTAAAGAAGTCGTATAATAGAACGAGTTAGATCAATTGTGTCATGTCATTTGTAAAGTGATAAGACAAGATTGTGTCGGATATTACGATATATGACGAGACGAGAAAAGATGGAATCTGAGATATCACGGATTCCTATACATCGGAAAGTGTATTTTGCCACTAAGGTTGATCTTGACCCAACCCCAATTTTCAAAGCACTGTACAAATGATATTAATAAATGACCTTACTAAGAGACGTGAGTTGTGGAAGCAATTGAGTGAGTAATTTGAAGAACTTATTGATAAGATTTCATTAGAATAAATGAAATGCTATGGAGAACTCAAAATGTTATCTTAAACTCTTGATTTGAAGTTTTTGTGGAGAACACCAGCTTGTGAAGAAAAAGACACAGTTCTCTCCAATTGAACATCGATTACCGTGAGTCGAAGGACAAGTATTCCTTACAATGAATGGATAATCTACTCTATCGGTTACAAGGGTCGATAGTTTCTTTTGAGATTAACTAAGATTTGATTATCACCGTTTGAGAATTCGAGACTTGGATATTGCAATTACGGCATTCTAGACCAGCCAGGGTCACTACGAGTTGTAGTTACTCCATATGGGCTTACTGATGCCCGGAGGAGATATTTTGGGTCTACTCTTGAAAAAGAGAGAAGATGTTTGACAAGTTGTCACGGGATGACAAACCCCGAAAGGTGTGAGAAAAGTTACAAGTTTCTTAGATGTGTTGAGCTTTACCAAATCTGTGAAGAGAGAAGTTGTATAACACCGCTTATGGTAACCTACTACGGATGACGATGAAGTATTGAATGGGACGAAGAGTTGACAATTGAGTTGTTGAGAGTTAAGAGGGGATTCATTGGTGCGACTGTTTTGAGTTACCTGGAGGTATTATGGGTTTGAAGCGTATAAGTGATTCTTCAAGGCTAGGTCTTGATCGAGTATTGAGGAGCGGTGTACGAGTAATAGCAAGCGTGTCTTGTTAGTAGAAGTAGTATGGAGTAAAGTGCTTCTTTTGCTACTTGGAATTGCAACAAGAATTGAGGAAACATAACATTGAAGTTTGGTTTGACAAGAACCAAAGCCAGCAGTGTAGATTGGAAAATCGATCTTTTTTTTGGTGCTGTATAGAGAAAGACCCGTGAAGGAAGTTGAGCTCCGGTATAACGACCTTTTTGAGATCTTAGTGCGAGTAGGGGAAGTGTCTTAAAAGTTGGCGTTGCCGCCAAGAGTAGAGCGTGTTCACCCGATATTCCATGTGTATCAATCTAGGAAGTACAGGTATGACTCGAGAAGTTTTGCCGGTCTTGATGAGTTAGTGGCGTCATAGAACCAATGAGGCTAATAGGAAATCGGAGGATAGTATCTTTGGTTGAGTTTACGCTGAGCTAGTAGCGTTGATAGATCGAAAGGTTGGACCTATTTCTTCCCTTAATTGTGTATATGTGTGATGTTATATGTTGTTTGCGCCCCGTGCGGGAATGGGTTTTATGACCAGTTATAGTTATATTGCGATGATGGTTGGAGCAGTTTTAGTGTAGATAGATTAGAAGGTCTAAGTCTTCCTAGTTATGAGTTTATACATCGGCCTTAGGGACCGAGAAGTTCGGCGTGTGGCAAGTTTCGAGACGAAACTTGTTTTTAGGGGGATCTGGTGTAACACCCCGGTTTTGGCGCGTTGCGTTATTTATTTTCTCGGATCCTATCGCTATTTTTGGCGCGTTGCGTTATTTATTTTCTCGGATCCTATCGCTATTTTAAAATAGCTTACTTTTTTATTTTACGAGTATTTTGACGTCGTAAGTTAAAACCCATGAGTAGATATCGATATATTTTATAACCCGTATTTAATTATTATATAATCTCGTAAAACAAATTGCGAGAATGAATTTTGTATTTCAAAGTATATTTTTGCGGGTTTATTTATATAATTGATCCATGTTTTTTCCGTATTTTCCCATCCGAAAATCCCGTTCCGATTAATTTCGATCTGAGTTATTTTATTTCCCGGGTGCAACTTACCTCATGTACATCCTGTCTAGCATCACCATGTGACAAACCTAGCTCTACCCCTACCTAATTTGCCCGACCCCTCGTTAGACTCTACCCCCTCTGCATACTTTCAACTCCCTCACGCAACATCTCTGTACAACACTCCCATCTGCTTTGAGAAGCTCACCCCTATCCCCTTCGAACCACCACTGAACCGCCAGCCCTCCCTTGGTTTGTTTCCGCCTCTTCTCACCTTTGTGCAGCCGCCGGAGAAGCCACACCACCAGGGATCCGCCTTCAACAACCGGAGACGCGAGTGAAGCCTTCCACCACCATCTCTCTTTGCCTCTTTTCTCCACTGCAATCTCGTTTGGAACCCATGGATCTGGGGAGGACCTGCCAGCATCGCAACCGACGAACCCCCATCGGAAGGCCACCCTCGCCGCCACCAGGAAAGAAGTCCCTTTTACTTCGCCGTCGGAGCCCGGAGCTGCCCTGCACCGTCGCCTGCTTGCCTCTCGAATCACCTCTGTCGCCGGGAAGCAGCCGCTGCCGCCGGAGTTACGGGCCGCCTCCTTGCAGCCTCGCCGGCCCTTGCAGCCGCCTACCGGAACACATTGAAGTGTGCCGCCCCTGTCTTCTTCCCCCGTACCGTAACCTGCTTCAGAGGGTAAAAAGGAAACCCTTTTCAATATTTACAGTGGACCCCCTTCTTTTATGATTAATTACAAATTGTACCCATGGCTTTATAATAATTGCACTTTTGAACTCAAGTTTCTGGGTTATTGCAAATATATCCCTGCAGAATTAATTGTGGAAAAATGGCCAAGTTTCTTGAATATGTATATTACAGTCTATGACCCAAATTCTGAGATTTAACTATTATGTCCTTTGTTGGTTTATTTTTAGAATATGACCCAAAGATTTATTTACGGGTTTTGACCCAAGTTTCTAAAATGATATATTTTGCCCGGAAAATGTATTGCGGGTTTTAACGTTGGTTTTCGAAAACGAGTCTTACCTCAATTTAATATATCGTATAGCTTACTATCAAATTTAGCGTATGAGCTAAATTTGCTTAGTTGTGGTTTTAGGTCCGGAAACGCTCCGATAAAGGCCATCAATTCCACATCGGCATCCATAGACCGACTTCCGTCTTTTGACATCGTGTGAGTATATTTTCCCTCGACCTAGCTATGTTTAAGTATTAGTATCATGTTAGGTTGAATAATCTAGCATAACTTAGAGTGAATACCAAGTAGTGGTTATGGACCTTAGGTGAGTATTTAAGGATTTTGAAATGTTTTATGATTTGAGGGTTGATGTTATCTTGTGAGGATGTTATAAGGCTTTAAATTATATGGTTTGATCTTGTGAGAATCTTTACACTTGAGGTTTGGGATTACATGTTGTTGTGAGAGCATCGAGACTAGGAACGTGTTATCCTAGTGGTGTTGTGAGTTATGATCTTGCGAGATCCGAGAGTTTAGAAGTCTTAGGACTTCTAGCTTCTGTTGAGTGTGATGTGAGCATGGGGGATTCTAGGATGCGGTCCTAGAATTGAGAGTCAAATGGTCTTGCGTAGATCATTTGTATAGAAGTCTAAGACTTCTATTGTGAGTGGGTTGTTGTTGATATAGTTATCTTCTTGTGAACAGGTTATGGGTTTCCTCCTTAAGGAAGCGAGAGTGTTGTGAGTTGAGTGTGGTGACGAGGTAAGTCT
>BSUD01000005.1:126339966-126358195 GCA_033239045.1 Fagopyrum esculentum | reverse complement strand
TGTAACACCCCGGTTTTGGCGCGTTGCGTTATTTATTTTCTCGGATCCTATCGCTATTTTTGGCGCGTTGCGTTATTTATTTTCTCGGATCCTATCGCTATTTTAAAATAGCTTACTTTTTTATTTTACGAGTATTTTGACGTCGTAAGTTAAAACCCATGAGTAGATATCGATATATTTTATAACCCGTATTTAATTATTATATAATCTCGTAAAACAAATTGCGAGAATGAATTTTGTATTTCAAAGTATATTTTTGCGGGTTTATTTATATAATTGATCCATGTTTTTTCCGTATTTTCCCATCCGAAAATCCCGTTCCGATTAATTTCGATCTGAGTTATTTTATTTCCCGGGTGCAACTTACCTCATGTACATCCTGTCTAGCATCACCATGTGACAAACCTAGCTCTACCCCTACCTAATTTGCCCGACCCCTCGTTAGACTCTACCCCCTCTGCATACTTTCAACTCCCTCACGCAACATCTCTGTACAACACTCCCATCTGCTTTGAGAAGCTCACCCCTATCCCCTTCGAACCACCACTGAACCGCCAGCCCTCCCTTGGTTTGTTTCCGCCTCTTCTCACCTTTGTGCAGCGGCCGGAGAAGCCACACCACCAGGGATCCGCCTTCAACAGCCGGAGACGCGAGTGAAGCCTTCCACCACCATCTCTCTTTGCCTCTTTTCTCCACTGCAATCTCGTTTGGAACCCATGGATCTGGGGAGGACATGCCAGCATCGCAACCGACGAACCCCCATCGGAAGGCCACCCTCGCCGCCACCAGGAAAGAAGTCCCTTTTACTTCGCCGTCGGAGCCCGGAGCTGCCTTGCACCGTCGCCTGCTTGCCTCTCGAATCACCTCTGTCGCCGGGAAGCAGCCGCTGCCGCCGGAGTTACGGGCCGCCTCCTTGCAGCCTCGCCGGCCCTTGCAGCCGCCTACCGGAACACATTGAAGTGTGCCGCCCCTGTCTTCTTCCCCCGTACCGTAACCTGCTTCAGAGGGTAAAAAGGAAACCCTTTTCAATATTTACAGTGGACCCCCTTCTTTTATGATTAATTACAAATTGTACCCATGGCTTTATAATAATTGCACTTTTGAACTCAAGTTTCTGGGTTATTGCAAATATATCCCTGCAGAATTAATTGTGGAAAAATGGCCAAGTTTCTTGAATATGTATATTACAGTCTATGACCCAAATTCTGAGATTTAACTATTATGTCCTTTGTTGGTTTATTTTTAGAATATGACCCAAAGATTTATTTACGGGTTTTGACCCAAGTTTCTAAAATGATATATTTTGCCCGGAAAATGTATTGCGGGTTTTAACGTTGGTTTTCGAAAACGAGTCTTACCTCAATTTAATATATCGTATAGCTTACTATCAAATTTAGCGTATGAGCTAAATTTGCTTAGTTGTGGTTTTAGGTCCGGAAACGCTCCGATAAAGGCCATCAATTCCACATCGGCATCCATAGACCGACTTCCGTCTTTTGACATCGTGTGAGTATATTTTCCCTCGACCTAGCTATGTTTAAGTATTAGTATCATGTTAGGTTGAATAATCTAGCATAACTTAGAGTGAATACCAAGTAGTGGTTATGGACCTTAGGTGAGTATTTAAGGATTTTGAAATGTTTTATGATTTGAGGGTTGATGTTATCTTGTGAGGATGTTATAAGGCTTTAAATTATATGGTTTGATCTTGTGAGAATCTTTACACTTGAGGTTTGGGATTACATGTTGTTGTGAGAGCATCGAGACTAGGAACGTGTTATCCTAGTGGTGTTGTGAGTTATGATCTTGCGAGATCCGAGAGTTTAGAAGTCTTAGGACTTCTAGCTTCTGTTGAGTGTGATGTGAGCATGGGGGATTCTAGGATGCGGTCCTAGAATTGAGAGTCAAATGGTCTTGCGTAGATCATTTGTATAGAAGTCTAAGACTTCTATTGTGAGTGGGTTGTTGTTGATATAGTTATCTTCTTGTGAACAGGTTATGGGTTTCCTCCTTAAGGAAGCGAGAGTGTTGTGAGTTGAGTGTGGTGACGAGGTAAGTCTCCGGACTTACTTAGCTCGTATTCCTTGTATTAGCGTTGATGTGTGTTTGGTGGTGTGTGTTTAATGTTTATGTTATAACAACTAAACCGGAAATAGGATTACCGACCTTTATATATTATTTTGGCCCAAGTGTATGATAACGGGCGGTGACATCATCTGCCTAGCTCTTGCGAGAGTCTAGGAGGTTCTTGGCGACTAGCCCGTGTTGGTTAGACGGTCGGAGGCATCCGCACCGTTCCATGCCGGTAAGTAGGGACCGAGGCGGGACCACGGTGGTCTCGTGTCACAAAACTAAGTTGAATTAGAACGGGATATGACTTAATAATAAAAAGATAATAAACCGGAATTATGTGCTTTGAGAATGTTGTGTGTTTCTGATGATTTACTTGTGTTTGTGCCTTTCCCATTGATTCTAATGCTTCGAATATGAGCTAACGGTTTATACCGACTGTTGTAGATTGCATTGCAGGTTAGGATTGCGGCCGAGTGATCCGGAAGAGTGGGCATCCGGGGTTCCGTACATTTTAGGATTGGGTTTTAGGTGGAGTCAAGTTTGAGTATTGTAATTATTGTATGTTTTATGGTGCTAGCCTTTGGGGTTGTATTTTCGGCTGAAGTCCTTTGTTGTATTCTTTCGGGTTTTTCTTTTCATTGCATAAAAATGTATTTCGGTTTTGGCCTTTATTTGTGCCTTGTTGCAAGATCTAGTGAAATTGTTGTCAAGCTAAGGGTCGGGACCCATTGTGAGGTCCTAACCCGTAGCATCCCGAGTCCCGCGGATTTGGGGTGTTACAAGACCTGTCGAACAACCAACCGCTGGGAGCCTAATGGAAGGGCACTCTCAGCTAGAGTGCATCCGGAGAAGTCCAATCCCATAGTCTTAGCCACATGAGTGACAAGACCTCCTGCACAAATATCGCCCTTAGCTTTGTTGACTATCTTTCCTAGATAGTCAGCAAGCATGGTGGCAATGTCGGGAATGGTGGTGGATGTCATGCAGTAGAGAATGAAGAGCTCATCAGCCTTGAGCTTCTGTGGAGTCTCTGTCCGTGCAAATAAGCTCTCACTAAGAATCCTATGCACTACCTTGAAGGAGAGGTTGTACATACTAGTTTCCTTGGAATTTCCGGGTCGCCACTTGTCTCCACCATATTCACCTACTGAAATAGCCTCCCAAAAGTCACTTGCACTGGTACCTCTAGCAAATGTGCCTGCATCTGAATAAGAGAAACCAAATAATTCTCCAAAGGTGTCAATGGACATAGTGTGGTTTTGGCTCATAAGACGGAAAGTGACCATCCTTTCCCTAGGGTCATGCTCAAAGGTACTAAGGAATTCTAAGGTGATTTCGGTATAAGCATCCTCCCTAATCGTAGCAAACTGGCTCAGTCCAGCCCTGTCAAGCATCATATCAACATCCTCCCGAACAAATAACGAATCTAAGTCATCAAGTACTATGTAGCGAGGAGGGGTGAATGGGCGATCTACGATGCGTTCATAACGCTTCTTGTGCTTGGATAGGGGAGGGGGGAGCTTAGGGATGTTTTGAGATGGTGGTGGAGGTCGGGGAGGGGCTTTGGAAGAAGATCCCTTCTTCTTCCCCGTGTTTCTAGTTATCCTCTTAACAAGATCCATTCTGAGTCAAAAAAATCGGCCTGTTCTTGATAAAAATCGGACGATTTTTCTGGGCTGGGTCGATTTTTCTCTCGATTTCAATGATTCTCTCAATTCTGTAAAGTTCTGTTCAAGCAATCACCACATACAGTCTCCTATAATGATTCCTAAGCAGATTCCTCAATCAATTCCAACGAACAAACACTTCCTAAGCAAAGTTCAATTTGAATTAGAAACTTAGGTTTTTGGAAAGAAAAACCTGAATTCCTTGTGGAGGAGTCGATTTCCGTGCTTGTTGTTGCTAGATCCTTGCTCCTTGTTGAAAATGTTTCAGTTTGGAGCCAAGAATCACTCAAAATGATGAAGGAATGAAGATTGTGGGTTGAGGGCGATTTTCGGCGTTCTTGAGAAGGGGGAAATCGAGAGTTGTAAGTTGTGGAATGAGGAAGATCGAGTGTTGAGTCTTTATATAGAGTCGAGAAATTGTGAAGAAAATCGGACGATTTATAAGGTCCATTTAATCGTCGGGGCGATTTTTCTCTGGATCCAAAGAAAATCGGACGATTTAATTCGATGGGTCGATCTTCAGGATTTATCTTCCTGTTGTCAAAAATCGCCTTGCTCTGCTTCTAAATCGGACGATTTATTTTGGGTAGCTCGATTTTTCTCTGAACACAAGGGAAATCGAACGATTTATTTGGACAGGTCGATCTCCAGGTCGATTTTTCTTCTTGTTGTCAAAAATCGCCTTGCTCTGCTCTTGAATCGGACGATTTACTTTGGTTAGCTCGATTTTCTTCCTTGTTCTTCATGGATCTTGAAAATTAAAAATTATTTGTGCTCCCTTTTTCCATGGATCTCTCGAGTTGAACCTATTTTCCTGCGATTAATGACACGACAAACCAAGAGTGCATCGAGGAACAAATAAAAACGAAAACAAAGAAGCGAAACACTTAATCTACTCTAACTAATTGATGAAAGGGTGGAAAACTATACTATCATGGGTTGCCTCCCAAGAAGCGCTTAATTTATCGTCTTTAGCTAGACGGTGTATGGTATGTGTTTAACGGAGGAGGATAGGAGCTATCTCCTCGATTGGAACTTCCGGTGTATATTTCTTCAACCGTTGTCCATTGACCTTGAAACTTCCGCTTTGTTCACCCCATACTTCAACTGCACCATGGGGGAAAAATCGTTTAATTAAATAAGATCTTGTCCAACGGGATTTGAGCTTACCTGGAAATAGACGCAGCCTTGAGTTGAATAGGACTTGGTCTCCCTCCTTCAAGTCTTTTGGGATGATGTGCTTATCATGCCAACGCTTTGTCCGTTCCTTGTATATCTTTGCGTTCTCGTACGCATTTAGCCGGATCTCATCTAGCTCATTGATGTCTAAGAGCCGCTTCTCTCCGGCTTCTTTTATGTCAAAATTGAGCCACTTGATTGCCCAATAGGCTTTGTGCTCTAGTTCTACAGGAAGATGACATGATTTACCATAGACAAGGTTATAGGGAGTAGTACCTATTGGTGTCTTGAAGGCCGTCCTGTACGCCCATAGTGCGTCGTCAAGCTTCATCGACCAATCTTTCCTAGTTTTAGAGACGGTTTTCTCTAAAATTCCCTTGATCTCTCTATTGGATATTTCGACTTGTCCGCTGGTTTGCGGATGGTAAGGTGTAGCTATCTTATGGGTCACCCCATACTTAGCCAATAGAGTCTCAAATCGACGGGCCGTGAAATGCGTTCCTCCGTCACTAATGATGGTTCGAGGAGTTCCGAACCTTGGGAAGATCGTTCTATTGAGGAACTTCACCACTACCATTGCATCATTAGTAGGAGAAGCGATTGCCTCCACCCATCTTGAGACATAGTCTACGGCAAGAAGTATATATTGGTTGCCGCATGAAGATGGGAAAGGTCCCATAAAATCGATGCCCCATACATCAAAGATCTCTACTTCTTGTATGTTGTTGAGAGGCATCTCATTCCTCCTGGATATATTACCTGTCCTTTGACAAGCATCACAAGAAACAACAAACTTTTGCACATCTTTGAAAAGTGTAGGCCAATAGAAGCCGGAACGAAGTACCTTAGCGCAAGTCTTGTGGGAACTAGCGTGTCCGCCACATGGTAGAGAATGACAATGGCGGATGACACTATCTATCTCATCTTCAGGGATGCATCTCCTGTAAATGCCATCGGGACCTCTTTTGAATAGAAGAGGTTCGTTCCAATAGAATTGCCGGACGTCACTAAGGAATTTCTTCTTTTGAGCATACGAAAGTCCGGGTGGAATTTCCTGACAAACAAGGTAATTCACAATGTCAGCGAACCATGGATCATTAACTTGGGAGATGTGTTGAAGACACTCTTCAATCTCGTGCAGCTGTTCGTCTGGGAATGAGTCGTCTATAGGAAGTTCATCCGTTTCACCGGTGAGTTGCGGTAGACGGCTAAGATGATCGGCAACGGAGTTCTCCGATCCTTTCTTATCTCTAATCTCTAAATCGAACTCTTGTAAGAGTAGGATCCATCTTAGAAGCCTTGGCTTCGCATCCTTCTTCGTGAAGAGGTATCGGATTGCGGAATGGTCCGTATAGACTATCACCTTCGCACCTACAAGATAGGAACGAAATTTCTCAAAAGCGTATACTACGGCTAAAAGTTCTTTTTCCGTAGTTGCATAATTATTTTGAGCCTCATCTAGCGTTTTGCTAGCGTAGTAGATGGCATGAGTGCGTCCATCTTTCTTCTGCCCAAGAACTGCTCCTATGGCGACGTCGCTTGCGTCGCACATGACCTCGAATGGAAGAGTCCAATCGGGTGGTTGGATGATCGGTGCTGAAATCAAAGCTTCTTTGATCCTGCAAAAAGCATCTAGACAATCTTTCAAAAATTCGAAAGTTGCGTCCTTCATCAAAAGATTAGTCAAGGGTTTTGAAATCTTAGAAATTTTTTTTATGAATCTCCTATAGAAGCCTGCATGTCCTAAGAAGCTTCTAATTCCTTTTACTGAAGAAGGGGGAGGTAACTTCTCAATGGTTTCTATTTTCGATCTATCAACTTCTATTCCCCTTTGTGATACTAGATGACCTAACACAATTCCTTCGGTGACCATGAAATGACACTTTTCCCAGTTTAAGACTAAGTTAGTGTCCTCACATCTCTTAAGAACTAGTGAAAGGTTATAGAGACAGTTATCAAAGGAAGAACCATATACCGAAAAGTCGTCCATGAAGACTTCCATGATATTCTCTACATATTCGGAGAAGATTGCCATCATACACCTTTGGAAGGTGGCTGGAGCGTTGTTCGCCCCTAGAGGTGTGTGCAAATAAGCTTTAAATTTATAAAACTAGAATCAAGCAGCGAACCCGCAGTGTACGGATCGAGGTAGCTAAGCAAGAATTCCAGAGTATCGAACACAGGGATTTGGGTGGGAACAAATTCGATTTCAGATTATCAAGCAGTAAATATGAGAGTTTGCAAGTATTGGGAAAACAACAATCCTAAAGATCCGGGTATTCAGTTGCGGCAATAGATTCAAGATATACAAATGATGTAAAGACAGAGAAGAGATATGCAAAGGTATACTAATGTAAGGTAATCGTACGGTTGAGGTTCCAAAAACCTTATGTAACTCACCTAAAAGACACTCCCTATACAGGTTATTGAGGCTCAATATAGAAAAGGACTAAAGACGAGGATTAGTGTTAAATACCCAAACTTGTAACCTAAAGATCAAGACTAACTTATCCGATTGAGGTTGTTGAGGCTCACAATCGAGGTAGAGGTTGTTGAGGCTTCACTACCACCTAGAAAAGACAAATCTAAACTAAGTTAAAGCAAATCTTTAACTCTGGATTAAAGTAAAAGCAGGCTCGTAAACTGGGGTGAAATTACGGTTGGATCTTGAGATTCCACGGTCGTGGAACTCAAGAACAACCCGTAATTTGGGGTTGTCGACGATTCTCTCTAACTCTCAGGGTCTAATCTGTTTGCGAACGATCTATCATTACCTATGCCACAACTATCAACCCTTCACCTTAGAATTGTTAAGGGTTTTTAGCCAATAATAGTCATTTTGATATCAATTCAAGAATTAAGAAGAAAGAGATGAAAACTTCAAGAACTATTAATAACTTCCAAAAGAATCTCAAGATTCCAACAAGTGTTTTCCAAAGATTCAAAACGGAATAACAAACAATCACAACTATAGGAAAGAAGAGAAACGGGATGTCAATCCGTTTCCGATTCAAACCTAAACAAGAAGAGAGATCTTCTTGCAATTCTTTCAAGAACTTCGATCTTTCACAAATCCGAAGATCGCAGCGACAATCTCCACCGAACGTGCGAGATTTGAACAACTCTTCAACTCAGCTTCGATCTCCAATGAGATCTCCGAAATTGCCTCTCAAATGAAGAAGCGTAAGCGGAAAATGCCAAAACGCTAAACCGGAATCGTACGTCTATGCGTGGAAGAGCGAGCCTAAACGGGGATAAGCGATGATGATGAAATCTCCTTTCATCCGTCTTTTTATAATGCAGGGCAAGGTGTCGGGCCGGCCCATTCTTCAAAAGATCATGGCTTCGAAATATTGCGAAAAGATTCGCCAAGATCACGGTCGTGGAAGATTCCACGACCGTAATTCTGAGGCGTGGAAATAAACACGGGTAGCTTCCACGGCCGTAAAATCCCCTGGAATGAACATCGAATTCTGCATCACAATCCACGGCCGTAATTTGGGGTAGAACCGTGATTTTAGCCTTCATTCGTGCATTCCTCAATCTAATGCTCCAAATTGCTTCCAAAAGGTGTCCTTGATCTAGAGGTACATCAACTCAACTCTCCTTTGCTCGATTTCGTTCGGAAATAGCTCCAAATCACCTATAATCAACATAGAACTCGTGTAGACATCCATATCGATAATATAGGCAATACTAGCTCATATATGCATAAAGCTTCATCAAAGACTATCAATATGAACCAAATGTAACTAGAAAATGTGCCTAAAACATCACAATATTTCATGCTAACAAGCGTTGCATAAGCCGAATGGCATTCTTCTGTAGGCAAACGTACCCCATGGGCACGTAAAAGTTGTCTTCTCTTGGTCGTCCGGATGAATTGGAATCTGAAAGAAACCGCTATATCCATCTAGATAACAAAAGTAAGAATGTTGGGCTAACCTTTCCAACATTTGATCGATGAAAGGAAGGGGAAAGTGATCCTTCCTTGTGGCCACGTTCAGTTTGCGGTAGTCGATGCACATTCGCCACCCTGTAACTGTCCGCGTAGGGATAAGTTCGTTGTTCTTGTTGGCAACAACGGTAATGCCTCCTTTCTTGGGTACTACTTGTACCGGACTCACCCATTTGCTATCAGAAATAGGAAAGATGATACCTGCATCAAGTAGCTTAAGGATTTCTTTCTTCACGACCTCTTTCATTGCCGGGTTTAACCGTCTTTGAGGTTGGCGTGAAGGTTTGTAATCCTCTTCCATTAAAATTTTGTGCATACATAGAGAAGGCTTTATTCCTACTAAATCATCAATGGTGTAACCTAATGCTCTCCTATGTTGCTTTAAAACATGCATAAGTTTCTCTACTTCAGTTTCATTCAATTTTGCATTGACAATGACCGGATATGTGGAATTAGTGCCAAGAAATGCGTACCTTAAATGCGTGGGAAGTGGCTTCAATTCTAACGATGGGGGTACCTTGATTGATGATGATTCCTGGCCTCCGGATGTTGTAGGAGAGGCCTCTAGAGATGGGGGTACGGCATCATTAGATTCGAGTGTGGTTGCGGAGACGTTTGGAGAGTCTAGAAAATTTCCCTCTGGATCGAGCTCCCCTGAAATAAATCGGTCGATTTGAGGTACGATTTTTCTTTCTGTCGAAGAAAATCGGGTTGCCTCTTCATGAATCGGTCGATTTATTTCTGGCAGGTCGATTTTCTTCACAGTTTCCGGAGTCCACTCTAGTTCTTCAATTTTTGCTCCTAGTTCTTCCTCCACATCATTTAATGCTTTCACATCCTCATTGCAGTCATGTTCCACCCCTTCCTCCATGATGCTCATGCTAAGAACCTTTTGAAGGGGGTCTTTCATCAAGATCGAACTTACTACCTCTCTAGACTCTTCTTCATCAATAATTTCAAAAGCATCATCTTTTAAGGCTGGCTCCTTGATTAAGGAGGAGAGTATGAATTCTATCTTTTCTTCACCAATATGAAAGGATAGCTGGCCGTTCTTACAATCTACCATGCATCCGGATGTGGCAAGGAATGGTCTCCCAAGAATGATGGGAACCGGATAATCTGCAGGTATGTCAAGAACGACAAAATCTATAGGGATGTAAAACTTACCTAGCTTTACTGGAATGTCTTCTAATATTCCCACCGGTTTGGTGGTGGAACGATCAGCCATGTAGAGTGTGATCTTCACCGGTCTAGGCTCTCCTAGACCAACTGCCTTGCATAGAGCGAGAGGGATGATACTCACACTCGCTCCAAGATCACAAAGTGCATCATAGGTAGCTTCTCCCAAAGTGATGGGTATGCAAACAGATCCTGGATCACGGAGCTTGGGTGGCATGTTCTCCGTCATAGTCCTGATGAGTTCAGATGACTCCATACTCATCTTAACTTCTCATATGTCTTCCAATTTCCTCTTGTTAGAGAGGATCTCCTTGAGGAATTTCCCGTAAGCCGGCATACCTAAAATTGCATCCATAAAAGGTATGTTAATATGTAGCTTACTCATAAGTTCAACAAACTTACCAAAATGTTTATCTAGGCGTGCACGCGCTCTAGATTGAGGGAAAGGTAGAGGTGGTTTGTAAGCGGGAGGAGGAACATAGACTTCTTCCTTCTCTTTTGCCTCTCCTTCTTTTGTGGTGGTTTCGACTACTTTGGGTTGAGGATCGGTGGTTGTCTTGCCGCTCCTAGTAGTTATTGCCATAACCCTTCCCTTTGGGTTATCTTCTGTCTTCCCGGGAAGTTTCCCTTGATCTCTTGGTACTTCTCCGGCTTTGTTGAATACTTGGTTTTCTAAAGCTTTGTGAGCTTTGTCAACCGAAGTTATGTAACTCTCCAATCCTTGTAGCTTGCCTAGGATCGTCTCTAGCATGGGATCAGGTTTGTTTGATCCGCTTGATTGTCCCTGGCTTGTTGAAGGAGTAGAAGAAGATGGAGATGTTAGATCCTTTTCAGCATGAGAGTAAGGATTACCTGAATTTTGCTGATTTGACCTCCAATTGTTGTTATTGGAGTTTCTATTGTTGTTGTTATTCCAATTGGAGTTCCGGTTGTTATTGCTGTTGTTATTCCAATTGGAATTCCGGTTATCATTCCGTTGAATGTTGTCCCGCCCCATGTAGTTGGCTTCTTGCTCCTTAGTCTTTTGAAGACTTGTTTTGAGCACTTCCCTCAATTCTTTGATGTCATCTTTGAGGGAGAATATTTGTGTTTGAGCGGCTTGATTCAACTTTGCTCTCGGATCGCTTTGATTCCGGCTATTTGAGTCCACTTTTCGGTGGGAATACTTCTCAATCACTTGGGCTTGCTTCTCAATGAAGTCCCAAGCATCATCTTCTCTCATGTCCATGAATGTGCCACAAGAGAGAGATTGAAGGTTGAATTGTGTTTCCAGATCCAATCCTTTGTAGTAGATCTCCAATAGTTCCAGCTTGGAAATGCCATGGTGTGGGCAATCCAACAATAGATCTTGAAACCTTTCCCAAGATTGAAACAAGCTTTCATTAGGTTTCATAGAAAAAGCATTTATTTGACCTCTCAATTCCGCCGTTTTGGATGGCGGAAAGAATTTGGTGAGGAATTTCCAAGACAATTCCTCCCATGTAGCTAACTTCGCAGCTGGAAGTGTTTGGTACCAAGCTAGAGCCTTGTCCTTCAAAGAGAAGAAGAACGGCTTGATCTTGTAATTACTTGTAATCGCCTTCTTCGGCTTCATAGTCTCCATGAGAATCTCGAAATTTTGCAGGTGTTGATGTGGAGATTCAGTACTTGCTCCGCCATATTGATTTTGGCGAACCATGGTGATGACTTGTGGTGAGAAGCTAAACTCTTGGATGTCTTCAGCTCCGAAATCCACTCCTAGGCGGCGTGGTTGCTGAATTGGATCCATCCGTTGCCCCAAAGTTCGGGGTCTATCACCGTCACTAACAGCTCTTACGTTCCTAGTTGGAAGGCGAGGAACAACCCGTGGTTTTGGGGTGTTCCGAATATGACGAAGTGATGGATCAATTTCTTCAAGTTCCGGCATGTCCGGATCAATCTCCTCATCATCGGATGAGTCATTCCTAATGGATTTAGTTGGTGTTTTGACCTTCTTCTTCTTCCTAGATTCGTTCAACTCCATCTTCATGTCCAACATCATAGCTCTTAGTTCATCAATCTGAAATTGATGGCTCGTTTCAGCATCTTTTCGTGCTTTCTCACTCAACTGGATTTGGCGTTGAGCTTCATGCAGTTCAGCCTGGTAGTTTCTCTCATCGTTTTCAGCCATTTTCTTTTCTTTCAACTTTCTTCTCAAAGTTCTCTCCAATTCGGGATCGAAAGGAACTAGATCTTTAGTGGATCTAGTCTTTCGCATATACCTAAAGAACCTGCAAAGATCACTCAAGTAGACAAATCAAATCACAAGAGCAAGAGCTCTCAAGCTAGACAACCGAAAACCGAATTTGGTCTAGACCAAATCCCCGGCAACGGCGCCAAAAACTTGTTCGCTCAAAAGGGTGTGCGTCAAAGTCTTAATATTTATATCTAGAATTTGAAAGCAAAGCGAACCCGCAGTGTACGGATCAGCTGTAGAAAGGTAAGAATTCCAGAGTCGAACTCAGGGATTTGGTGAGAATAAATTCAAAATCAATTATCTAGCAGAAGTATAAAAACTTTTGTGATTTGATAAAGAGAGAAATGATTCCAAGGATTCAAGTATCCGATTTCGGACTTCGATTCAAGACATTCCTATAGATATAAGACAGTGTTTATATTGCCAAGATTAAATGTTCAAAGGTAGGATTCGTACGATGAAGTTCCGACACCTATATAACTAATCTAAAGGTTCTCTCTATAAGTGTTGTTGAGGCTGCAATATAGAAAGATCTAAAGACAAGAATTATGTTCAAATTAACTATCTAAAACTCCAGGATATGACTCTCCAAAGTAAAGATTAGAAAACACACTTAGAATCTTAATAAAGGATGTTGAGTCTCTTTATTACCCAAATCTTATAACCTTAATTTATTAAATGTAGAATCAAGTTTGAAGTCTCTTCATACACTCTATTAGAGGTCAATAAGGTTAATCAATGTTGGGATTTAGACAAGGATTAGTTTTGGTTAAAGATTAATTCACTTGAAGTTCGTCAGAAGAATAAATCGTGATGTTCATAAGAAAATCGGCCGATTTTCCTCAAGAACAGTCCGATTTATCTGTTTGTCGCAAAACTAAAATTTAAACTCTCAGGGTCTTAATGTTTGAATGAGTTCAGTCTATCATCATCTAAGCCTTAATCATCAACTATTCTCCCCAGAATCACAAGGTTTTTAGCCAACCATTTTCAAAATCGAATCAAATTAATTATTGAAAGAGATATCGCAAAGAAACCAAATCTTGAATGAAAAATCCAATAACTTTCAAATCTGTAAACTATTGTCAAAACAAATCAACGTATCTCTTAAGTTACTCAAATTCGTGCCTAAAAACAGTAAACACTTCAATGAACAGAGAAATCTCACAACTAGAATCAAGAT
Source organism: Fagopyrum esculentum (assembly GCA_033239045.1). Taxonomy (NCBI): domain Eukaryota; kingdom Viridiplantae; phylum Streptophyta; class Magnoliopsida; order Caryophyllales; family Polygonaceae; genus Fagopyrum; species Fagopyrum esculentum. The sequence continues at coordinate 126,344,741 of BSUD01000005.1, read as the reverse complement.
TAGCTTTCCGGCAAAGAGCTCTTCAATCTCCTTCCAAGAATCTTCAATTCCTCTCAAACGTGTAAAGATTTCCCGCTGCGGCCCTCTCGTTTTCGTTCCTAGGGTTCTCTTCTATAGTTTCTTGCAAATGGGCCGTTTGGCAAAACTCTCCTCTAGCCCAAAATAATTAGGCTTTGTGTCGTCTTTCCATTTGGCCGAAAAACATAATAAATCGACCTAGGCGATTTATGCACAAAATCGTTCGAATTCTGAAGAGGAAAATCGTCCGATTTTGCTTGCATATTGGCACAATTTTCTTCAACAGAAAGTGCTCTTCTCTTAGCTCGTTTTCTATGCTTCTTCTTTGCAATTCCTTAGTTCTTTGTGACTCCCTTTTGACTCCTTTAGCTTTCTTAACCTCCTTAGATACTCCTTGCTTTGCTTTAGCTTCCAATTCCACTGCATTTACCTACAAATCATCCAAAACTCGTGTAGATCTCTATTTCCGACAATTATTGAATAGAACATAAAAGGCATAATAAAATCTCTCTAAATGCAAGGTAAATGGAGATAATCTTCTGTAATATGCATGAATATGATGATGCAAAATTCATGTCATCAGCCGTAAACGTTTTCGAGGCTTTATAAACCGTTTTCCAGGCTTTATAAATGACATGAAACGTTTTCGAGGAATTTTGAAATTATCTAACACAGTGTAGTGATCTTTTGAAATTTTGGATTGGTGGAAGAAGTTAGCCCCAAAGTATCCGACCTTGATCAAAATTGTGCAACAACTCATATCCGTGCCCGCATCAATGGTTGCCGTGGATCAAGCATTTAGTCAAGGAGGGAATGTGCCTAACTACAAGAGAATCCAATTGAAGCCCGCAAAATTGGAGGCACAAGTACGCATTCAAAATTGGATAAGGGCGAACCGGCGGAGAAACGGAAATAACAGAATGCCCCAGTGTATGACTCAAAATCGGATTCCAACTCCGATGAACCAGGCACAACTTCCAAGCCCGATGCATGAAGGTAAGCGGGGTAATAAACAACTCGGAAGTCCAACAAAAGGTAAGAAAATGTAAGAGAACTATGTGGACTTCGATTCCTCTTAACCCCGAGAGGATATGTAGGCAACCGGAAAACCAATTCAAAGCCTTCCTTCTTTACAAAAAAAAAAAAAAAATTAAAGTATCAATATCTCGGGTGAGATATTGGGACCGAGATTTCCCATTTCAAGAGTAATCTCGGGCTTAATGTCCAAAATCTCGACCCGAAATTTTCGAAATTTCAACCGAAATTGCTATCGACTTATTTTTTTCTTTTTTAAACCGACGGTTTGGTGGTTTCGTTTTTTACAGTTTAGGTTCAGGTTTGACTTTAGGCCAAATCTAAGCCGACGGTTCGTAAACCTAAATCGGCGGTTTAATTTTACGACCCATGTGGCTATAACTAACAATAGCTATCCCCAACACAATATATGGCACCGGCACCACTCATCGTTGTCTCAACTAAACCCATAAAACGACGCATGTCCTTCTTTTGTTAAAAAAAAAAGTAATGTTATCTCTTTGTCTTTTTTGGCTGGCTAGTAAGAGCATCCCCAACAGTCTTCCTAAACTCTTCTCCAAAATAGAGAATTAAAAGTAAAAATCACTCTTTATACTTTTATCAAATCCAACAGATTCCCTATCTTGAAGAATTTTCCATTTATTTGGAGAATGTCTTCAAATTTAGGGAAGATTCATTACTTTTTCCCATTATTCTCTATTCTGGAGAATGAAATGGAGAATCTATTAGACGAAAAAATCTTTAAAATTCTCCAAATATTTTAAAATGAAGAAGCTATTGGGATGCTCTAAGGAGGGTCTGAAAGATAAAATTACAAAAGGAATGTTTTTTATTAATAAAAATAAATTTTGGGCAAATTTGGTTAGTAGGCTATTTAGAGAAATAGGGATAGTAAGTAGGCTTTTTTGTTTTTCAATTAAGTAAATATACCCCTCTTATTTTTTTTTTACCATCAAACCTTCTCCATCCTCTTGTTTTATTCTTTCTTCCGAATGCTTTTTAAAAACTGAATTTCTTTTTTTATTTTCTTTTATTAATTTTTTTTGTCTTTTTTATTTTCTTTATTTTTTATTTATTTTCTAGAATGAAGAATTTTTTCACACACCGGAATTATCACATACCGGAATTATCACATACCGGAATTATCACATACCGGAATTTCCACATACCGAAATTTCACATACCGGAATTTTCACATACCGGACCGGAATTTTACATACCGGAATTATCACATACCGGAATTTCCACATACCGGAATTTCACATACCGGAATTTTCACATACCGGACCGGAATTTTACATACCGGAATTATCACATACCGGAATTATCACATACCGGATTTTCACATACCGGAATTTTCACATACCATAATTTTCACATACCGGAATTTCACATACCGGATTTTTGGATTTTCACATACCGGAATTATCACATACCGGATTTTCACATACCAGAATTTCACATACCATAATTTCACATATCGGACATTTACATACCGAAATTTACATACCGGAATGAATTTTTAATTGTCTAATATTTAATTTTGCAAATTTTAGGGGGCTCGTTGTCATTTTGCAATTTTTTTTATTGTAATTTGCGTATATGATGACGATTTGCAAAAATGGGTCCATCACCGTCTCTTTTGGTTTCCAAAAGACTTGTTCTTTTTCCCAGTTGACAATGACAAATTGACAAGACGTGGAGGAGTTGAGCATTATTTGAGTGGAGAATTATATGTTAAAATTGTCTCAAAATAAAAGTATTATGTAAACAAAAATAAATAGCGGACGGAAAACACAAGGATCAAGTGTTGATTGTGCCGCTAGTTTTAATTCAAAAATTTCTGGAATGAAATTTCTGGTATAAACTTTTCGTATGAAATTTCTGGTATTAAAAATTCTGGTATGAAAAAATTTTAGTATGAAAAAAATTCTGGTATGAAATTTCTGGTATGAACTTTTCGTATGATAAATTCTGGTATGAAATTTCTGGTATGAAAATTCTGGTATGAGAATTTCCGGTATGAGAAATTCAGTCCAGAAAATAAAAAAGAAAATAAAAAAAAAGGCAAGAAAAATAATAAAAGAAAACAAATTCAGTAATTAAAAATTAAAAATTATACTTATATAACAAATAACAAACATCATTTATTCTTTCTTTCTAATTAGAAGGGTTAATAATTTTTACCTACTATTAAATGAAAGTGGTAAAAAATTTGGGGTACATTTTCTTAAACAAAAACTAAAAAAAGCCTAGTATGTCAAATTCTCCCATAAATTTTTGAGTTTTTCAATGATTAGTTCAAATAGAGTAAAAGATAAAGGAAGAAAGCAACAAGATAACAAAGCCCATAAAACGGCCCGGTTCGGCGTTACTAGAGCATCCCAATGGGCCGGTCTGACATGCTCTCTCCTGTGCTTATTTTCTAGAGGGCCCAACAGCTTCTTCATATTTCCCTCTCCTGGGCAGCATATCTCTCACCGATCTTCTTTCTTCCGGCCAGTGAGACCAAAATTCTCCAATCCTTAATTCATATCTTCGATTCAAGGAGAATTATTTTGCTTGGACATTTTATTAAAATTATTTTTTTTTACTTATTTCATTATATTTTTTGGTATAACGATTGTTAGGTGGATTAAGTTATTATTTTGATTATTTTTAAGTCCTAAGTTTGATGCAAACTAACTCTGTAAATAGTGTCTCATACTCGTAATTCTTAGGCCGAAATAGATTAATAAAGAATACGAGTTTTCTTTGTTGGTCTTGCTTTAAGTTCTAATTGATCTCTATTCAATAAATATCTAGTCCCCGTGTGCTGATGTTGGAGGCTTGAATTTAACTTATTTCTTAGTATTCTTGTGTCCGAAAGATGGCTTGGTCCATCTTTACTTAGAAGTGATTACTTAGGACGAGAATTTTCAGCAAACTCCTAATTTTATTCGCGCTTTTCTAGACCATAGTTTTTGAGTATTCACGAGGGATATGACACGTCAAAATATACTTAAAACATACTTAAAACAGACTAGTATGCCTTGACAAAATACCCTTGCAATCTTGTATTAAAAACTATAAACTCGTCAAAATATACTTAAAACAAACTAAATGAGAAATCAGAGTGCGTGGTACTAAAAACAAACTAAAATATATAAATATATATATAGCCCACGGGCCAAAAGAATATCCTTTGACGACGAGATTTCGAGGGATCTTTGACGAGTTAATTGCTCATAATTCTCGACGAAAACCTCTCCGTCTGGTTGAGAAAAATAACCCAAATATAAAATGTCGTGAATATGATTATATCACAATGAGTTGGTGTGAAACAACTATAAAACTTGAAGGAAACCTACCCAAAACCGAACCTATTAGGGTCGGTTTCGGTTTAGACCTAATATCAAAAATATGAAATCTTAGAACCTAAAATCGAACCTATTAGGGTCGGTTTCGGTCTGGTTTAGATTTTGGGCTTAAATAGACCTCAAAAGTGATTACTAATATGATTATGTGACCCGCCCCATGTTTTTTAATAATGATTCTGTATTTCGGTTTACCCGTCACCAAAACTAATTTTTTAAAAATGCAAACCTACGACCGAACCTAAATTGTCGGTTTTCGGTTTGATATGGACCGAAAGTACTCGGATCGGTTCGGTATACCAAAATTAACTTGCTCTGCACTAAATAGTAGGTGAAAAAAAAAAAAAAAAAAAAAAAAAAAAAATA
>BSUD01000005.1:126319268-126339623 GCA_033239045.1 Fagopyrum esculentum | reverse complement strand
GAAAAAAAAAAAAAAAAAAAAAAAAAATCCGATTTGCTATATTGTGAGAAGTTTGAGGATAAGTGGGACATAGCTTTAATTACATGAATAAGTTATATACAGATTCGGGATGTCCAAAATAAAACAAAGCAATACATTAGAGAGCTAAATAAAGGCAATTTCACCGTTTAGGAACACAAGAAAACATACCCAATCTCTAAACTGAGACTTCTACCAACAGGTTAAAAAAGCTTCTACTGCTTTGCTTCCTGAGGGTTTTTTCTGCATCAATTGGGATATTGCCTGGATGTACCCCAACGCAAATGACAAATGATTCCATACAATAAAATTCAAACTTAAGAACATGCCCCTCAATTAGCTTCCTCTACTCCTCCTTGCCCTACGGCTTACCCTCCCAAACAGCAACCGCCTATGATGACGGCTCACAGGAACATCATGGCCATTGAGATCACCTATAGAAGTACGATGACGGCCCCCAATATCATCACCATTCTCATAGATACTACGAAGCCTTGCAAATCGCCTGTCTGATACGAAGCCAAATCTGTCAAACGGGTTGATACTGGAACTGTTGTCATCCAAAAGGCCATCAAAGTTTCTGTAGAAGGGGTTTGAATTCCCTTCAATCACAAAGTCCCCTAATACAATTGCACTTGGGTCCGAGGATGTTATCGCACTAATCACATCGTTGTGTTCCCTTTCGCTCTCGAGAGTTTTCCACTTCTCTTCAAGGGCAGGATCAATGTCCCTTGGCCGTGATAAAGGGTGCTCGGCTTTCACGTGTGTCTTGATTTGCTTGTAGTTGCCTACAAACAAACAGTTTTCATGCATGCAACTTCTTTTTTCCTTGTTAAGGCTTCTCCTTGCTTTTTCCACCGCGGCCCAACCCTTGACCTGTCCGCGACATATAGGGCAACACAGCTGAGGCACCTCGCAATTCTCTTGCGGCTCAACGACATCAGTATAGAGTTGTTGAATATGGAGTGAAGTCAGTTTAGTGGATGCTTTTTTGTACTGATCCAGACAGTTGGAGAAGCGGGAGCTTGTAGCACACATGTAGGGCCGACAACCATTGTTGTAGGAGGAACAAAGTAGAAGGACTGCATTGTGAGGCGGCTCCATGCAAATAAAACATCTTGCACCTTCCCAGTCTCCCTTAGCCATGGAGTGTTTCTTCTTCTTCTTCTTCTTCTTATCAGTATCTTTGGCAACTTTGTGAGAGCAGGGTGATACTTTATTTGGGTTGGCATGTTTTTTGTAGCAGGATTTCAGCTGCCCAAGTTCTCCAACTTTTTCCATGTATAAAATCTGAAATCAACAAATTGAAAGCTGAGATGCAAATAGATGAAGGCGTCTTGAACAACCTATATAGTAAGTAACTACAGTGCATAACACAAAACGCATCTAAAATCGACGCCTTATAGGCGAAACTATCTATCATAGGGATGGAAATCAATATACAACCTCCCGACCCAACCGGCCACCTGACCCAGATATACAAATGAAAAATATTCCTGGTGCTGATGGGTAAGTGAGGCCCAGTTGTTGGCAGATACGGGTGGAGGTCCAACCACCCGGTAAATCACTCACCTGAACTATCACCCACCCACCCCGTTGCATCCGCATAAACTAATATTAAAAAAAAAAAAAAATTAGATTATATATAAACAGCTTTTGTTAAAATCAAACTTTGCAATTTTAATCATTCGCATGTCAACCCCAATTTGTCTCAATTCTCCTATTATTTTATGTCTTAAATCTCAATCTCAAATTCTTGAATCAAACCTCGATGGATCTTGGGCTGACTTCATGTATTGCCTATCCCTCACTCAGATTTGGGTTCTTTCTCCCGTCTCCTTTCCCACCGTCATGCCTCACTTCCGTAGTTGCTTCTTGTCGTGGTTGCTCTTCTTCGTTGGTCCATTCCGTCATCATTCATCAAGTCTCGTCTTCATTGTTGTTTAGAGCCCATCATCCAGTTGTTGCTCCCCTTTGTGGATAAAGATTCTCATCTAGAGAATTGAAGTCTAATCGATTAATTTATTACTGCATTTGGTTAGTGTTATTTTGTTTAAATTGTTTTCATCGTTGTATTTTATAGTCAGTCACTTTCCAGGCTCTCCTTGACTCTTGACCAATTGGATCCGACAGTGGGTTATAATGTAGGTAATATATCATGTATGTGAATTAGCCATTCATGCTAATTTTAAATATTCATTTATTTTACACTTTTGAAACTATATAAACAAAAAAAAATTCAAACCCTGTTTTTCCCAGCAAGTGAGAGGGGCAGGTGGGATGGTTACTTGAAGTGGTACACCTACCGCATCAACTAACCTATTTACGTTCCTAATCTTACACATGTTGTGCAATTAGTAGCATATACTCCACAATCTACATTCATTATGGCACTATATTACATAACTACTCCCCTGAATTTAGTATGGCTTGGTTTGATAGTTTTCAAACATAATAAGCTTCAAACACTGTACTAGTGGAGAATGGTGCCAAATAAAAATTGGTGGAGCTTGGTTTGAGAGAAGCCTGCCCCTAACTTTTTCTACCAGACTTAACTAATCTTAAATGGCAAGCAGAAAGTGTTTTCCTTCCCCTTGCGAAAGGAATTAGCAGCAAATCTCAGGCAAAAGCTGCATGAAAAACAATGACGAATCTGATGCAGGAATGACTTAAAAATTTCGCAAAAACAACTTCTGCACAATTAAATAAACATAAAATGCTTAAGATGAAGAAAACAATGTACAAAGAAACACATTGCGACTTAGCTTTGGAAATCATAAATAGCTGTTGAAAGAAGGGGTACTATTACAATGACCTTCAAGCAGTAGAAATTTCATTTACAAAGCATCTTAAGCCAGATTACTCAGAACTTTTTCCGCGATTTATGTTAAGTGTTAACTGCTAAGATATATGTTACAACATCAAAGGATTTCTGTCTCAATAGAAAAATCTATGAACAGATTGCACATAAAGGATAATAGTTGTAACCAGTGTGATTTATTTTTAACTAGTTCATATCCTGTAACTAGAGTAGCTTCTTGTTCATGGCAATCCCTCATTTGTAGAAATACCTAGAGCTATATGTGTGTGTATATTGTACTCACGATCAATACAAATCAGCAAATTCATAAGCTCTACATTGCATGATTTGTCCGGGCACTAAATAAAGTAAAAGTAAGATCAAGCCCAAGTTTGAAAGATGTAAACAAAGACTGGGAATTGTTCAACACAAAATCATTTCCTAAATATGATTTTTATTATCACCGCGCATATGACTGGAGGGCAGTGGCTACATTGTTCAACAGTTACTAGTGAAACTTATATATTCCACCCATCTGAGAGTTTTACTCAAATACATTTACTGCCTTTCCAGGAAGTGGTCACACGGCTGACTTAACTTGCATCCTGCAAAACATGTCAACTGCAGAGCTGAAACCCTATGCCTCTAATTTCTGATAATGTAGAAACTCTGCAGACAACAGAACCCTCCGTTGAGGTAGACAAGGGGATTGATTAGCATCTACAGTCGTAGATGTAAATAGATTACCAGGTATAATTAGTCACTAAGGTAAAAAATGAACCACTAATTTGCTATCCCTCAAAAAACGACCCCCAAGTGAAACTATTCTAAATACTCCACAAATCGACCAAGACGGAGGGCGATTTACCGCCTAACACTAACAAATCAAAATGACAAGCTCCCGTTGACCTAACACGACACATTTATTCTCAAAAATGAATCGAACTTGGCATGAAAACAAACTAGCAACAAGATTCACATCCAAAACTGAGACATACGATCGAACAATCCACGCAAAGCTCGGATTTCGCAAACCGGATGACAGATAAAAACCGAACTTGAAAGCAAGGGGTGGCGAATCGTGAAGAAGCAATGTTGAAGATAATAATAGAAATCAGCACTGGAAAGCATAAAAGTACCTGATTCGCAACGAAGTGTGAGAACTGAGAAGGATCGATCGATTGAATGGTAGGTTGCGAAGAATAGACGAGAGAAGGAGATGGAGACCTGATCTTTGCTTCCCGAAGATGGTTTGGACTTTGGAGAGGACGAAGGCTGCCGTGTAGTTTATATATCAATAAAGAGCCACGGCCAAAGTGTTGTCATTTAATCGTCACTTTAACGCCACGGAGGCGTCGGAGGCTTTTCACATTTTCTTTTTCATTTTCCTTTTGCTTCGATTAATAAGGGTGCGCTCTTTTACAGAAGGTAAGTGAACCCGCACAAAAGTGGGGTAGGGTCGGATTTTGGTAGGGTCATACCTAAAAACTTTATCCAAAAGGTGTGGATCGGGTTGGTTCGGCCCGTCTTGTTCGGGTCACAAATGATGTCCGTTTTCACTCGCGTAAAAAGAAATTGGGCTGCTGGATCGGCCCAAATAGTTTATATGTACTTAATTTTGTGTTTTTTTTTCCGGAATTTATCATTCAAAACAAGTTATGTAATGTATTTAACACAAATTTTCAATTCAATTATACCTGCATAGTACACTATCAATATCAACGAGTTCAACAACAATCAACACGCAAAAATGAATAAATACAAATACCTGCAAAAACAACAAGTACCATTATAGCCAAGTTACTCCCGCGCTCTTATATTCCAAACGAGTATAACTCGTTAAAATAGTCAAAACAAACTAAATGAAAAATCAAAGTATGTGGCGCTCAAAACAAACTAAGTTATATATATATATATATATATATATATATATATATATATATATAAACTACAACCCGGCCCGGCGGGGCAAAATGTTTACACCTACTCATCCACCAAAATATGGGACGGGTCGGGTCATGCTCGAACGGGTCAAACTAGCTGCACATACCCATATTTTTCTCGGGCAGACGGGCCAACCCGAATTTGTACAGGACTAAAGGTAAGCGAGACAATGTTGTGTTCTTACTTGTACACAACTCTCGGTTGAGGTCTCTCGCGAAAGGATCTTAGTATCTCGATTTGTATCATGGCCAAGATATGTGAGTATGTCTAGGGTGTTAATTTATTAAAGACATGCTATACTTTTACTTGTACACACCTTGAAAGCTAATTGGTCACGATTTTTTTTGATGTGTCGAAGTTTAATTTGACAAGTTCAAAGTTGGTCTCCGCCTTTTTTTTTTCTTCTTCTTTTTTGCTTTTGGGGGTAGGGTTGCTACTTGTTTTTGTTGGTGTAGCCGCTTCTTCTTTGCTATTGATGGGTAGGGTTGCTACTTGTTTTTGTTGGTGTAGACTCATCCCAATCGTTAATTTATTTTTTAGATTAGATGGTTAAGATCATGTGGAATTTTTATTCTGTTAAAAATTATTGGATTTTTCTTCTTGATACGCCTCAAGTTTGAACTTTTTCTTTTGGTATACACAAAGTTTAAAGTTTTCTCTTGGTACTAATTTTTTCCTCCTTATACTCATTCTTAATATGTTTCATTAAATTACATTTATAAAATGAAAGAATCTAAAAATAAAAATAAAAAAAACTAATTTTAAATAGAAAGTTTAGTTTTATAACCTGTTTATGAAATATATATTAAATTAAAAATAATTATATTTGTAACACCCCGAATCCGCGAGACTCGGGATGTCACATTGGGCTAGGATCTCACAATGGATCCTGACCCTAGCTTGACAACAAGTACACTGAACCTTACAACATGGCACTGACAGATATAAAACAAATACATAAAACAGTATAAACTGTACGACCCCAAAAAAAAACAACATAGCCGAGTATATAAAACGACATCCTCACATAGGAGGTACAAAAGATCATCCTCACGCAAGAGGGGAAACACAACAACCCCAAACCAACCACCTAATGTACGAGAGTCCTCGGCCTGTCACCCTGCCAGATCACCCAGTAGCGCCTAACCTGTAAACATCTACAACAGGGTATGAAACCGTTAGCTAACCATACATATATGAGGTAATGCATAAGCACAAGCACAATCATGAAAGATAAACACATCACCATGCTATCACACATTTACCCATTTATTATCTTTATATAATGACCATTCACTCAAAAACCGTATATATATATATATATATATATATATATATATATATATATATATATATATATATAGATGAAAGTATGTGACACGAGGACCGATACATCCCCGCCTCTGAGTACAATGTCCAGCTGTACGAGTATCGGTCACACAATCCGTGTACCCTATGGGAGTGGATTGCGCCCTTCCTGTAAACCAGTCTGGCCCGACATCAGAGAACCTCCCAGACTCCACGGCGGGATGAAAGGGAAAGGTTATCACAGCCACGCAGTGGGGCAGTCAATAGAACATAGGTCGATAAAAACGACAACTCATGCTATCATAGCAAACATATAAAGCACACACCACTCATGCAAACACCCAATATAGGGATGGTAGCTAAGTAAGTCCTACGGACTTACCTCAACCTCGTACAAAATCAACCACGATCACCTCTACACTGGAGGGACAACACGGCCTATAAAAAGGCATAAAGAGATATATCAACCTCTATTCATCAAAGGGGTCACACCTAGACCCAAAGGGATCCATAAGGATCATAATCAATCTATAAGCCTCACCACCAACTAAACCTCAATATCTCAACATAGCTCACAATTCCTCAAATCTCAAGGTTCCTCAATCTCAATTTTAATCCTAATTTAATTAATTAACCTTTAATTAATTAATTAGATTTCGCCAGAATAACGTTTTGCCCGCAGGCAATTTCTAAACCCCCTGTCATCAGATTTCATCAAACAAGAACCCATAATCACTAGAATAATATAACGACCATAATGGAATTTCTAATTGTCCTATTTGACAAGCCTAAAGTCAATTTAGGCCAAATCGCAGTACGGAAAACGAATAAATTCATAACTTATTCGTTACTAACCCGATATACGAATCGGAAGAAGATCCAGACTCCTAGCGATACGGGGAGTAAGAGCGCGGTATGTAACCTTACATTTGATGACTTGCGGTGGTCCGTTGGCGTTCTGATAGCGATAAACGGAGGTTTAACCAAAAAGCTAACAATGGGGAAATAAATTGGTACCACGCTGAAGAGTACAAGATAAGGGACTCGTTGGTACAAACGGATTTGAAATTGGATGAAAAACGAGTGAATTATGTAATATTGAAAATGAATCGATACCTTCGTTTCGCCTCTCGCTTTGTTCGCTCTGAAACTTTGAACACGAAAGTGAAATGAGAGTTGAAGTAAACCGCCTCTTCTCATTTGTTTTTACATATAATATATATATACTAAAAGTGGAGACAACATCCTTCATTCATCCTTTTTCAATGTATATATTATAATATATATATATATATATACACACGGATACAGTACACATCACCACCTCACTTTACATTTGCTCAGTAAGTTGCAAATTTCTAATTGCATCTGCCGCCTTCCACACACACTCATATATATTATATATATATATATATATATATATATATATATATATATATATAACGTTTATCCAATTTATTTAATTAAAACGCGGTTATATTTTTCGGTCTCCAAACTTTACGAAATTGGAACATTAAATCTGGAATATTGTAGGGATAATTATTACACAACTGCCTCGGAAAACGTGTATTCCTAAGCCGTCTTTCTTAGCCGCTAAGAAACGAAATAGCGACTCTTTTGGCCGTTTTGCCTCTCCATGTTATTTCATATCTAGGACATATCCGATGTCCTGATCATTTCTCTCAACTGCATTTTTATTAATTGGAGCTCCCAAATGCTCCAAATAACACCGGAGGATAAAAAAATTACCCGGGGGAAAAAGTAAAAATTTCCCCAAATGTCCAAAATTGCGCCAGGAACATAACGGTGGGACTCTTACTCATCACTTGCGAAATCTACGCGAGTTATATGCCAATTACTATCAAAGATTAAGTTAATCAACATTAATTAGAATTCGGAAATCCTAGCTATTACATCACACACCCCTTAAAAAAAAGTTTCGTCCCGAAACTTGAACAATTCCCAAATCCTCTCGGACCCATATGCCGAGGTATAACTCTCACTCTTTCTATCGGAGGTATCACATCTCCGTTCAAAAGATCACAACCTATAACAATCTATAACCTCAAGTATAAACATGGAGGAATCATCATCTCCAGGAAAAAGGGCCATAGCGCTACCCAAAGGCGTAGAGGAATCACGTCTCTCGCCATACCACATCACAAGGATAGAGGAAACACATCTCTAGCCAAAACCCATAAACATATATATCGCATGGAGGAATCACATCTCCACCGAACTATGTCCATCAAGGTAGCATGGAGGAAAGAACCATCTCCAGCTGAATCCTAATCCCACTCAAATAGCATGGAGGAAAGAACCATCTCCAGCTATAAATATAATCATAGTCGGGTAGCGTGGAGGAAGTAATCATCTCCAGCTATAACATACATCACGCTAGCACATTAAGATCTACTAAGATCATAAATCACATCACAACTAGCATGGAATAACACATCAAGGCATATAAGCACATAAGCACAACATTCATCAAGATAGTACTAAGATCTACTCGTGCTCCCACATATGGGTCTGTCTCAACATATACTCTGGATAGTTCCTCAGGACACTATCCTCAGTCTCTCACATAGCCTCTTCAGGTCTTCATCTCGACCATAATATCCTCAATATGGGAATGTCTTTCGAATGCAAGCGTTTCATATCTCATTCCAAGAATGTAATCGAATGCTCAACAAAAGTGTGGTTGAACTCAACCACCAAATCATCGTAACTCACAAGGTGTCTCGAGTCTGGTATATACTTCCTCAGTTGAGACATAAGAAACACTGGGTGAATATCCTCTAATCTCAGAGGCAAAGCTAAACATCATGTTGCCTTCTCCGTACTGGTCGATCTCAAATAAACCATCATATTGGAAACTCCGTTCCCTTTCCATATTAACACGTCTAACGTCTCGCAGCTGAGATACTTACAGCCGGATATGAACTCTCGCTTGAACTTTAGAGGTTAACACCTCTTGTCTACATATAATATCTGGCGACTCTGTACAACCAGCATTCTTCCTTCAATCAACGTTACTTGAACTATAAAATCCTGAATCTGGTCAGGTGTTATTCCACTACTACTGCTAGATCACTTCTAGCATAAGGATATACGACATCTATGTCTATATATATTGCCTCATAGGGCCATCCCAGAAATATGCACGTCCTTCATTGTTATATAATAAACTCATTAATGGAAGGTAATATAACCATCCACGTTTCCCATTCAACTTACAACTTATAATAGATCTTTAAGATCTAGATGATCCTCTCTAACTGACCATCTGTCAAGGGGTGAAGTGTAGTCATGAGGTACAGACTCGTCCCCAAAGCAATCTGAATCTGCTGCCTCAAATCTCAAAGTAAAAACATCCATCTCGATCAGAAATGATCTTCTTGGTATACCATGGAGTCTCACTATCTGTCTAGTGTACTCCTCAGCCAATTCATTCACTAGCCATGTCCTTCTGATAGAAATGAAACGTGTCAGTTTCATTAATTTGTTACCAACAATCCAGATAACATAAATCTTCTACAGGGTATACGTAATATTCTGTCTCCATCTGCATCAGCAGGTACACAAAAGTGGTCATGACTCTTCATCAGTCCATCTACTCCCATGGAGAACTATGGTGCCTCAGGACGAGACATCCTTTCTCTAAACCTTAAGGCCGGGCAGGTCTCCTGCTTCTGTTGGACCTCATCCAACAGACCAGGTAGAACCTCTGAGGTATAACTGGGTATCCTTATCAAGGAACTCATTGTCCAACTCTAGCCAAGCTAGATCTCTCTGAAGTTGAGGTTGAACTATCAGTCTCACAATCATCTTCTCTTGGAGCGTCTTTCCATTCAAGTTATCGGTGACAACATTCAACTTCTCTGAATGATATGGAATCTTCAAGTCAAAGTCTTGATCAACTTAAGCTCTTAACACTGGCGGTTATTCAACCCCTTGTTGCATAAAATATACTTCAGATTTCCATGATCTATAGAAATCTGACATGAAGATCACACCGGTACGGTCTTCAAAACTTAAAGGCTTGAACTACCACTACTAACTCTAAATCATGAGTCGAGTAGTTCTCATCATACGTTCTCAGCTGTAAACACACATATCAATAACCCTACTCCTTTATAGTAATACACATCTCAAACTTAGCTGGGATGTATCACCGTAAATCACGGGATCCCAAAAATCTTCTAACTACAACAGAATGGAAGCAGAGGTCAAATGCCTCCTCAACTCTTCAGAACATAGACACACTGCTTTCATCACGTAGTTATGGTGGTCTTCTCAAAAGACTCACAAATGAATACGTAATCATATAAAATCCTTCCTCAAAGCATTGGTAGCAATCGGTTGAGCCGAGAAAACTACGTATTCCTTAATGTTCATCAGTATCTCCCATGTTACAACATACTTAGTTCTCGCCAGGTCAACCATGATCCCACTGGCGGAGACAACATGGCCTAAAAAGGCTACCACTGACATCTGAACTTACACTTAGAGCGCATAGCATACAACCCTCTATCTTTGGAAATCTACAAAACAGTCCTCAGACGATCGGTCTACTATTCTCTGCTATGAGAGTATACCGACATGTCATCCATGAAGTCCACTACCAACTAATCAAGGAAGTCGATGAAGATACTATTCATCAACTCCATAAAAACTACTAAAACATTTGTCAACCCAAATGACATCACTACAAACTCGTAGTGTCCATAACGGGTATGGGATGCTATCTCATACACATGCTGCTCTCTCATCCATGACTAGGGATATCTTGAGCACAAAGGAATCCTGAAAACACAATTGCTTCTTGAAGCTAACTCATCAGGTCGTCAATACGGAACATGGAACCTACTAGGGTAAAAGAAGCCCGTTTCAATCAAATTTTCAAGTTATCAGTACAATATCTCAACAAGCACCATATAGTGTGGCTTTCTCATTCAATCTTGTATCATACTTCAACTCGATAACAATGTCCACACTCCGCTGAGGTGGCAACTAGACGGTTCAATAACACGTCTATAAACTCATAAACAGCTGGAATACCTTCCAATGTTGGACTATCTCGCTCCTTCATGATATAACACTAGAAGGCGTCACATCCATGTTCTATCAGCTCAGTGCTCGTACACCCGTCTCTTCAAAGGTCTTAACCTAAGAAGACCTCTATTTAACTCAACTCAGTAAAGACTATAATAGTCTTACTATTAAAAGCTAACACCACATGATATCTATTCATCCAAACCATACACATAATGAATTCCTCATGCACCTACGACATGACAAAGAAGTCTGCAATCATACACGGGTCCCTGAACTAAGGGAACAGACACGCATCTCACGGGTATCTCAAACCCAAAAAGGTAATCCTATAAAGGAAAATCCACCTTCTACTATATACCAAAATTCAACCATTAATGCATGCATCGAAAGACATGACGTGCATAGCACTCACAACAAGCAAAACTCCACATGGTAAACCATTAACGAGAAGGGTACCTATAACAGCTAACACTCGTAGCTCCTCTACATATCATCACTCAATGTTAGATCCATGCTCCTCAGGTATCACTGAGGTCATCACTATAACCTCCACTTCCACTCTTTCTGCACCGGAAAGAGGAAGGCCTTGCTGGGAAGAAACACCACCGTGATGACAGAAAGGGCCAGATGACCTAACTCACCACAAATGTTACAAGCTATCAGTGCCAAAGGGCACACAAAACGCAAATGATCTGGATAGCCACAACTGAAACATAATCATCCATCCTTGCAACATGTGCAACTGAAGGGTAACTCGACCTTCATCGTCCACCTGTAATGATCTCACTCTTGAAGGGAACCTGTAAAGGCAATGCCTTGCCCTGTCGACAAAACTTCGCTCTATCCATGCTTTACCACACGTAAAGCATATTATGGGCACCTTTGGACACACACCTCGCCGGTGTCCAAACTTCCCGCAATTAAAACACTGTAGTTCCGTGCCAGTCGTCTTCATGGCCAAAGGACCACTTGGTTGTCCTGGTATCTGACTTGGTTCACCATTCATCATATTTGCTTCTATAGTAACTGATTCAGTGGACTACTTCTTTCCAGATCCATAAGCTTCAGTTGATCTCACAATTGTTGGTAAATCCGGTGTGGATCTACCCACTATCACCGCTTCATATACTTGTTACATATATTCTTGAAACTCGGATCTACTCATGGAGACACGATCAGCCTCTTCAAACTCGTTCTTTGCCATAGGCGAAACAACAGCGGAAACTGGTCCCTAACTTATCACCACTGGAGGAAGAGGGGGTGTACCCCTACCTCATCCCACTACAGATACTACTCTAGTCTGAGTCATCTGTAGGATATACGCACCTAATCTTATAAGGCTATATATATGCCATAGGTATCGATATGTATATAATACATCTACATAATCCATAGTACACACAGATATATATATATACATATCTACGCTGCAGAGATCCATGGCAGAGGTGACGACTTCTCGTACATTCTATCCCAAAACCACATTTAAAAGTAAAACCTTTGAAAACGTCAGATCCCATGTGGGCTCTGTTTATTTTACCTATCAAACCTCATTGCAGGTAGCAAGTGCCATTGTTGTCAACCTGGGCTCTGATACCAACTCTGTAACACCCCGAATCCGCGAGACTCGGGATGTCACATTGGGCTAGGATCTCACAATGGATCCTGACCCTAGCTTGACAACAAGTTCACTGGACCTTACAACATGGCACTGACAGATATAAAACAAATACATAAAACAATATAAACTGTACGACCCAAAGTAAACAACAACATAGCCGAGTATATAAAACGACATCCTCACATAGGAGGTACAAAAGATCATCCTCACGCAGGAGGGGAAACACAACAACCCCAAACCAACCACCTAATGTACGAGAGTCCTCGGCCTGTCACCCTGCCAGATCACCCAGTAGCGCCTAACCTGTAAACATCTACAACACGGTATGAAACCGTTAGCTAACCATACATATATGAGGTAATGCATAAGCACAAACACAATCATGAAAGATAAACACCTCAGCATGCTATCACACATTTACCCATTTATTATCTTTATATAATAACCATTCACTCAAAAACCGTATATATATAGATAGATGAAAGTATGTGACACGAGGACCGATACATCCCCGCCTCTGAGTACAATGTCCAGCTGTACGAGTATCGGTCACACAATCCGTGTACCCTATGGGAGTGGATTGCGCCCTTCCTGTAAACCAGTCTGGCCCGACATCAGAGAACCTCCCAGACTCCACGGCGGGATGAAAGGGAAAGGTTATCACAGCCACGCAGTGGGGCAGTCAATAGAACATAGGTCGATAAAAACGACAACTCATGCTATCATAGCAAACATATAAAGCACACACCACTCATGCAAACACCCAATATAGGGATGGTAGCTAAGTAAGTCCTACGGACTTACCTCAACCTCGTACAAAATCAACCACGATCACCTCTACACTGGAGGGACAACACGGCCTATAAAAAGGCATAAAGAGATATATCAACCTCTATTCATCAAAGGGGTCACACCTAGACCCAAAGGGATCCATAAGGATCATAATCAATCTATAAGCCTCACCACCAACTAAACCTCAATATCTCAACATAGCTCACAATTCCTCAAATCTCAAGGTTCCTCAATCTCAATTTTAATCCTAATTTAATTAATTAACCTTTAATTAATTAATTAGATTTCGCCAGAATAACGTTTTGCCCGCAGGCAATTTCTAAACCCCCTGTCATCAGATTTCATCAAACAAGAACCCATAATCACTAGAATAATATAACGACCATAATGGAATTTCTAATTGTCCTATTTGACAAGCCTAAAGTCAATTTAGGCCAAATCGCAGTACGGAAAACGAATAAATTCATAACTTATTCGTTACTAACCCGATTGACGATCTGAAAGAAGATTCCGAATCACAACGACGCAGGCTACGCATGGACATCATCAAATTCATCGGAATCTGAGCGACGGAACCGTCCTGGTGACATATATGCTCGACCAGCCCTCCATATACTCGGAAATGCAGAAACTCGGTACCGTTATGAAGAGAATGAAGAGAGGAATCCAGAAACTCAAACGGAATTAAAATCGGATTAGAAACGGAGAGTAGATCTGAGTTTGAAGGTTGAGAGAAATCAGAGCTTTTACGAGAAAACGTGAAAGGAAATGAATTAATAAAGGATTTTCCGCTATTTATAGTGAAGACGATAATTATCCTTTAGTAAAGTCGATAATTATCCATTAACCGATCAAAAGGCGGGTCGAACCTCTTTCTCCAAACTTCTCGAGATTGGAACATTAAGTCTGGAATATTGTAGGGATAATTATTACACAACTGCCTCGGAAAACGTGTATTCCTAAGCCGTCTTTCTTAGCCGCTAAGAAACGAAATAGCGACTCTTTTGGCCGTTTTGCCTCTCCATGTTATTTCATATCTAGGACATATCCGATGTCCTGATCATTTCTCTCAACTGCATTTTTATTAATTGGAGCTCCCAAATGCTCCAAATAACACCGGAGGATAAAAAAATTACCCGGGGGAAAAAGTAAAAATTTCCCCAAATGTCCAAAATTGCGCCAGGAACATAACGGTGGGACTCTTACTCATCACTTGCGAAATCTACGCGAGTTATATGCCAATTACTATCAAAGATTAAGTTAATCAACATTAATTAGAATTCGGAAATCCTAGCTATTACATCACACACCCCTTAAAAAAAAGTTTCGTCCCGAAACTTGAACAATTCCCAAATCCTCTCGGACCCATATGCCGAGGTATAACTCTCACTCTTTCTATCGGAGGTATCACATCTCCGTTCAAAAGATCACAACCTATAACAATCTATAACCTCAAGTATAAACATGGAGGAATCATCATCTCCAGGAAAAAGGGCCATAGCGCTACCCAAAGGCGTAGAGGAATCACGTCTCTCGCCATACCACATCACAAGGCATAGCACATCTCTAGCCAAAACATATCACATGCATAGAGGAAATATGTCTCTAACCAACCCATAAACATATATATCGCATGGAGGAATCACATCTCCACCGAACTATGTCCATCAAGGTAGCATGGAGGAAAGAACCATCTCCAGCTGAATCCTAATCCCACTCAAATAGCATGGAGGAAAGAACCATCTCCAGCTATAAATATAATCATAGTCGGGTAGCGTGGAGGAAGTAATCATCTCCAGCTATAACATACATCACGCTAGCACATTAAGATCTACTAAGATCATAAATCACATCACAACTAGCATGGAATAACACATCAAGGCATATAAGCACATAAGCACAACATTCATCAAGATAGTACTAAGATCTACTCGTGCTCCCACATATGGGTCTGTCTCAACATATACTCTGGATAGTTCCTCAGGACACTATCCTCAGTCTCTCACATAGCCTCTTCAGGTCTTCATCTCGACCATAATATCCTCAATATGGGAATGTCTTTCGAATGCAAGCGTTTCATATCTCATTCCAAGAATGTAATCGAATGCTCAACAAAAGTGTGGTTGAACTCAACCACCAAATCATCGTAACTCACAAGGTGTCTCGAGTCTGGTATATACTTCCTCAGTTGAGACATAAGAAACACTGGGTGAATATCCTCTAATCTCAGAGGCAAAGCTAAACATCATGTTGCCTTCTCCGTACTGGTCGATCTCAAATAAACCATCATATTGGAAACTCCGTTCCCTTTCCATATTAACACGTCTAACGTCTCGCAGCTGAGATACTTACAGCCGGATATGAACTCTCGCTTGAACTTTAGAGGTTAACACCTCTTGTCTACATATAATATCTGGCGACTCTGTACAACCAGCATTCTTCCTTCAATCAACGTTACTTGAACTATAAAATCCTGAATCTGGTCAGGTGTTATTCCACTACTACTGCTAGATCACTTCTAGCATAAGGATATACGACATCTATGTCTATATATATTGCCTCATAGGGCCATCCCAGAAATATGCACGTCCTTCATTGTTATATAATAAACTCATTAATGGAAGGTAATATAACCATCCACGTTTCCCATTCAACTTACAACTTATAATAGATCTTTAAGATCTAGATGATCCTCTCTAACTGACCATCTGTCAAGGGGTGAAGTGTAGTCATGAGGTACAGACTCGTCCCCAAAGCAATCTGAATCTGCTGCCTCAAATCTCAAAGTAAAAACATCCATCTCGATCAGAAATGATCTTCTTGGTATACCATGGAGTCTCACTATCTGTCTAGTGTACTCCTCAGCCAATTCATTCACTAGCCATGTCCTTCTGATAGAAATGAAACGTGTCAGTTTCATTAATTTGTTACCAACAATCCAGATAACATAAATCTTCTACTAGGTCACAATCCCATAAAAAAGTCCATAGAGATGTCCTCCCAAATTCTACTACTGCACTGGTAGTGGGTGGGGCTTATCTCTAGATCGGAAAAACTCTATCTAGACCTGCTAACAGGTCACACACTGTATCACAAATATGGTTATATCGGCTTCATACAATATAATCGTCTCATCTCGTGGTACATCTTACTCGTACCTGAATGTACTGAATAAGGCGTACAGTGGGTGTACCGTGATATTCTCTGTCTCCATCTGCATCAGCAGGTACACAAAAGTGGTCATGACTCTTCATCAGTCCATCTACTCCCATGGAGAACTATGGTGCCTCAGGACGAGACATCCTTTCTCTAAACCTTAAGGCCGGGCAGGTCTCCTGCTTCTGTTGGACCTCATCCAACAGACCAGGTAGAACCTCTGAGGTATAACTGGGTATCCTTATCAAGGAACTCATTGTCCAACTCTAGCCAAGCTAGATCTCTCTGAAGTTGAGGTTGAACTATCAGTCTCACAATCATCTTCTCTTGGAGCGTCTTTCCATTCAAGTTATCGGTGACAACATTCAACTTCTCTGAATGATATGGAATCTTCAAGTCAAAGTCTTGATCAACTTAAGCTCTTAACACTGGCGGTTATTCAACCCCTTGTTGCATAAAATATACTTCAGATTTCCATGATCTATAGAAATCTGACATGAAGATCACACCGGTACGGTCTTCAAAACTTAAAGGCTTGAACTACCACTACTAACTCTAAATCATGAGTCGAGTAGTTCTCATCATACGTTCTCAGCTGTAAACACACATATCAATAACCCTACTCCTTTATAGTAATACACATCTCAAACTTAGCTGGGATGTATCACCGTAAATCACGGGATCCCAAAAATCTTCTAACTACAACAGAATGGAAGCAGAGGTCAAATGCCTCCTCAACTCTTCAGAACATAGACACACTGCTTTCATCACGTAGTTATGGTGGTCTTCTCAAAAGACTCACAAATGAATACGTAATCATATAAAATCCTTCCTCAAAGCATTGGTAGCAATCGGTTGAGCCGAGAAAACTACGTATTCCTTAATGTTCATCAGTATCTCCCATGTTACAACATACTTAGTTCTCGCCAGGTCAACCATGATCCCACTGGCGGAGACAACATGGCCTAAAAAGGCTACCACTGACATCTGAACTTACACTTAGAGCGCATAGCATACAACCCTCTATCTTTGGAAATCTACAAAACAGTCCTCAGACGATCGGTCTACTATTCTCTGCTATGAGAGTATACCGACATGTCATCCATGAAGTCCACTACCAACTAATCAAGGAAGTCGATGAAGATACTATTCATCAACTCCATAAAAACTACTAAAACATTTGTCAACCCAAATGACATCACTACAAACTCGTAGTGTCCATAACGGGTATGGGATGCTATCTCATACACATGCTGCTCTCTCATCCATGACTAGGGATATCTTGAGCACAAAGGAATCCTGAAAACACAATTGCTTCTTGAAGCTAACTCATCAGGTCGTCAATACGGAACATGGAACCTACTAGGGTAAAAGAAGCCCGTTTCAATCAAATTTTCAAGTTATCAGTACAATATCTCAACAAGCACCATATAGTGTGGCTTTCTCATTCAATCTTGTATCATACTTCAACTCGATAACAATGTCCACACTCCGCTGAGGTGGCAACTAGACGGTTCAATAACACGTCTATAAACTCATAAACAGCTGGAATACCTTCCAATGTTGGACTATCTCGCTCCTTCATGATATAACACTAGAAGGCGTCACATCCATGTTCTATCAGCTCAGTGCTCGTACATTCCTGATGACAAACCCGTCTCTTCAAAGGTCTTAACCTAAGAAGACCTCTATTTAACTCAACTCAGTAAAGACTATAATAGTCTTACTATTAAAAGCTAACACCACATGATATCTATTCATCCAAACCATACACATAATGAATTCCTCATGCACCTACGACATGACAAAGAAGTCTGCAATCATACACGGGTCCCTGAAATAAGGGAACAGACACGCATCTCACGGGTATCTCAAACCCAAAAAGGTAATCCTATAAAGGAAAATCCACCTTCTACTATATACCAAAATTCAACCATTAATGCATGCATCGAAAGACATGACGTGCATAGCACTCACAACAAGCAAAACTCCACATGGTAAACCATTAACGAGAAGGGTACCTATAACAGCTAACACTCGTAGCTCCTCTACATATCATCACTCAATGTTAGATCCATGCTCCTCAGGTATCACTGAGGTCATCACTATAACCTCCACTTCCACTCTTTCTGCACCGGAAAGAGGAAGGCCTTGCTGGGAAGAAACACCACCGTGATGACAGAAAGGGCCAGATGACCTAACTCACCACAAATGTTACAAGCTATCAGTGCCAAAGGGCACACAAAACGCAAATGATCTGGATAGCCACAACTGAAACATAATCATCCATCCTTGCAACATGTGCAACTGAAGGGTAACTCGACCTTCATCGTCCACCTGTAATGATCTCACTCTTGAAGGGAACCTGTAAAGGCAATGCCTTGCCCTGTCGACAAAACTTCGCTCTATCCATGCTTTACCACACGTAAAGCATATTATGGGCACCTTTGGACACACACCTCGCCGGTGTCCAAACTTCCCGCAATTAAAACACTGTAGTTCCGTGCCAGTCGTCTTCATGGCCAAAGGACCACTTGGTTGTCCTGGTATCTGACTTGGTTCACCATTCATCATATTTGCTTCTATAGTAACTGATTCAGTGGACTACTTCTTTCCAGATCCATAAGCTTCAGTTGATCTCACAATTGTTGGTAAATCCGGTGTGGATCTACCCACTATCACCGCTTCATATACTTGTTACATATATTCTTGAAACTCGGATCTACTCATGGAGACACGATCAGCCTCTTCAAACTCGTTCTTTGCCATAGGCGAAACAACAGCGGAAACTGGTCCCTAACTTATCACCACTGGAGGAAGAGGGGGTGTACCCCTACCTCATCCCACTACAGATACTACTCTAGTCTGAGTCATCTGTAGGATATACGCACCTAATCTTATAAGGCTATATATATGCCATAGGTATCGATATGTATATAATACATCCACATAATCCATAGTACACACAGATATATATACATATCTACGCTGCAGAGATCCATGGCAGAGGTGACGACTTCTCGTACATTCTATCCCAAAACCACACTTAAAACCAAAACCTTTGAAAACGTCAGATCCCATGTGGGCTCTGTTTATTTTACCTATCAAACCCCATTGCAGGTAGCAAGTGCCATTGTTGTCAACCTAGGCTCTGATACCAACTCTGTAACACCCCGAATCCGCGAGACTCGGGATGTCACATTGGGCTAGGATCTCACAATGGATCCTGACCCTAGCTTGACAACAAGTACACTGGACCTTACAACATGGCACTGACAGATATAAAACAAATACATAAAACAATATAAACTGTACGACCTCAAAAAAAAAAACAACATAGCCGAGTATATAAAACGACATCCTCACATAGGAGGTACAAAAGATCATCCTCACGCAGGAGGGGAAACACAACAACCCCAAACCAACCACCTAATGTACGAGAGTCCTCGGCCTGTCACCCTGCCAGATCACCCAGTAGCGCCTAACCTGTAAACATCTACAACACGGTATGAAACCGTTAGCTAACCATACATATATGAGGTAATGCATAAGCACAAGCACAATCATGAAAGATAAACACATCAGCATGCTATCACACATTTACCCATTTATTATCTTTATATAATGACCATTCACTCAAAAACCGTATATATAT
>BSUD01000005.1:126244858-126311877 GCA_033239045.1 Fagopyrum esculentum | reverse complement strand
GGGGGGGTACTGATCCACTCCATATGGTATAAGGGGAGGTGCTTCGACCACTCCAGCTGGATAAAGGGACGGAGGTGAGAGTCGTAGACTTCTCGTGCCACAAGTGTAATGGGATTATGAGTGTATAACATTATGAAAGATAATAAAATAGATTTTGTGATAACATGCTCGGTGTTTATTTTTCTTCTTTATGTGTGTATGTGCTTATGTGTTCTTCTTATATATGAATGGTTAGCTAATGGTTTATCCTTGTTGTTAGAAGCCTTGCACGATAAGATAGTTGTCGAGTGATCCAAATGGTGTGGTCAGTCGGGGTTCCCATACATGTAGGATGGGTGGTGTTTTATTGTTTTCTGTCGTTGTTGATGTTAGTAGTGTATATTGGATATTATCGTTATACTCGGTTGTAAGTCTTTTGGTTTATCTTGACATTGCACGTTTTAATTCAGATTTCAGTATTTTACATTTGTGCCTTGTTGTAAAGTCCGGTAATATTGTTGTCGAGCTAGGGTCGGGACCCATTGTGAGGTCCTAACCCGTAGCACCCCGAGTCTGAAATTTGAGGTGTTATAGTCATTTTAATAATTCAACATATAATCTCCATCTAAATACCAAGGGCCTGTTTGGTATCAAATGAAGGTTTTTTTAGATTAAGGTAGACGTAGATATTAGTGATTTCAAAATCATATTATACTTTGATAGAGAATGTAAAATATTGTTTGGTAAGAGTTTATCAAATGAAATTATTTAATACCAATTTACCAAAACACCCTTATGCAAATCATGTCTTTTGCACGTGATTTCTCTTGTATAGAGAATCTCATATCTACATATCTTAGATTTTTTTCCGGTTGAGCGAAGAAGAGAGGTTGACTGCCGTGGAAAGAACCATCTTAACCTGTGTTAATAGGTAATCGATTTCTACACTTCTTTGCACTCCATTCTTTCATTTTGCAGTTCTCTAACCTTTTTTTTTTGTATAATCTATTCTTCTAATATGTTCATTAGAATCTCACATCTGAATATCTCCGTTACTTTCAACATATTTTGATTTATGCAGTTTTTTGATTTGTTTTTCTTTAAAACTTTCACTTTTATCGATTCATCTTGATTTTATTTCTATTACTGAAATAAATTAGGTAGAAAATTACTGAAATAAGTAAGGTTATTGTAATTGTCTCAACTAATGTGTATTAATGGTCTTTAGAATTTACAGTTTGCATTTTTTTGTGAAATGTATATGCTAATGGTCTACAAATGTCAATTGATAATATATTAGTTTGTGTTTGACAACTATCATTTGAGAGTGGTTTGAGTTTGCTTATTTTTGTGTTTTATGGACATTGGATGTTGGTTGGTATTGGAACATAGGTCATGGCTAACATGTAAGATCCCGGTTTTCACCTTCACCGCGGGCGGTGAAGGAGGCCGCCCTAGCGGCCTTGGTGTTTGTAACCGCCCCCGCGGTGACAAGGGCCCGCCCCTGCGGCTGAGGCGATCCCCCTGCGGATACGCTGCAGATCGCGCCCAGTTTGTTTTCGTTCGTTTTATCTTCTTTCTATAGATAGAAAATCCGATCTTCTATCTTATGGGCCGTCCTTCCTATCTTGTTCCTAACCCTAAAACTTCCTTCCTACTATCTTTCCGCCCCTTTCCTTTATAATCCCACCTTCTTCCTGTTTTTTCGGCCGTTTGCTTACGCTTCTTCAACCCTTGAGAGCTGCAGCCGTCGCCTTGCTTCCTGTGATCTTGCTGAACGTGTAAGTTCATCTCTTCTTGTTTCTTCATCACATTCATGTAGTTGCTGCATGTCGTTCTCTTCTGTTTTGTTTCTTCCCTTCGTTCTTCTTTTTCTTCTTCTCCAAGGATCAAGATCGAGTCTTGATCCTTGTTGTTGGTTCCGTTGTTGATATGTTGATGTTCACAGGCTCCCTTGATCGAGTCTTGAAGAGTTTAAATCATAGGATCGAGCTTTGGATCCCTTGATGTGAGTTTCTGTCGAGAGAAACCTCGATAACGCCTTCTATCACGCAGCCGCCCCCGCGCCTGCACATCCCCGCGCCCGCGGAAAGCCGCCCTTGCGTCTTGCTCCGCCGCCTCTGTGATTTCTTCTACAGTAACTCCCGTTCTTGTGAGTTGCTTCCTTCCTTCTTTTCCTCTTTCCTTTCCTTGGTTCTTATGGATGTTCTTTGCCCCTTGAGTGTTTTTTAAGACTAAGGTTGAGACCTTAGCTTGTGTAGATCTTTTGGAAATCATGGAGACTAGAAGTTATAGACTTCTAGCATTTGTTTCGGTTCTTAATTCGTGATGTTTGGGTGAACATGCTTTCCTTGCTCCTTTTCTGAGGGAAACTGAATTTCTCCGAGTCGTTGTTGAGCTTTTATTTTACCTTTGAGTGAGGTAAGTCTCTTGAACTTACTTAGCTTCATTCCGCGTATTGGTTTGAGTGTTTTGGCTTGTTTGTGTTGTTTATCATGTTATAACGAATAACCGGAATAGGATTCACCCTTTATAACCTTAATTGGCTCAAGTGTATGATAACCGGGCGGTAACCACTTGTCCAGTTCTACAAGAGACTAGAATGTGCTCTTGCAACCCAGGCCCGTAGGTAACGGATAATACTGATCTATTCCTATTGGTAGACGGAAGCGGAGGCGAGTTTCGGGAGATTCTTGTGTGACAAAAGAAGTTAAATTAGTAATGGATAACTTAATGAAAGATAGTAACCGGTTGTGTGCGAGCATGCTATATGTTTACTTTACCTTATGTGTGTTTGTGTCTTTACGTTCTTTCTGATACCTAGAATGTTAGCTAACGGTTTTCTATCGTGGTTGTAGATGTTCCACATGTTTAGGATGCTGCTGAGTGATCCGGATGAAGTGGTCAGCCGGGATTCCCGTACAATATAGGGTGGGATTGGGTTTATGTTTATGTTATTGCTTTCTCTTTTGTTTTGAACTCGGCTGCAAGTCTTTTACGCTTCTTTTTGTTTAAACCTTTTGGTTTTATATTGAGTTTTGGTTTTCATCCGTTTGTGCCTTGTTGTAAGATTCGTTTGTCATTGCTACTCTTAGGGTCAGGACCCATCGTGAGCTCCTAGCCCGTAACGCTTTGAGTTCCCATAACTTGGGGTGTTACAATATAGTATCAAAGGTCTAGGTTGGCAACAATGGTACTCGAAATCTTCTAAAGGTCGGATGGATAAATAAATAGAACCCGCAAGGGGTCTACGTTTTCAAAAGGGGGTTTTGTTTTACCTTGTCGGTCTGGGATAGATGTACGGGCGACCACCACTACCTCCGCGGATCTCAGTAGTGTAGTTCTTATATGTTGGTCTTTTTGTACTTTTTCTGGATTTCTGCTTTAATTGTGGAGTGACCTTATATCTATATATATCCTTATATATCTAAGTAGATGATGCGTACTAGAGCTACATCTGCTATGGGGCGAGGAAGGGGTCGACCACCACTTCCACCTGCCGTCCGTGGACGAGGACGTGTGTTCGCTCAAAATTATGTGCGTCAAAGTCTTAAATTTAAATCCGAAACCCGAACCCGAACCGGACCGAAACCGAACCGAAACTAGAACTGAACCGAAACCGAACCGAACCGAACCGATCTAGAACTTAAGCAAAAGCGAACCCGCAATGTACGGATCAACTGTAGTAAAGCAAGAAATTCCAGAGTCGAACTCAGGGATTTGGGGAGAATAAAATCAATTTCAGTTATCTAACAAAATGCAAAAGCTTTTGTGATTAATAAAGGAGGTAAATGATTCCAAGGATTCAAGTATCCGACTGCGGCTTTCGATTCAAGACACTTCTAAAGATCAAAGGACAGAGTTTATATTGCCAAGGTTATATGTTTCAAAGGTAAATATCGTACTGTGAAGTTCCGAAACCTATTTGTCTAATCCAAAGGCTCTCTCTATAAGGGTTGTTGAAGCTGCAATATAGAAAGATCTAAGGACAAGAATTACACTCAAACTAACTATCCAAATCCCCAGGATATGACTCTCCAAGGTAAAGATAGAAAGTACACTTAAACCTTAATAAAGGACGTTAAGTCTCTCTATTACCCAAATCTTGCAATCTTAATCTATTAAATGTAGAATCAATGATGAAGTCTCTTCAAACACTTAAATAGAGGTAGAAAAGGTTAAGCAAGGTTGGGATTTAGGCAAGGATTAACTTTGGTTAAAGAATAAATCAATTAAAGATCGTCAGGGGAATAAATCGACCGGATCTTGATTAAATCGTCCGATTTCCTCAAGAACAGAGCGATTTTCCTGTTGTCGCAAAGTCTAAATCTAAACTCTCAGGGTCTAATTGGTTGAATGAGTTCAGTCTATCATCATCTAAGCCTCAATCATCAACTATTCTCCCCAGAATCACAAGGGTTTTAGCCAACCATTTTCAAAATCAAATCAAAATTGAGATTGAATGAATAAAATCAAATAAACCCGAACTTCAAATAAAAACTCAATAATCTCCAAATCTATAAACCAATCTCAAATCCAATCAAAATATCTCTCAAAATACTCAGTAATGTGTTCAAAACAACAAGAATCGCAAAGGGAAACAAAGGATCTCACACTAATCGTAAAGATTGACTTCCCGGAACTTTCCCTTCAATCTCCTTCCAAGAATCTTCAATCTCTCTCAATTGTGTAAATATTTCCCGCTGCAAGATCCCAATTTTCGTTCCTAGGGTTCCAATGTATAGTTCCTTGCTAATGGGCCGCTTGGCAAAACATATCTCAAGTCCACAAGTGATGGGCTTTGAGTCGTGATAATTCTTGGGCCAAAAGCTAAAAAAATCGTGCTATCAAATTAACAAAGAAAACTGTTCGATTTTTACATAAGAAAATCGTCCGATTTATGTACAAACTGGCACGATTTTCTTCAACAGAGAATGCTCGTCTCTTGGCTTGTTTCCTTCCTCTCTTTTGTGACTCTTTTACACAACTCCTTTGCTCTTTGTGAATCCTCTAAGCCTCTTTAAGCTTCCCTAATAACCTTAGATGCTCCTTGCTCCACTTTTGCTTCCAAATTCACCGAATTTACATACAATTCAACCAAAACTAGCGTAGACCTCTATTTCCGGAATATAAATGAATAAAGCCTAAAAGGTATACAAATTCTCTCTAGATGCAAGGTAAATCGAGGTAAACCTCTACAATATGCATGATTATAATGGTATATAATTCATGTCATCAAAATACCCCATACTTGCCCCTTGCTTGTCCCCAAGCAAGATTCAAACCTAGAATACAAGATGTCATGGATCATATATATGAAAAGTCAAAAAACCTTTTGTTTTGGAAGTGCTTCTTCTTATTGGATCACCCTCAAAGTGATGTTTCAAGACATAGGAAAACAATGCATGTATCAATAATAATCAAAATACAAACTAACTATCTTTTCCTTCCCAAAGACACAAATAAAGGACATGATAAAGATGTAGAGATAATCAAAATCAAACAAATCTAAGCCATAAAGTCTTAAACATATGCATAAAAGTCTCAAGGTCTTCCAATCAAAGAAAAGGGTCTAAGAAACGTGTCAAGGGTGGGAAATCTTTTAAGGAAATGTGATGCTAATCCGGGAAAGAGGAACAACACAATACTTTCAAGAATTTAACTTCACCACACATGCTTTGCATGTCAAATTTCGCTTTCTTTGTACTTTACTTTTTGAGAGTATGGACAGTGGTGCACAATAACCGAAGCCTAGGAGATCGGCGTTTCTCAATTTCCGAGATGCCTCAAACCCTTAATGCACATACCATATCCCGTTAGGACTTGTCGTTCAATCGAACTTTGCAAGACACAAACACCCGGCTATGTGAATGGTGCCGAGTTACTCATCCTCATGTTCAACGTCCCCAAACTTATAATTTGCTAACTTTCACTTAACACATTCATATTGGCCCTCCCACATCAAGCATGCCTTTTACATTTTCTTATCCTAATTCCCGGATGGTAAAAAGGAGGTTAAATATTTTATTGAGGAGCTAGCATGAACAAGATATGAACTAGAAGAGAAGTGAATTGCCTTGGTCATTCCTATATGATGCAAAAGAACTTATAGTATAGCTTCGATCATTATTTCATTCTCTCATCAAAACATCGAGATCATATGAACTATTAATGCATTCAAGTAAGAAAAGTGAGTTCATTCATGCTATAATTAAAATCTCAACATAACCATGTCATCTTTTTGCCTTTTCCACATCACAATTCTCATCATAAAGGTCATTTCCATCATAAGAAGCACAAAACTTTTTTTGAAAAATTTATAATTTTTGAATGAAAGCATGCAAATGTGAATGTCATAGTGGAAAGCAAGAAGTGCAAGAGTTATTACAAGCCAATTCATCAAGTGCAACACAAAGTACATAGAGTGCAAAAAAGAAGTAAAAGATATTGTAGTACCCCCATTCCATACTTAACCTTCACATTGTCCCCAATGTGAAAAATTAAGCATAAGATGGAGAAAAATACTTACAATATAAAATGGAGTGGAAACTCAATCCTCTGTCGGTAGCGGTGATGGAGGTGGATATGGATACATCGGTGCGCTGGGATCGTAGAAGTGACCAAACTGATGATAGTACATGTCCCGCATCTGGCCGTCATAGGAGGAGTGTCTAACATCCGTCTCCTGGCGGTACGCCGTGAACTAAGTGTTTAGGGCGTTGTAGTCCGTGTGGAGGGCCTGATAATCTGAGCAAAGACCTTGGTAGTCGGTGCGTAGACCCTGGAAGCTGGAAATCAAGTCTCCGAAGTGTCGGGGAAGTCTATGTCCGCGTTTAGGTCCTCTACCGTGGCTAGGAGTGTGTGCAAAAGAATGACGGGGTGGCTACATCTCATCCTCCGTCTCCTCAGTACCTCGACTAGTCCGGCTAGGTCATGCTCCATGAGTATCGGTATCCATGGCATCCGTGGCATGTCCACTATAGATGTCACTCTCGAACTCTAGCATGGTCCCCTGGTACGCTCCATCTTTATGATCCTCCTCGTCCTCAGTGTCACCTGCATCATCATCATAATAACCAGAAGGAGGAGCTACCTCCTCGAGCATAAGTACAAATGTCTCCTTCCAGTTCCTCTTGTTCCAAATGGTGTATTCGGACTTCCACACTATCTCGGACAGCTTCTTTGATGGATCCTTTTCCCACGGCATGGGCACATGAAGAGTTCCTCTCCCTCGAGGAATCAAGACCTGTATCACTACCAATGTCTGTGAACCTATAGGCTGGGCACTCTCAGCTAAAGTGCAATCTGAAAAATCTAACTCCAATGCCTCCGCCAAAATCACAAGGGTTTTAGCCAACCATTTTCAAAATCAAATCAAAATTGAGATTGAATAAATAAAATCAAATAAACCCGAACTGCAAATAAAAACTCAATAATCTCCAAATCTATAAACCAATCTCAAAT
Organism: Fagopyrum esculentum; assembly: GCA_033239045.1. Classification (NCBI taxonomy): domain Eukaryota; kingdom Viridiplantae; phylum Streptophyta; class Magnoliopsida; order Caryophyllales; family Polygonaceae; genus Fagopyrum; species Fagopyrum esculentum. Next base: position 126,304,434 of record BSUD01000005.1, on the reverse strand, counting down.
CCAATCAAAATATCTCTCAAAATACTCAGTAATGTGTTCAAAACCACAAGAAACGCAAAGGGAAACAAAGGATATCACACTAATCGTAAAGATTGACTTCCCGGCACTTTCCCTTCAATCTCCTTCCAAGAATCTTCAATCTCTCTCAATTGTGTAAATATTTACCGCTGCAAGATCTCAATTTTCGTTCCTAGGGTTCCAATGTATAGTTCCTTGCTAATGGGTCGCTTGGCAAAACACATCTCAAGTCCACAAGTGATGGGCTTTGAGTCGTGATAATTCTTGGGCCGAAAGCTAAGAAAATCGTGCTATAAAATTAACAAAGGAAATAGTTCGATTTTTACATAAGAAAATCGTCTGATTTATGTACAAACTGGCACGATTTTCTTCAACAGAGAATGCTCGTCTCTTGGCTTGTTTCCTTCCTCTCTTTTGTGACTCTTTTACACAACTCCTTTGCTCTTTGTGAATCCTCTAAGCCTCTTTAAGCTTCCCTAATAACCTTAGATGCTCCTTGCTCCACTTTTGCTTCCAAATCCACCGAATTTACCTACAATTCAACCAAAACTCGTGTAGACCTCTATTTCCGGAATATAAATGAATAAAGCCTAAAAGATACACAAATTCTCTCTAGATGCAAGGTAAATCGAGGTAAACCTCTACAATATGCATTATTATAATGGTATATAATTCATGTCATCAACGTGCAGGAAGACCTCCACTAGCAAGAGGTCGGGGCCAAGCCCTAGTTGTTGACCCGCCTATCGCTGAGGCATTCGTTGAAGAAGTTGCTGAAAGTGTTGTTCCTAAGGCTGGGAACAGGACCGTTGCTAGATCTAGAGCACAAAGAGCGCCATCGACAAAGTCCGTTCGAGTGTCCATATGAGCTTTTGCATATTGCGATTACGTGCAGAGAGTTGAGGAGGCTATTAGGAATGGAGGATGTTCCCCACTTAGCATGCGTGCAGATAAGCTTTAAATTTATAAAACTAGAATCAAGGAAGCGAACCCGCAGTGTACGGATCGATATAGTTAAGCAAGAATTCCAGAGTATCGAACACAGGGATTTGGGGGGAACAAATTCAATTGTAGGTTATCAAGCAAGTAATTATGAGAAGCTTTTCGAATTATTGGGAAAACAACAATCCTAAAGATCCAGGAATCCAGTTGTGGCAATTGATTCAAGATATACTAAAGATATAAGGACAGAGTTGAGGGTTGCAAAGGTATGCGAATGTAAGGTAATCGTACGGTGAAGTTCCAAAAACCTTGTATGACTCACCTATAAGACACTCTCTATAAAGGTTGTTGAGGCTTCAGTATAGAAAGGTTCTAAAGGTAAGAATTAATGTCAAATACCCAAACTTATAATCCAAGGATCAAGACTAACTAAACCGATTAAGGTTGTGACACTCACAATCGAGGTAGAGGTTGTTGAGGCTTCACTACCACCTAGAAAAGGCAAGCCAAGACTAAGTTAAAACAAATCTTTAACTTTGGACTAAAGTAAAAGCAAGTTCGTAAACTTAAGGGAAATCACGGTTAGTTCTTGAGGTTCCACGGTCGTGGACTCAAGAACAGACCGTGATTTAGGGTTCGTCGGCGATTCTCTCTAACTCTCAGGGTCCAATCTATTTACGATCGATCTATCCTCATTTAAGCCACAACTATCAACCCTTCACCTTAGAATTGTTAAAGGGTTTTAGCCAACAACAGTCATATTGATATCAAATTCAAGATTTAAAAGATTGAAAGATGAAAACTTCCGAAAACCTTCAATAACTTTCAAATCAATCTCAAAGTCACAGTCAAGAACAATAATCGTCAATAGATTCGGAATAATACAACCAAACACAAATCTTAGATAAGAAGGAAGAACGGGATGTCAATCCGTCTTCTAAATCAAACCTAAGCAAGAAGCGAAATCTCCTTGCGAACAATCTTCCGAATCTTCGATCTTCCATCAATCCAGAAATCCCAATGACAAAGCGCAATAATCTCCCAAACACAATCTCCGCCGAATGCGAAATTATGGCAATTCCAAGCGCAAGCGTAAGATGCGTCTATGCGTAAGTGAAGGTGACGGAATCTCTCTTCGTCCATCCTTTTATAGTGTAAGATAAAGTATCGGCCCGGCCCAATCTTGTAAAAGATCGTGGCTTAAAGTGTGGCGAAAAAGATCGCCAAGATCACGGTCGTGGAGGGTTCCACGACCGTAAATTAGAGCATGGAAATCAACACGGTTTGACACAATGATTCCACGACCGTAGAAGTTATTGGAATGAACCACGCTTCACTTGCTAAGGTTCCACGACCGTGGTTTAGAGCGTGGAAAGGAGTACGGCCGTAATTTAGAGCGTGGTTTAGGGCTAGAACGTGATTCTTCCTTAGTCTCGTGCATCCTTCAAGTTGGCACTCCTTTAGCTCCTAGGAATGTCCTCAATTCATGGACATGTTCCATCAAACTCCATTCTCGCACAATCCGCTCGGAAATAGCTCTCAATTACCTATAATCAACATAAAGCTTGTGTAGATCTCTATATCGACATTATAGACAAACTAGCTCACAAATGCATCAATGCTCAATCAATGACTATCAATATGGATCAAATACACTGAGAAAACGTGCCTAAAATATCACAATATTTCATGCTAACAAATAACCCCATACTTGCCACTTGCTTGTCCCTAAGCAAGGTCTTTCAAAAGCTTTAAAACAAGAGTTAGGATGAAATATGTGTACCTGCTCAAAGCGATACTTCTTTTGGATGGATGTGCCTTCTAATCAATAGATTATTCTCAGATCTTGCTTCATTCGTTTATAAGACTTTCATACACTTAATCAAAGAGTAAAGAGTAAAGAAAGCTCATGAATCAATTAAACTTCCATACAAGCATCATAACGTTCAAACATTATCAAAATCAATCATAAGAAACTTCAATTTAGATCACCAAGTCATATAACATTCTTTTGATCTTAAGGACTTTCAAAAAGGTCTAGAATGTGGAAAGGGAAGGAAAACTTTAAGGAATGTGGTGCATGAATCCGGGAAAGTGGATAACTTCTCTTTTCTTCTTCTCTTGCGGTTTCCGCAGCACTTTCAACTTAGAGCTTCGCTCTCTTCCTTTCATTTTTCGACTTTACTTTTGGAGTTATGGATAGAGGTGCACAAAAACCGAAGCCTAGGAGATCGGCGTTTCTCAATTTTTATGAGATGCCTCAAACCCTTAGCGCACATACCATAATCTGCTAGGAATATCGCTCACTCCGACTTTGGCAAGACACAAACACCCGGCTATGTGAATGGTGCCGAGTTACTCATCGTCATGATTGACTTCCCCAAACCTACAATTTCTTTCTATTCTTTTGATTGCAAATAATTGCTTTCATGGCCCTCCCATATCAAACATGCCTTTTTCATTCACTTCTCCAAATTCCCGGATAGGTAAAGGAGGTCAATATTTCAATAAGGAGCTAAAATGATCAAAGAAAGAAGAAAAAAAATCGAATTGCCTTAATCATCTCAACAAGAAGCATAAGAACTTATAGTGTGATTTCAACCTTATTTTCTCAACATGATTTAAGTAACATTCTTCACATTATGAAACTCCAGCTTCTCTCAATATTTCAATGAGGTCAATAGTCTCGATAGAAGCAATCATAGTGAGTAAGAGTTATTACAAACTTTTAGTCACACCCCACCCCATACTTGGAACAAACATTGTTCCTAATATTTAAACAAAAGAAAGGAAAGAAGAAAAAGAAAGAAAGAAAAAGAAACTCACAAAGTGGCGGTGGAGCGGCTAAAGCTATCGGTCATCATCATCGTCACTGCGGCGCCGGTGGAGGCGGGAATGGAGAGAAGCTGGAGTCGTAGTGCCGCCCAAACTGCTGGCGGTAGACGTCTCTCATCATATGATCGAGGTCGTCCATGCGTCCATCTCTAGCATCGGCTCGAATCTCTAATGCTCCCACTCTATCAGAAAGGCTAGTAGCCCAATCTGGCATCTGCTCATACCATCCCGGAGCCTGACTGTACCACCCTGGTGCATCTGACGGTGTTGGTGCTGATGGCTGCTGTGCGGACCATGGTGGTGGAGCTCCGTACCATGCAGGAGGCGTCTCCATCCAAGTGGGTCTCTCACTCACGCTGGCGCGGCGAGAAGATGAACCTGAAGCTCTGGCGGGTCGTGGAGAACGTCTAGGCACATCAGAAGCTATGTCCGGCTGATCCGGAAACGTGCCAAACTCCTGCTCTGCTCCTCCTCCATCCTCATACTGATCTCTCATCTCCTCCTCCTCAACTACGGGCGGTGGTGGGACATATGGAGGAGCTGCAATCCTGTTCGCATGCATAGCAGCGAACGTCTCCTTCCAATTATGGCGTCCAACCATAATGAAGTACTCCGGTAGCCACTCAATGCCCCTACCCGTCCTGCTCTCCCAAGGCATGGCTGCATAAGGCGGACCTCTATGTGTAGGGAAGATGAGACCTCTAGTCATGAAGGCCTGGAGTCCTAGGGGTACGGCTGGTATGCGTGTACATGCAGAAAAATCAACCCCCAACATCCTAGCAAGGTGGGTAACTATCCCACCATATCCAATGTTGCCCGCCCTCTTGTTCTTTAGCTTGCTCATGGTAGCAGCTAAGAGGGTGACGCAGTCAGCTCGGCGCCCATACAGCATAGAATACAACAGAAAGAGCTCATCCGTCTTGATCTTCTGAGGTGTCTCCGTCCTGGGGAAGAGACACTCAGAAAGAACACGGTGAGCAATCTTCAAGGCTAAGTGATACATCAACTTAGTCTTGGTGTCAGCTGGTTGCCAACGGTCCTCGCTGGCGTAAATCATAGCTACCTCCTCCCAAAAATCTTTGGCGTAAACGCCACTAGGAAAACGACCATTGAAGGTCTCATGGAACCCAAAGAAGGCTCCAAACTCTCGGATGGTAAAATCATAGTTTCTTTCCATAAGACGGAAAGAAACGGTCCTATCCACATGGTTGTGCTCGAAAGACGTCACAACCTCTCTCGTAATCTCCTCGTAGGCGTCTTCTCGGATAGCCGAGAAGACAACTAATCCGGCTCTATCCAAGAGCCAAGTAAGGTCATCTATGATGTTAAGAGGAGCTAGATCCTCTAACAATAGGTACCTAGGTCCTATCACAGTCCTCTTATGGATCCTCTCGAGTGCATCGAGGTGATCCTCATGAATGGTCGGTACTCTAGGGCTAGGAGGTGCGGGTGATGAAGGTGGTGATGGTGGTGAAGGGGAGGAAGGTGGTGGTGCTCTAGAGGATGAAGAGGAAGAGGGGTTACCCTTCCTCTTTTTGTTCTGATCATTCTTCTTCTCCTTAATCCTCCCAGAAACTCTTCTCACGAAATCCATCACTGTTCAAAATCACGGTCTGTTCTTGATATTTCCACGGCCGTGGAATTGACAGAGACCGTGATTCGTCTCGCTTTTTCTCAAAATTCAGCAAACAACACTCAAACTCAGCAATCAGGCAGCCCTTGTCTAATTCCTTCCAATTTCAATCAGTTCTCCTATAATTTCTAGCAAAAACGAACCCAAATTGACAAAGATAAAGAAGAGTGGAAAAAACCTAGGTTTCGGATTTTAAAATCCGAATTGTGCGTTCCTTGGTGATTTGCCGCTCGATTCGTTGCTTGGATCTCGTTGGTGGTTGAATTTGCTTCAAATTGGAACGAAGAATCTTTGAAAACGATTAACGAACGGAGATTTGAGGTGAAGGGCGTGGAATCGGCGAAGAGGGTCGTGGAATTGGGTATTTGTGAAGTGTTTTTGTGAAGAACGTGGTTTATATAGTGGCCGGCAAAATTTTGAAAACCACTGTCTATCGGGGGGTTCCACGGCCGTGGAAATGTACGGAACCGTGGTTTTGGTGATTTTTCAAAGGCTTTTGGAAATTACGGTCACTGTAGCTATCAGGACCATGGTTTAGGCCGTGGAACTCTTTGTAATGCTCCAAAGTCCAAGTTTCGTCACTTTTCTTCAACATTACTCTTTCCTTTTCCTTTTCCATCGTTCCTACATCCAAAAACACGAACATACCGGAAGAAATCGAAGGCAAAACAAAGCGAAAACGTCTAAACTAAGCTAAACTAAGAATTGAAAACAAAAGCAAAAATGCAATACCTTGGGTTGCCTCCCAAGAAGCGCTTTGTTTAAGGTCCGTAGCTAGACCAATCTCGCACTTATTCGAGTGCGGTAGGCGCGAACTCTTCAGCTTGGAGTTCCGGCATATACTTCTTGAGTCGTTGACCGTTCACCTTAAAGCTTCCGCCCGCTTCACCCCATACTTCAACTGCACCATGGGGGAAAATACGCTTAATTAGAAAAGGTCCGGTCCAACGAGATTTAAGCTTACCTGGAAAGAGGCGAAGCCTTGAATTGAAGAGGAGAACTTGATCTCCTTCTTTGAAGTCCTTTGGAATGATGTGCTTATCATGCCAACGCTTTGCTCTCTCCTTATAGATCTTGGCGTTTTCATAAGCGTTCAAGCGGAGTTCTTCAAGCTCATTAAGGTCCAAGAGACGCTTCTCTCCCGCTTCCTTCATGCTGAAATTCAACCACTTGATAGCCCAAAATGCCTTGTGTTCCAACTCTACCGGTAAGTGACAAGACTTCCCATAAACAAGGTTGTATGGTGTGGTTCCTATGGGAGTCTTGTATGCAGTCCGGTACGCCCACAATGCATGTCAAGCTTCAAGGACCAATCCTTCCTAGTCCTTGAAACCGTTTTCTCTAGAATTCCTTTGATCTCCCTATTTGAGATCTCAACTTGTCCACTAGTTTGTGGATGATAAGGGGTAGCGATCTTATGAGTAACCCCATACTTAGCTAGAAGAGCTTCAAAGCGCCGGGCAATGAAGTGAGAACCTCCATCACTAATGATAGTCCTTGGTGTCCCAAATCGTGGGAAGATGGTCTTGTTAAAGAACTTAACCACCACCATGGCATCATTGGTGGGAGAGGCAATTGCTTCCACCCATCTAGAAACGTAGTCTACCGCCAAGAGTATGTATTGGTTTCCACAAGATGATGGGAACGGTCCCATAAAGTCAACTCCCAAAACATCGAAAATCTCCACTTCTTGGATGTTGTTGAGGGGCATCTCATTCCTCCTAGAGATATTACCTGTTCTTTGACAAGCATCGCAGCAAGAAACAAAGGATTGCACATCTCTAAATAAAGTAGGCCAAAAGAATCCAGATTGCAATACCTTTGTGCTAGTCTTGTTCGAACTAGCATGTCCTCCACATGGTAGTGAATGACAATGGCGGATGACACTTTGCATCTCATCTTCCGGCACACATCGCCGAATAATGCCATCCGGACCTCTCTTAAAGAGGAGAGGTTCATTCCAAAAGTATTCCCGAACGTCCTTAAAGAACTTCTTTCTTTGTGCGTAGGATAGTCCGGGCGGTATCTCCTGACAAACCAAATAGTTAACAAAATCAGCAAACCATGGTTCGTTACCTTTGGAGATCACATCGACGCACTCCTCTATAATGTGTAGGTGTTCGTCCGGGAAGGAGTCATCTATAGGTAAATGGTCGTCCTCTAGATGTGTTAGGCGACTCAAATGATCCGCAACAGAATTTTCTGAACCCGTCTTGTCGCGGATCTCTAGATCGAATTCTTGTAGGAGAAGAATCCATCTAATTAGCCTTGGCTTCGCATCTTTCTTCGCAAGGAGGTACCGGATCGCAGCATGATCCGTGTAGACAATCACCTTTGCACCTACAAGATAAGAGCGAAATTTGTCAATAGCATAGACAATGGCTAGAAACTCTTTTTCGGTAGTGGCGTAATTGAGATGCGCTTCATCTAGCGTCTTGCTAGCATAGTATATGGCATGGGTTCGCCCTTCCTTTCGTTGTCCAAGAACAGCTCCTATAGCTACGTCACTAGCATCGCACATAACCTCAAAGGGAAGAGTCCAATCCGGAGGTTGGATAATAGGTGCTGAAATTAGAGCTTCCCGGATCATGTTAAATGCATCTAAGCATTCCTGCGAAAACTCAAAAACCGCATCCTTCATCAATAGATTAGAGAGAGGTTTTGATATTTTAGAAAAGTCTTTAATGAAGCGTCTATAGAATCCGGCATGTCCTAGAAAACTTCTTATCCCTTTCACCGAAGTTGGGGGAGGAAGCTTCTCTATAGTCTCTATTTTCGCCTTATCCACCTCTATCCCTCTACTAGAGATTAAGTGACCTAATACAATTCCTTCCTTAACCATAAATTGACACTTCTCCCAATTTAGAACTAGGTTAGTGTCTTCACACCTTTGTAAAACAAGAGAAAGGTTAGAAAGGCAATTGTTAAAAGAGGAACCGTATACGGAGAAGTCATCCATGAAGACCTCCATGATTTCCTCAATGTATTCGGAGAAGATGGCCATCATGCACCGTTGAAAGGTGGCTGGGGCGTTGCAAAGCCCAAACGGCATTCTCCTATAAGCAAACGTACCCCACGGGCACATGAATGTGGTCTTCTCCTGATCATCCGGGTGTATCGGAATCTGAAAGAAACCACTATAACCGTCAAGATAGCAAAAGTGCGAATGTTGCGCTAACCTTTCAAGCATTTGGTCGATGAAGGGTAGTGGGAAGTGATCCTTCTTCGTCGCGTTGTTAAGCTTGCGGTAGTCTATGCACATCCGCCATGCCGTTACGGTTCGGGTAGGAATGAGTTCGTTGTTCTTGTTGGTGATGACCGTCATTCCTCCCTTCTTTGGAACTACTTGAACCGGACTCACCCACTTGCTATCGAAGATAGGGTAGATGATACCTGCATCAAGAAGTTTAAGAACTTCCTTCTTGACAACCTCCTTCATGGTCGGATTCAACCGCCTTTGAGGTTGTCTTGAAGTCCTAAAGTCCTCCTCCATTAATATCTTATGCATGCATAGGGAGGGTTTGATTCCTACTAAGTCCTCAATAGTATAGCCTAAAGCTTTTCTATGTTTCCTAAGGACAACCATGAGCTGATTATGTTCATCTATGCTTAGATCGGAACTAACAATAACCGGAAAGGTAGAATTAGGTCCTAGAAAAGCGTACCTTAGATAAGTAGGAAACGGCTTTAGTTCCATCGCTTTCGGAGCTTCCAATGATCCTTGTGGAGCTTCCGACGTTTGCTTAGAAGTTTCTAAGGAAATAGAATGTGTTGGAGAAGAATCAAAAGAAGTTGAAGAAGTGTCTCGATCACCCTTTTCCACGGCCAGAATCACGGTCTCTCTGCATTCTCCACGGCCGTGGTTTAGGGCGTGGAATGGGAATACGGTTGCTCTGTTTTCTCCACGACCGTATAACTCTCAGGAGTGGGACACGGTTTGGTTGGTGAAATCCACGGCCGTGGAATATAGTGTATGGCCGTGGATTCTCACGTTTTCTGCCTCATCGTGGAGTTTTTCAAACTCCACTTCATACACCTCTTCTTGTGCTTCTAAGGCTGCAATTGCATCATTGCACTCCTCTTCTTCCCCTACATTCGTTAGACTCATAGTAATAACCTTTTGTAAAGGATCGTTGAAGAGAATAGCACTTACCTCCTCCCTAGACAACCCTTCTTCATCTTGGATATTGAATATATCCTCATCAAAGATTGGCTCCTTCACTAGAGTGGAAAGAACGAACTCTACTTTCTCTTCTCCTATATCAAAAGCGAGTCTACCATTCTTGCAATCGACTATGCAGCCGGAAGTTGTAAGAAACGGTCTTCCGAGTATGATCGGGACCGGACTATCTGCAGGAATGTCAAGCACAACAAAACCAATGGGAACAAAGAATTTACCTAGCTTGACCGGGACGTCTTCTACAATACCAACGGGGCGAGTGATGGATCGATCCGCCATGTACAACATCATCTTCACCGGTTTAGGGTCGCCTAAACCGATCTTCCTACACAATGCAAGTGGTATGATGCTCACACTTGCTCCCAAGTCACATAATGCATCGTATGTGACGTCTCCCACTCCTATGGGAATGCAAAATGACCCCGGATCCTTTAGCTTTGGGGGCATTTTCTCCTTCATGGTCTTGATAAGATCCGAAGAATCCGAACTCATCTTAACCTCACCAAAATCCTCTAGCTTTCTCTTGTTAGAGAGGATTTCTTTCAAGAACTTGCCATAAGCCGGCATACCTACAATAACATCAATGAAAGGTATATTAATATGCAGCTTGCTCATGAGTTCTATAAACTTACTAAATTGTTTATCTAGGCGCGCTCTCGCTCTAGATTGAGGGAATGGTAGGGGAGGTTTGTAAGCCGGAGGAGGAACGTAGACATCTTCCTTCTCCTTCCCCTTCTCTTTGTCTTTCTCAACGGAGACTTCAACAAACTTAGGCTGCGGATCGGTGGTAGTCACTCCGCTCCTAGTTGTGATTGCCATCACCCTTCCCTTTGGGTTGTCCTCCGTCTTTCCCGGAAGTTTCCCTTGATTCCTAGGAACTTCCTCCGCTTGGCTGAACATTTAGTTTTCTAAAACCTTTTGAGCTTTATCAACCTTAGAAATTTGATCATCAACCTTAATGATGCGGTTCTCCAGACCTTGAAGCTTTCCCAAAATCGTTTCCAACATGGGATCGGGCTTCTCCTTCCCCGAAGTGCTTCCTCCATTAGATGTTTGCCCCTGGCTTTTCAAAGGAGTAGAGGAAGAGGAAGGTGGAGTTAGTGAATTAAAATTGGAAGGATAAGAGTTACCGGAATTTTGTTGATTGGAGCGCCAATTGTTGTTGCTTGAACCCCTATTGTTGTTCCAATTGTTCCAGTTGTTGTTATTGCCATTCCAATTATTCCGGTTATTGTTGTTGTTGTTGCGGTTTGTGTTTTCACCGCCATTGTTGTTGTTGCCCAAATAGCCAACATCCTTTCCTTGTTGCTTTGGAAAGTTGGTCTTGATAGCCTCCTTCAACTCTTTGATCTCATTGTTGAGGGAGAAAATCTGATTTTGAGCTTCATGTGTGAGCTTTGCTCCTTGCTCCACACGATTTCCCTCCACTTTCCGGTGGGAATACTTCTCTATGACCCTTGCTTGCTTCTCAATGAAGTCCCAATCATCATCTTCCCTCATGTCCATAAATGTGCCACATGAGAGGGATTAGAGCTTGAATTGTGTCTCCACATCCAGCCCTTTATAGTATATCTCCAACAAGGAAAGTTTGGATATGCCATGATGAGGGCAATCCAAAAGCAAATCCTGAAACCTTTCCCAAGATTGAAACAAACTTTCGTTAGATCTCATGGAAAATGCGTTAATCTTACCTCTAAGTTCCGCCGTTTTGGAAGGCGGAAAGAATTTGGTGAGGAACTCCGCGGAAAGGTCTTCCCACGTGTCTAGTTTCCCACTAGGAAGAGCTGGTACCAAGACAATGCTTTCCCCTTCAAAGAGAAGAAGAAAGGCTTGAGCTTATAGTTGTTGGTAGTAGCGTTCTTCGGCTTCATTGTCTCCATCATACACTCAAAGTTTTGCAAGTGTTGGTGTGGAGATTCAGCGCTTGTTCCGCCAAATTGGTTTTGGCGAACAAGAGTAATAACCTGCGGGTTGAAGCTAAACCCGGCATCATCAGCATCAAAATTCACGCCCAAACGGCGCGGTTGTTGTGTTGTATCCATCCTTTGGCCAAGAGTTCTTGGCTCATTATCTACACGTTTGATCCTTGCATTCCTAGGTGGAATACGTCGGTTGGCAGCTGGCCGTGGATGGAAAGGATTCACATTGATCGTGGGATCAATTTCCTCTAATGCCGGCATGAAAGAGTCACTATCACCAGCGGATGAATGACTTCTTCTACTCGATCTTGATGCCTTTCTTGAGGATTTCCTGCTAGTCTTCATCTTAAGGTCGCTTAATTCCATCCTCATTTGGAATACAATATCGGTTAGATCATCAACTTTAGATTGATGACGTTCCGATTCCTCTATACGAGTTTTCTCACTCCATTGGAGTTGAGCTTCTTTCTCCGCTAACTCCGACTGAAGATCACGTTCGTTTTCTTCAGCCATTTTCTTTTCCTTACGCTTTTGCCTTAAAGTCCTCTCAAGCTCTTGATCAAGAGGTAAGAGGTCCGCGGTGTTCCTAGACCTGCGCATGAACTCAAAAAGATATCAAACAACAAGGGAGAAGCTCCCAAGCTTGACAACCGAAAACCAAATTCGGCCTAGACCAAATCCCCGGCAACGGCGCCAAAAACTTGTTCGCCACTTAGCGTGCGTGCAAATAAGCTTTAAATTTATAAAACTAGAATCAAGCAAGCGAACCCGCAGTGTACGGATCGATATAGTTAAGCAAGAATTCCAGAGTATCGAACACAGGGATTTGGGGGGAACAAATTCAATTATAGGTTATCAAGTAAGTAATTATGAGAAGATTTTAGAATTATTGGGAAAACAACAATCCTAAAGATCCAGGAATCCAGTTGTGGCAATTGATTCAAGATATACTAAAGATATAAGGACAGAGTTGAGGGTTGCAAAGGTATGCGAATGTAAGGTAATCGTACGGTGAAGTTCCAAAAACCTTGTATGACTCACCTATAAGACACTCTCTATAAAGGTTGTTGAGGCTTCAATATAGAAAGGTTCTAAAGGTAAGAATTAATGTCAAATACCCAAACTTATAATCCAAGGATCAAGACTAACTAAACCGATTAAGGTTGTGACACTCACAATCGAGGTAGAGGTTGTTGAGGCTTCACTACCACCTAGAAAAGGCAAGCCAAGACTAAGTTAAAGCAAATCTTTAACTTTGGACTAAAGTAAAAGCAAGTTCGTAAACTTAAGGGAAATCACGGTTAGTTCTTGAGGTTCCACGGTCGTGGACTCAAGAACAGACCGTGATTTAGGGTTCGTCGGCGATTCTCTCTAACTCTCAGGGTCCAATCTATTTACGATCGATCTATCCTCATCTAAGCCACAACTATCAACCCTTCACCTTAGAATTATTAAAGGGTTTTAGCCAAAAACAGTCATATTGATATCAAATTCAAGATTTAAAAGATTGAAAGATGAAAACTTCCGAAAACCTTCAATAACTTTCAAATCAATCTCAAAGTCACAGTCAAGAACAATAATCGTCAATAGATTCGGAATAACACAAACAAACACAAATCTTAGATAAGAAGGAAGAACGGGATGTCAATCCGTCTTCTAAATCAAACCTAAGCAAGAAACGAAATCTCCTTGCGAACAATCTTCCGAATCTTCGATCTTCCGTCAATCCGGAAATCCCAATGACAAAGCGCAATAATCTCCCAAACACAATCTCCGCCGAATGCAAAATTAGGGAAATTCCAAGCGCAAACGTAAGATGCGTCTATGCGTAAGCGAAGGTGACGGAATCTCTCTTCGTCCGTCCTTTTATAGTGTAAGATAAAGTATCGGCCCGGCCCAATCTTATAAAAGATTGTGGCTTAAAGTATGGCGAAAAAGATCGCCAAGATCACGGTCGTGGAGGGTTCCACGACCGTAATTTAGAGCGTGGAAATCAACACGGTTTGACATAATGATTCCACGACCGTAGAAGTTACTGGAATGAGCCACGCTTCACTTGCTAAGGTTCCACGACCGTGGTTTAGAGCATGGAAAGGAGTACGGCCGTAATTTAGAGCGTGGTTTAGGGCTAGAACGTGATTCTTCCTTAGTCTCGTGCATCCTTCAAGTTGGCACTCCTTTAGCTCCTAGGAATGTCCTCAGTTCATGGACATGTTCCATCAAACTCCATTCTCGCACAATCCGCTCGGAAATAGCTCTCAATTACCTATAATCAACATAAAGCTTGTGTAGATCTCTATATCGACATTATAGACAAACTAGCTCACAAATGCATCAATGCTCAATCAATGACTATCAATATGGATCAAATACAGTGAGAAAACGTGCCTAAAATATCACAATATTTCAGGCTAACAGAGGACTAGCACTAGTGCCGCCAGTTCCCGCGAGATCAGCTGAGGTTTCTGATAGTTGATGGAATCACTATCATTTAGGGTAGTTTTTAGAGTCTTTTTATTGCATTAGTGTCGGTTTACGCTACTAACTCCTTAATTCAGAAGAAGAAGATCAAAAGAAGCTATGGAAGGAGTTATAAGCACTTAGGAGCAAAGATCGATCAAGAAGCAAAGTTTATGTTGCTCCACCGCCCCCGCGGGCCCTTGCAGCCGCCCCAGCAGGTGACACTTCCCACTGAAGCGCTCCCAGCACCTTCACCAGCGCCGGCCAAGATGCAGGTCACCGCCCTTGCGCCACCCATCGGCGCCCCTGCGGTGACTTGCCTTGTTAAGACGAAGGCCAGCTCCCCTGCGCCTCCCACTGCGCCCTGCTTGCGCCTCGCCTTGGGAGCTGGAAGGCGAAGAGTCTGTGTCACCGCCCCTGCGTTGGCCTTAAGGCGCCCCTGCGCCTTGACATCAGAAACATCAGGAAGGCCAAAGGTCAGACGTTGAAGTGTATTAAAGATCCGCCCCAGCGGAGCTGTGTAGCCGCCCCAGCGGTTATGAAGAAGATCAACCGATTCTGCCTAAACCGCCCATGCGGGTCCTGAAGGCCGCCCCTGCGGTTTAACACCAGAAGCTTTACTCCGGCTGTTTACACCACATTTATGGCATTAAAGGTGGCTGTTTTAGGCCGGCTATTTACTCCTAATTAAGTGTCTTTTGTAGTATAAATAGTCCATGACTGATTTCTAGAATCATCCATGTTTTCCCTCACAAAAATCCATTTTAGACTTGAGTTTTCCATTGTAATGAGTTGCTAACTCCCTTGCTACATTTGGTTGGTTTGAAGCTGCTTTGTTACTTTGGTTGTAAGTTCTTTTAATATAAGTTGATATTCAGTAATGCTTTGTGTTTCCTTGATCTTCATTGTTTAATTGCATGTTAACTATTACTTGAGATTGACCACCTTAGGTTCTAAAGTGCATGTAAACAACTAGGATTAATAGGTTCCGGGTTCGGGTCTTTAATCTAATAGCAACTTTCAGTAATAACGGGTTGTAATTACTTAAAGAAAAGGAACACAAATATAAAGATAAGTTTAACGGTTTTAATCTTCTCTTTATATCCCTTAGTCTTTGTTTGAATGCTAACTTATTATTTGTTCTTGTAGGTTTACGGAACTTTAATAGGTTAAGTTGTGTTGATGCCGGTTGGGTCAACACATATGTACGATCGAGACGGGAGATTACTTAAAACTTGTAAAAGGAATACACCAAAGTAGCAATTGCATGCTTAGAATCAACCTAGTGTAGATTCACCCATTATTGTCTTACTTGTCGCATTAATCGTTTTCATTAGTTTTTGTGAATCAATTCAACCAAACCCCCCGCCCCTTTGTGTCACTTGTCATTATAATCGATAATTGCATCTAAAACACCTCAACTCCCTTGGGTTCGACCCTTACTTAATCACTATACTTGTTCTTAGTGCTAAGTCGGGATTTACTTTTGATTGGGTATAGACGACCATAGAAATACCCCTAGTCAAATTTTGGCGCTGTTGCCGGGGAATTTATGTGTTTTATTGTTATTATTGATTATTGGTTTGAACCATTTTATGGTTCAAACCCTTGCTACTAATTTCGGCTTTGCTTCTTTTGATCCAGAAATTGAGAGGACGCACATCCGGCAACGAAGACAACAACAACTACAACAAGAGAAGGCTGACCGTACTCTTCGTCAACTTACACAACCCACTTTGGCTCAAAACCCTCTTGCGTTCGCTATACTGGCACTAGGGGAAGGAGTCAACTTTGAGCTCAAACCGGGCCTTATTCACTTACTTCCATCCTTTCATGGGCTAAGTGGTGAAGACCCCATCAAGCACCTTGGGAAGTTCCACACCGTGTGTATGAGCATGAAGCCGGCCAACATTAACGAAGAACAAATCAAGATGAGGGCATTCGGCTTCACACTTAAGGATTCGGCGGATGATTGGTATTACCACCTTTCATCCGGGAGCATTGACACTTGGGAAAACCTTCACAAAGCGTTTTTGGAGAAGTACTTTCCAGCTAAAAAGGCCAATAGCTTAAAGAAAGCTATAAGCAACATCGAGCAAGAGGCAACCGAAACTCTCTATGAGTACTTCGAAAGGTTTGCACGCCTCCGATCCAGTTGTCCTTTCCGTGGATATTCAACTCAAGATCTAGTCTTGTACTTGCACAATGGCTTGCTAGACAATGAAAGGAGGATCGTCGATGCGGCTTGCGGAGGTAATATTCTTAACTCTACTCCTGACCTTGCTTTGGAAAAGATACAAGAACTAGCGGAAGGGACTCGGAACTTTGGAAGGACCCCGACTAAGAAAGGAGTTCATGCCGTGAGTTCCGGGAAGAACGAGATTTCCACCGAGATAGCGGAACTGAAGGAAATGGTGAAGAGGCTAACACTTATGGGAGCACCACAACAGCTAAAAGCTTGTGGAGTTTGTGCTGACCCATATCATCCAACGGACATGTGTCCACAAGTTCAAGATGATGATGCTAAAGTAAATGCAATGGGTTATGGACAACCACAACAGTAAAGACCTAGGAACGATCCCTATGCACATAATTTCATGCCAAATTGGCGTGACCAACAGAATTTTGGTTGGAGGGATCAACAAAACCAACAACAGCAGCCCCGCCAAGGTAAGTATCACTCAACTGAAGATATGTTGCAGGTTTTGACTAAACACGTTGCTACTCATGTCCAAACAACAGAATCAAGCATCAAGAACCTTGAGAAACAGGTTGGTCAAATGGCGGAAGCCATTACAAGAATTGAAACTAGGGCCTCCGGAGGATTACCGTCACAAACGGTTATAAACCCAAAAAGCATGTAGGAAGAGGTCCAAACATAGAGGAAGAGTCCTTACGTCGAGCCAACGACGTAAAACAAAGACTCTAATTCGGGAGGCAACCCGAAGGAATAAGAATAAGGTCGCTACTAGAGGAAGAGGCATTGGGAGTGACCATTGCAGCTTCCGAAGACTGGATGGAACCCATTCCGACACCGGATCGATTGGAGTTTTGGCAGGCCGCTACTAGGTCAGAGTTTCATGCAGGGGGTGAGTACTCCAACAAATTCACTCACCCCTGTTTAAGGCTCATCTCCAAGGTCCACATGAGTGTCTTCTGTGGACACAAGGAAGAGAATAAGGTCGCTCTTAAGGACCTTCCACTGCTATATGCTTGTCTCTCCAACGAATTTATGCCGGATTGGGCACATCTCTTCTTCACCGCTCTAAAGCGGATTAGGAGGAATGAGCCTCGTGACATAGTAGGAGGAGGTATCATTTCACTACTAGCTGCACGGGTGATGGATCTTCCTCCATTGGAAGAAGGTTTGGAGGCACCCTTATACAATGAGGGGTTATTGAGGAGGTGCAGGCTCCTCAAGATAGATGGGGGACATCGTTTCTGGATCTCCCTTGCAGATGGGAGTCATCTCACATATTTTCCCCGCCGACTCCCCTTGGGAGAAGAGCTCTCTGACCTATATGTACCGGGTGACCCTGTCCCTCCGAGACGACCTCAGGTTGATATTGTTTGGAGGTACGCAGCCGGCTCTAGCAGGGCCCACCACACGGATGAGGAGATGCCGACAACGGGTCACGACAGTCAGACCATGGAGAGTCTGCAGGCTCATATGGCTGCTTTGACTACACAACACCAGGCATGGCAGACAAAGTATCAGCGGTCCATGCTTGGGCAGCAACAGGCGTGGCAGTCCAGCTTCGCCTCCTCCATGACCACCCACTTTGACCGCCGTCAAGATGCTTGGCAGGCGGCTCATTGACAGCAGTTGGAGACTCAGCAGCTAGCTTGGCAGGCTAGCTATGAGACTTCATTTCGAGAGAGTATGGAGGCTCAAGAGGACCGGATTGACACCCTTCACCGCCGGCAGGAGCACTTCTTCCGCCATTTCCCTTACCCGCCGGAGGAGGGTCCTGGTGGTACATCTGGACCACCCCAGTGAGGGGTACCTTTCTTTCCCTTCTCCCACATTTATCTTTGACTCATTTTCACTTTGAGGACAAAGTGCACTTCAAGTATGGGGGAGGGATATATATAATTGCTTGTACAATTTGTTAGTTGTTTTTGACATTTTGTTTTGCATTATTGAAATCAGTTTGAAAAAAAAAGAAAGAAAAAAGCCAAAGAAATGAAAAAGGCATGAAAATCCTTGGATAAATTGAAAATCCGAAAGGGCGGTTCAGGTAAAAAGAAGGTAGTCCGACCAACCTTAGGTTGGTGCAAAATTGGACTTGAGGGATGTGAGCTTAAGAGAGAAAAGAAGAAGAGTGGCAAGGTGAAAACCCGAAAGGGCGCCTTGGCAAGATGAGCGACACCGAGTGTAGGTTTTCCTTCCGGCGTTTTGGCGACATAAGAAGGGGAGTCATAAGGAGGTTGTCCGGGTAGGCCACTCTTGGAGCGATAAGGATGGTAGTTTTTCTTTTTCTCACATTTCCTCTCTTTTCCTTTCTTTCTTTCTTGTTTTTTCTCTTGTTTTCCATTATTTCTCTTTTTTTCCCTTGCTTCCTGAGACCTTGAGTCTAATTGTTGTCATTTGTTTTACTCAGGACGAGTAAAAGGTCTAAGTATGGGGAGTTTGATAGGTGATGGAATCACTATCATTTAGGTTAGTTTTTAGAGTCTTTTTATTGCATTAGTGTCGGTTTATGCTACTAACTCCTTGGTCCAGAAGAAGAAGATCAAAAGAAGCTAAGGAAGGAGTTATAAGCACTTAGGAGCAAAGATCGATCAAGAAGCAAAATTTCTGTTGCTCCACCGCCCCCGCGGGCCCTTGCAGCCGCCCCAACGGGTGACACTTCCCACTGAAGCGCTTCCAGCACCTTCACCAGCGCCGGTCAAGATGCAGGTCACCGCCCATGCGCCACCCATCGGCGCCCCTGCGGTGACTTGTGTTGACAAGACGAAGGCCAGCTCCCCTGCGCCTCCCACTGCGCCTTGCCTGCGCCTCGCCTTGGGAGCTGGAAGGCGAAGAGTCTGTGTCACCGCCCCTGCGTTGGCCTTAAGGTGCCCCTGCGCCTTGACATCAAAAACGTTAAGAAGGCGAAAGGTCAGACATTGAAGTGCATTAAAGATCCGCCCCAGCGGAGCTGTGTAACCGCCCCAGCGGTTATGAAGAAGATCAACCGATTCTGCCTAAACCGCCCCTGCAGGTCCTGAAGGCCGCCCCTGTGGTTTAACGCCAAAAGCTTTACTCCGGCTGTTTACACCACCTTTATGGCATTAAAGGTGGCTGTTTTAGGTAGGCTATTTACTCCTAATTAAGTGTCTTTTGTAGTATAAATAGTCCATGGCTGATTGCTAGAATCATCCATGTTTTCCCTCACAAAAATCCATTTTAGACTTGAGTTTTCCATTGTAATGAGTTGCTAACTCCCTTGCTACATTGGGTTGGTTTGAAGCTGCTTTGTTACTTTGGTTGTAAGTTCTTTTAATATAAGTTGATATTCAGTAATGCTTTGTGTTTCCTTGATCTTCATTGTTTAATTGCATGTTAACTATTACTTGAGATTGATCACCTTAGGTTCTAAAGTGCATGTAAACAACTAGGATTAATAGGTTCTGGGTTCGGGTCTTTAATCTAGTAGCAACTTTAAGTAATAACGGGTTGTAATTACTTAAAGAAAAGGAACACAAATATAAAGATAAGTTTAACGGTTTTAATCTTCTCTTTATATCCCTTAGTCTTTGTTTGAATGCTAACTTATTATTTGTTCTTGTAGGTTTACGGAACTTTAATAGGTTAAGTTGTGTTGATGCCGGTTGGCTCAACACATATGTACGACCGAGACGGGAGATTACTTAAAAACTTGTAAAAGGAATACACCAAAGTAGCAATTACATGCTTAGAATCAACCTAGTGTAGATTCACCCATTATTGTCTTACTTGTCGCATTAATCGTTTTCATTAGTTTTTGTGAATCAATTCAACTAACCCCCCCCCTTTGTGTCACTTGTCATTATCATCGATAATTGCATCTAAAACACCTCAACTCTCTTTGGTTCGACCCTTACTTAATCACTATACTTGTTCTTAGTGCTAAGTCGGGATTTACTTTTGATTGGGTATAGACGACCATAGAAATACCCCTAGTCAGTTTCACAAAGAGTTACGCAGAATATTGCCCCGCCTACTAGAGTTGTTGAGGTTGTTGTATCGCCGGGTGAGGCGAAGGAGCCAAAGCCCGACAGTTGGTTGAAGGATTTCGACAAGCTGAAGGTTCCCGCTTTCATGAGAAAGACAGGACTGGAGGTGGAGCAGTGGCTAGGACAACTGGATTTTGCTATGGAGGCGATCGGTTGCCCAAAGGGACGTTGAGTCAACATAACATAGACACTGCTGAAGGATCAAGCTCATTCTTTGTGGAGGACTGCTCGTAGTAAGGTCACCCGTTATGAGTAGATGAAGACGGTGATCAGGGATCGCTACTGCCCTGCAGCTATGAGGAGAGATCATCTTCAGTATTTCCTCGAGGCTGGTTTTGGGGATTTGCCTATTGTTGAGATCATCATTAAGTTTCAGGATGAGCGATCTTTGTTGGGTCCGTCTGCACCACCGGAGGATCAACATGTTACCTTTTCTCCGGAGGTTGAGGGAGTCGACATGCTCTTATCTTGCTGGTTTACGTTGTGATTCTTTGACGGACTATCAAGATAGAGCTTTTGCTTATGAGAGAGACCGACCGGGTCAGAGGAGAGGTTCTCAAACAAGAAGTCCTAAGAAGAGGTAGAAGACTAGATCAACCAGTGTTGGAGCTAGAGCAGCTGTGTTTGGGCGTAGCCAGACACCGGGACGCTTTGGTTTCTAGCAAAGTTCTGACAAAGGACGACAGTGTCACAACTGTGGAGGAGCTGGTCACATCCAAACTGATTGCAAGAAGCCTACAGTGACTTGCTTTTCTTGTGGCAAGCCCGGACACAAAGTTGCGTTTTGCCGTCAAACAAGGCGCTATCTCGGCAGGGTTCTTTATCTACTAGTGCTACAAGAGTAGGATAGATGTCTCAGTATCAGCAACAGCAGAGAGTTCTTGGTTCTACCGCTCCTCAAGGTTCCACCCCGGGACAAGGGAGGGGTAGAGGACGAGTTGGTGGTTCTGTAGACACTAGAGATGCATTAGCCATAGTGTATGAGCTGAGGAGTGTTGTAGAGCCGACAGCGCCAGCGACCACATGTATCATTCATATTAATGGTTTTCCTGTCAGAGTTCTTTTTGATATCGGTGCTACGCATTCTTTATATCTGATGCATCGGTAGATGATTGACCTTTGTTACCGTAGAAGGTAAACCCTTCTTTATAGGATTACCCGATGGGGGTAAGATTCGAGGTACACGAGAGGTTCGCGATTGCCCTATTAGACTAGGAGGTCACGATTGGCCAGCTGACTTCTTCGTCATGTACTTAGTACATGAAGAAGTTATTCTGGGCATGGATCGGATGGATCGTCATCGAGTAGTTTTGGACATCGACAAGAGGACAATGACGGTAACTACAGATTCAGGCCATGTGGAGATCTTCATAGGATGGGATCTTGGGAAGACTGATACAGTTATCAGTGCAGTGCGAATTGCGAGACTTATCAGTTAGGGATGCGAAACTTTTTGGTGATATGCCATGAAGGATAGTACGAGTCCGGCTTTGGAGGAGATTCATGTAGCTTGCAGGTTTTCCAATGTTTTCGGAGAGCCATTAGGTTTACCTCCACAAAGGAGTGTATACTTTGGAATTGAGCTAGAGCCCGGTACGAGACCGATCTCTAAGGCTCCTTACCGCATGGCGTCCATCGAGATGCTTGAGCTTAAGAAGCACCTCGAGGAGTTAGCAGAGAAGGGCTTCATCCACCCTAGTGTGTCTCCTTGGAGCGCACCAGTACTCTTTGTCAGGAAGAAAGACGGGTCAATGAGGTTATGTATCGACTTCGGAGAGCTTAACAAGGTGACGATGAAGAATAAGTACCCATTGCCCCGTATCGACGATCTTTTGGATCAGCTGCATGGAGCTTCAGTGTTTTCGATGATCAATTTGAGATTAGGATATCACCAGCTGGGGGTAAGAGAGCAGGATATAGCAAAGATGGCAATTCGGACCAGGTATGGCCACTACAAGTTTATAGTGACGCCATTCGGGCTTACGAATGCGCCCACAGTGTTCATGGAGTTGATGAACAACATCTTCATCAACTTTCTAGACCAATTTGTAGTTGTCTCCATAGATGACATTCTGATTTACTCTCGTAGTAGAGAGGAGCATGCAAGACACTTAAGGATCGTACTCCAAGTCCTGCAAGATAGAGAGCTTTACGCCAATCTCTCTAAGTGCGAGTTTTGGATGTCCGATGTAGCATTCCTTGGTCACATCATTTCAGCTGAAGGGATCAAAGTAGATCCGGCGAAGATCAAGTCAGTAGCATCTTGGCCAACTCCTAAGAACGTCAAGGAGTGACACAGCTTCTTAGGATTGGCGGGCTACTCCCGGCGTTTTGTTGAGGGCTTTTCAGTTATCGCTTGACCGTTCACTTCCTTGCTGAGGAAGTCTGCGAGGTTCGTATGTCCGAGCCGTGCCTGCAAAGCTTTGAGGAATTGAAGAAGAGGTTGACCTCTGCTCCTATCTTAGCTCAGCTAGAGGGCATTGAGAATTTCGTGGTTTACAACGATACATCCAAGCTAGGCTTGGGATGTGTTCTTATACAGAGGGGTAAGGTGATTGCTTACGCGTCTCGACAACTGAAGACGTACGAGGAGAATTACCCTACCCATGATCTTGAGTTGGCTATTGTAGTTCATGCTTTGAAGATTTGGAGGCATTATTTGTACGGAGCTACGTGTCAGATTTTCATCGGTCATAAGAGTCTGAAGTACATATTCGCTCAGTGGGAGTTGAATAACCGCCAGAGAAGATGGCTGGAGTTGATCAAGGACTTTGATCTTGAGATCTTATACCATCTTAGGAAGGCGAATGTGGTAGCAGATGCCCTTAGTAGGAAGACACCCCGGGAGATGGCGATCGCTAGGCTGACAACTCACCATAGTTACAATGAGACCTTTGCTTAGCTAGAGGTGGATATCCACTTCCCGGATTCCGACAGCCAGTTGTCCGCCTTGGAGATAGTACCTGATCTATTGGCTGAAATTCGACAGAAGTAGGAGAGTTGCCCAGCTTTGCGCATATTTAAGACCAATTGTCTCAAGGAGAAGCGCCACAATTTTCAATCGGTGCTGATGGGATCTTGAGACGCTAGAAGCGTGTATGTGTGCCTTCAAATCAAGAGTTGAGATAGAGGATCCTCCAAGAGGCTCATTCTTCACCTTACTCAGTGCACCCTGGTGCGAGTAAGATGTACCAAGATATCAGACGCTCTTTCTGGTGGGTAGGTTTGAAGCCAGATGTGACGAGATATGTAGCTTAGTGTGCGACTTGTTAGTAGATCAAGATTGAGCATCATCGACCAAGAGGCGAGCTACACCCACTTCCCGTTCCTCAAAGTGGGAAGACATCTCAATGGATATTGTGACTGGTGTGAGACCGAGATTAGGCTTTGATGCTATCTGGGTGATAGTAGATCGATTAACGAAGACAACACGTTTCATTCCGATGAAGGAAACGTGGCCGGTTAGTCGGTTAGCAAAGGAGTTCACCAGACAGATAGTGAGCCTTCACGGAGTACCTAGGACTATAGTCTTTGACAGAGATGGACGGTTCACATCGAGGTTTTGGTAACAAGTGCATGAAGCCCTAAGTATGAGTCTGCAGTTCACGACCGCTTATCATCTTCAGACCGATGGCCAGTCCGAACGGACCATCTAAACTCTAGAGGACATGTTGAGAGCCTACGTGTTAGACTGGGGACAAGTGTGGCCAGATCACCTTCCCTTAGTGGAGTTTTCGTACAACAACAATTGACACACATCGATCAGGATGGCTCCCTATGAGGCTTTATTCGGACAGAAATGCCGTACACCGTTGTGCTGGGATGAGCCGAGTAGTGCTAAGTAACAGTGATCCATGAGCGGATGTTAGCAGCACAAAGTCGACAAAAGTCTTATGCAGATAAGAGGCGCAAACCTTTGGAGTTCAGAGTTGGAGCTCGGGTTTGGTTGAGAGTATCCCCGACACGAGGCATTAGACGTTTCGGTGTCAAAGGGAAGCTGAGTCCTAGATACGTCGGAACTTTCGAGATTCTAGATAGCATGTATTATAGTCTATATTTTGGGGCTACTTTAGACGTTTTATTTTCAATAATATACATGTATGGATGTATATTATGTGATTATATTATTGTTTCATCTACCTTTACGGGAATCGAGGTCTACACCTAGTTTCGTTGTAATTATAGGTAAAATGGCACGTTTTGCATCGAAATGGAGCTAAGGAACTAAGGAGTCATTAGAGCTACATTATGGAGTTTAAAGAAGAACCCAAGAAACATAGCAATGATTAAGAAGATTTACTTTGGACCATATTCGAGAGATTTCACATTCAATTGAGATTCACCTCGGTCAGCTACAGTGTCACCTCGACCGAGGTGATCTTGAGGAGCGTCCCGACCAAGGCGAATACCCTGCCTCTGGCAAGATCCATATTTTTGGCTAAGATCTTTTAATTTTGGAAAGAAGATATCTTATATTTTCGGGTTGGATTTCTGGAAGGAAGATATTATTTTTGGGAGATTTATTTTAGAGATATGGATATATTTTCTAGGAAATTATCTTTTTAAAATATTATTATCTTTGGAAGATAATTCTCCTATATAAAGGGTTGAATTTTCCACAACTTCAACCATGCTTCATGTTGAGAGCATCTAGCAATTAAGGGATTTTCCGGAAGTTTTGAAGGAAGGATTGAAGGAAGGATTGAAGATCAAGGAAGGAAGGATTCATAGTTTGGAGTATGCTTTTGAAGCAGTTTGTAAAACTTTCTTAGATTGTCTTTTTGGTTTGTTGTCTTTGCTGATTTGTGATTTGAGGAATGCTTGTTTGTTGATATTTGATTCAATTATTGAGACCTTTTTCTTAAGGTTTTTCTTGTTCAAATATTGATTCCTTTCTTATATATTTGATTATTGTTATCATGATGATTGTTGGCTAAGTTTCTTATGCGATTCTAGGGTGATTGGCTGAAAGTTGTGGGAAAGACGATGATAGAATGATCTTAATCCCAACAGGACCCTGAAAGCTCAAGTCTTTAACCTTAACCCTAGAACACCTCGCTCAGTCGAAGAACATCTCTGCCGGGGTGAGATCTGACTAAACGAGGTGAACCTTTTCTGATCCGAAACTGAAGTTAAGTGTTCTATTTTGCCAAATCCTATTCTTATTACACCTTTCCTGGTTCAATGCAAGCCTAGGATGAGACTTACCCGGTGATTCCTTTGTTTGTTTACCTAAGATCATGAGTATAGGTAATAAAGGTTTGTCCTTTATTGGGTTTGAGTGTGCCTTCATCCCATCTTTGTGAGTTAGCCTGAGACTTACCCGGTAAAGGTTGATTCTATTCCCTTAGGCGGTGTGTTGGTTTGAGATTATAGTTCTTTTCCTTAGTACCTTGGGACTTACCCGGTAATAGGAGCTTTGGTTTGGGATAGTGAGTAGTGAGACTTACCCGGTGATCTATTCCCATCTTAGAAACACCTTCCCTTTGCAAACCTCAGCTTTGTCCGCGTTATCCTTTGAGATCTTGAGTCGGAACCACAATTTTAATCCCTAGAATCCGCATTTCCCCTTACTTGACTTTTATATATTCTTTGATTGCTTTAATTGCTTTTGATTAATTGCAATAATTGACAACCTGGTTTTGTGCTTTGTTTCACCTAAGTCCCTGTGATCGACCCCTCGAATTCTTACTTTTATTACAATTGACCCGTACATTGTGGGTTCGCATATTTGTTCAAGCATAATTCTTGGGTTATAAATTTAAAGCTTGCACACACCGTTTGGAGCGAACAAGTTTTTGGCGCCGTTGCCGGGGACTTGGTCTAGACCGAGCCGGTTTCGGTTGTCTTTTGGGGCTATTGCCCTTGTTACTTTTGACCACTTTACTTGAGTATTTTCGCATGATCTTTTCTTAGTTGTATGCGAAGAACTCGTGCTGGAAGGGAAATTGTTCCTTACGATCCCGAATCGCGATCTTGAGGCTGAATTGAAAGAGGCGTTGGAACAACTACACCTCAACCAAGAAGAACTGCAGCGAGAGAGAGAGTAGACTCGCGCAAGAACTGAAGAGATCGAAGTAGATATGGCCGCTCTAAGGGCCCAATTTCTGCCTCGACCAGATCCTCGACCGAGGCAATACCCAGTTCATGTTGCCTCGGCCGAGATACATCCACCTCGGATGCCTGTCCGAGATGTTCTTTTTGCTGGAATTCCACAATCCCTGGGACAAAGGATGGACCCCAATCAGCAAGTGAGGCGTCCGGGAGTCAACCTAGGGTGATCCAGCTGAGCATGATTATGAACTTCGACCGCAAGTTCTATCTATAATCCGACAATGCCAATTTGGAGGTTTAGAGAGAGAAAGAGTCTCCGCATCAACATTTACAAAACTATGAGATCTTGATGGAGACCTTGAGACCTTCAAGGCTGGAAAATAACAACTACAAGCTAAGGCCTTTCTATTTCCCTTTGAAAGACAGGGCGCTTGCTTGGTATCAATCTCTTCCACCCGGAAAGATCAACACTTGGGAAGAGATGACGACCGAATTTCTTACAAAGTTTTTTCCTCCCTCTAAGACCGCTGAAATGAGAGGGAAGATCAATGCATTCATCATGAAGGACAAGGAGAGTTTGTCCAAGTCATGGGAGAGATTCAAATATGTTATATTGGATTGCCCACATCATGGGATTCCAAAGATATAGTTGCTAGAGATATACTTCAAGGGGTTGGATGGAGCTACTCAATTCAATCTCCAACTACTTTCCGTCGGTACATTCATGGATATGCCGATAGACGAAGCTTGGGAGTTCATTGAAAAGCAAGCTTTGCATATGGATAAATACTCCCATCAAGGAGCCGAAAATGGAGCAAGGAGAGTTAGCTTCCAAGACACTTCATGAAATGGAAATCAACGCATCTCGCTTAGCAATGATGTGAAGCAATTGAAGGAGCTTTTAGTAGCTCACACAAAGAAGGAGCAAGATGGAGGATATCAAGGAAGAAACAAATACCAAGGGTCACGGAACAACAATCACAACAACAATAGAGGCTCCAACAACAACAATTGGAGATCTAATTAACAAAATTCTGGTAACCTTTATTCTCATGCTAATAATGCTTTTAACCCCTCCTCTTCTTCTTCTACTCCATTGAAGAGTCAGGAGCCTGGATCAAGTTTGTCCCAGACACAGAAGAAAGATGCAGTGCTGGAGGCAATTTTGATCAAGCTCAACGCTATGGAGACGTCGATGACTTCATTTTCGAAGGCACAAAAAGCCTTAGAGCAACAATTCTTTAATAAGGCGAATGAAGCGCCAAGAGATCCAGGGAAGCTCCCAACAAGGACAAAAAAGCAAACCTAAAGGACAGATTATAGCAATAACAAAGATAAGTGGACTAAAAATTGAAGATCCAGTACCTCGGTCGGTGCCAGTGCAGAAGAAGAACACCTCGGTCCAGGATCAGACGAAGAACACTTCGGTCGAGGTGTCAACCGAGGTGAAGTCCCAGAAAGCGAAGGACAAATTTGAAGTTTATGTCCCATCTCCTGCTTATAAACACCACTTCCATTCCCCCAGTCAAGGTCCAGAGCACATCTAGACAAGCATTTCGGTAAGTTTCTTGACTTGATGAATAAACTACACATTAACATCCCTTTCCTTGATGCTATTCTAGGGATGCCCGCCTATGGGAAGTTTCTGAAAGAGATTCTTTCAAGGAAGAGGAAACTGGAAGACTTTAGAGAAGTTAGTATGACATCTAAGTCCTCGGAACTCATTCAATCATGAAGGAGAAGATGCCACCCAAATTGAGAGATCCCGGCTCATTTTGCATTCCCATTCAAGTTGGGGATGTAACTTATGAGGCATTATGTGATCTAGAAGTCAGCGTGAGCATTATCCCGCTGGAGCTATGTCAGAGAATCGGACTTGGAGAGCCCAAGCCGGTGAAGATAAGGCTATACATGGCGGATCGCTCCATTACCCATCCCGTGGGCATCTTGGAAGACGTTCCCGTTAAGTTAGGTAACTTCTATTTACCTATATACTTTGTTGTACTTGGCATACCCGCAGATTATCCCGTCCCTATCATTCTCGGGAGACCATTTCTAGCAACCTCGGGTTGCAATGTGGATTGTAAGAACGCCAAGTTGAAATTCAACATTGGTGGAGATCAAGTGGAGTTTGCATTGCTTGCTGCAATGAAAGGAGAGCCGCTGGAGGATGATATCTTCAGCATCTATGATGAAGAAGAATCAAGAGAATTGGTGAGCTCTATCCTTATTAATGACCCTCTCGAAAGAGTTCTTAGTTTTAGTTTAATGGAGGAAGGTATAGATGTTTCTTGTGATGCAGATATACGGAGCTTAAAGGCACTGGAAGCATATCCAGGAGCTAAGATTGAGAAACTAACTTAGGAGAGGAGAAAATCAAGTTTCGGTCCCAGATCCAGTACCTCGACCGAGGCACTTTATGGACCAAGCGAGGTGTTCTTATTTGAAGAACATCTCGGTCACCCACCTTTGACCTCGACCGATGTCGCAAGCGAGATGATGTCAACTAAGACTTCTGAAAGTCTAGTTCTTCGATCTAAGTCTACTCCACTAGAAGGAGGAAGCACGGATCCCCATCAAAAAGCACCCCCAGTTGTGGAGCTAAAACCACTTCCTAGTCATTTGAGGTATGCTTTCCGTGGTCCGGATTCTATTTATCCCGTTATCGTTAGTGCTTTCCTTTCTGAAACTGAATTGTCTAAACTAATGCATGTCCTGAGGAAACATCGAAAAGCTTTGGGATATACTATTGATGATCTTATTGGTATTAAGCCTTCTTTCTGCATGCATAGAATACTAATGGAAGATAATCATAAGACTTCACGGGAACCTCAAAGACGGTTAAATCCGATCATGAAAGAGGTTGTGAAGAAGGAGATTCTTAAGTTGTTGGATGCATGTATCATATTTCCTATCTCGGATAGCAAGTGGGTGAGCCTGGTGCATGTAGTTTTGAAGAAAGGAGGGATGACCGTTGTGACGAATAAGAACAACGAGTTGATCCCAACTAGGACCGTTACGGACTGGAGGATGTGCATTGATTATAGGAAGCTGAACGTGGCCACTCAGAAGGACCACTTCCCGCTTCCCTTCATTGACCAGATGCTCGAACGATTAGCTCAACACTCCCATTTTTGCTATCTAGATTGTTATAGTGGCTTCTTTCATATTCATATCCATCCGGATGATCAAGAGAAGACCACCTTCACTTGTCCATGAGGGACATTCTCTTATCGGAGGATGCTATTCGGATTGTGTAACGCACCCGCTACCTTCCAACGTTGTATGATGGCTATCTTTTCCGAGTACAGGAGATCATGGAGGTATTCATGGATGAATTTTCGGTATATGGTTCCTCTTTTGATAATTGCTTGTCTAACCTTTCCCTAGTGCTACAACGTTGTGAAGACACTAATCTCGTTTTGAATTGGGAGAAGTGTCACTTTATGGTTAGTGAAGGAATTGTGCTAGGACACCTCGTTTCCAACTGAGGTATTGAGGTCGGTCGAGCTAAGATCGAGACCATCGAGAGACTTCCTCCCCCTTGTTCTGTTAAGGGTGTGCGGAGTTTTCTCGGGCATGCAGGTTTTTTCTGGAGGTTCATCAAGGATTTCTAGAAGATTTCTAAACCACTCACTAATCTCTTGAATAAGGATGTTGTTTTTGAGTTTTCACAGGAATGCCTTGATGCGTTTTACAGGATAAAGGAAGCGTTGATTACCGCTCCCATCATTCAACCTCCCGACTGGACTTTTCCCTTTGAGATCATGTGTGATGCGAGTGATGTGGCCGTAGGAGCGGTACTTGGACAAAAGAAGGATGGCCGGACCAACGCCATTTACTATGCTAGCAAGACGCTAGATGAAGCTCAACTAAACTACTCCACCACCGAAAAGGAGCTCTTGGCGGTTGTATATGCTTTTGAGAAGTTTCGCTCTTACTTAGTAGGAGCGAAAGCTATTGTTTACACTGACCATGCAGCTATTCGTTACTTGCTTGCTAAGAAGGATGCGAAGCCGCGTCTTATTCGATGGATTCTCTTGCTTCAAGAGTTTGACCTAAAGATTCGCGATAAGAAAAGGTCCGAGAATTCTGTTACGGATCACCTCATCCGGCTACTTCCCTCCTCGCGCAAGAAAGACGACCTACCCATAGATGGTTCATTCCCCGATGAGCACTTGCATTTGCTGGAACGTTTGATAGACTTCTTTATCTCACCCCATGATGAAGGTGAAGTATGGGGTGAGGACACCTTCCAGTATGTTTAAGGATGATGTACGGTCCAGCTAGCGACCTTAAATCAAGCGCTTCTTGGGAGGCAACCCAAGGTATTGCTTTCTTTTCCCTTTCCTAGCTTAGTTTAGATAGTTTGGTTTGCTTTATTTTTGGCGTCCTGTAGACAAAAACCATGTACTCTCTAAGGAAGGATTATAGCTCAGGAGCTACACTGGAAGGACAGAAGTTCGAGAAATTGAGAAGACGGAGTTTGACTGAGACACATCTCGGTTGCTGTCACAACGCCTCGACCGAGATGTTCTTGGGCAACCGAGGCGACTAGGTTTGACAACCCAGTCAGACACCTCGGTCCGGTCAGGACCACCTCAACCGAGGTTATATCAGATTCAGCGAGGGGTATAAAAGGCGAAGCGGATTTCTCTCTCCTTAATTTTTCCCTCTCAACCGAGTCTCGACCGCGGTGTGTCCTAGCCTCGTTTCCTCATTTCTCACTCGTTTTCCACAATTTTTGGTTCGATTTCAACAAAGGAAGCAAGAGGATCGGATTTCAAGCACCAAACTACGGAAAAACGCTCCAAATCTGCGGAATTTGGGTATTTCGTTCGAAAACCCCTTCTCTCTTTCTTTTATTGATTTAGACGGATCTGGCTTTGGTTGCCATCCATTGCTGCTGAAAAAGATATAAGTACCCCCATAGGAAGCATTTGGTAGTGATTTGGGGGAAAATAACTGGAAATTCAAAGAGATCGATCGCACAGTTTTTCGCCTCGGTCCAGCCGTGCTGTGTCTCGGCCGAGGTGTTCTTCAGACTGTCAGGGCAACCGAGGTGTTCTTCAGTCAGAATCATGAGTAGTAGATCCGATCGTTAGATTGTTCTGAGAGATGGTCCCAGTGGTTCTTCCCCTTCTTCTGCATCGCATCCTTTTATACCGGTGATTCATGAGCGTCACCAGGCCAACTTTGACCGTATTTGCGGGCGTCCTATAGTTGCCCCGCGTTTCTTAGATGTTGCTGCCTTCGAGTGCTTTCACGCGGCGGAGGACTTGAGGAAGCTGATTTCTATGGTAGGGCTGGAGGATTTTGTTACGCTAAAAAGTGTGCACGCAATAAGCCTTAAACTTATACTCGTTATATTTATCCTAACTTCTAGCGAAACCCGCAGTGTACGGGTCGTTTTTAGTATGGATAGTATTCCGAGGTCGAACACAAAGACTAAGGTGAAATTGAATTGGTTTTGTGATTAAGTTTAGTGAAGGTCTAAGGTTAGAAAAGGGGGAAACAAAGAAATGAAAATCTCAATTGTTTTTGGTTGGTTTTGGTGATCAATCAAAGATCACAATTCATGCAAAGTAAACAATCAAACTAACTAAAAAATCAGCACAAATGAACAAACAAACAAAATAACGATCAAGGAAAGAAAAGACGGATTCTAGGGGTCGGAAGTTCCGGTTATGGCATAGAACTCAAGTTATCTATTCATTCTTTGGATTAACTATGATATGTTGGGATTAAGTGTATCTAATTTGGGATCAATTACCGGGTAGGTCTCATGGTCCAACTAGTCCACACCTAAGGTCTCATTACCGGGTAAGTCTCTAAGAACCTAAGGATAGGAATTCTACACAAACCGGATTGTTAATTAGGGATCTAACCTATCCTTACCGGGTAAGTCTTGGAAAGGGAAGTCCTAAGCAACTATCCTAGCACATCTAATCCAATGGCGGCTTATTAGGCTCACCACTACCTAAGGTTTGCTATTTTAGATTCTAAGGGCAAGGATTACCGGGTAGGTCTCTCCTAACACTTAGTCACTACACTAGGTCACCCTAGGGTAGGTTAAACTCAACAAACATTTAGGGTTTCAACATTTTATAGGTCTAAAGCAAGATTCTTCGAACCAGGGGAAATCACGGTTTGTTCTACCTAAACCACGGCCGTGGTTCTACAAGAACTACCCGTGATTTCTAACAGCATCTACGTTCATAAGCAAAAATCATCCAAAGGTAAATCTAAGTCCGTCCTATCATAGCTCTAGCCATAACCATCCTTTCCTTACCCTAGAATCACATCAATTTAGCCTAGAACATTCATAATGGAAATCGAAACAAACAAACATAAAATCAAAACATCCATTGCAAGATAATGAAAGAAAAGAGATGAACAAGTGAACTTAATTCAAAACTAAGTTTGAAGATTAGAATAGAGCCGCTTACAACCCTTCCAAAAGAAGGTTCAAAGGTTCATACAAATTCTAGAAAACGGAATCCGAAATACAAGATAGCTATGGTGTGTGTTCTTTACCTCCTCTTTAATGGAACTCTTCTTCTTCTCTTTGACACTTTCCTTCCTAGAAAAACTTCTTGTTTTTGAGAATATATTTGTTAGAGAAATGGATAATAGATGAGCTGCTCCCAAAACTACCCCAGCTGCCCACAACAACCCATGAAGGACCACTTTTATAACAAATCTAGCATGAGCTGGCCATGAGAGTCGTGGCACAGCTGTCATGAGAATCTGGCAAAATCCACGGTCATTTCCACGGCCGTGGTTCGTCAGATAACCGTGATTTTATGCAGAAACTTCGCCTTGGATCATTAAGCTGTGATTTAGTGCATGGCTAGTGTTGGTAAGGCTCCATGAGTCCTCCTCAGCCCTTGGCTTGTGTCCTAATGAGTCCGGGAGCGTGTCATCTAAATGAACGATCCTCAAACGCATCGTTTAAGCTCCTAAACTTCCCGAAATACCTACAAAACGCGCACAAGTCCGTGTAGACGTCTATCTAGACAAAATACGTGAATTGGGTGCAAAACGTCTTGAACTAATGCTAGATCATGCATGAATGAGCGAGAATTCCATCTAAATGTACACCTAAAACTATGTTATAAATCGTGTTATCAAAATACCCCATACTTAAGGTTTGCTCGTCCCCGAGCAAATTCCCGACTATAGACTAAGAGATGACATGATTTATGTATGCAGAAAAATGGCAAAATCTTTTTGGGTTTTGTGCTTCTACTATTGGATCACCTTCATAGTCATGATCAATGGCAATTGGATAAGCAATTATGTATCAAACAATAAGGGCATGGAAAGACAATTGTACTTAACTCAAAAGCATGCATGAGATGTGAGGATGAAGAGGTCAAGAAGATCAAGAGTCTATCCAATCTAGATTACTAAGTCTTACAAACATGCAAGTAGGTCATAAGGGCTTGTGACATAAAAGGCCAAGAAACGTTGCAATTGGGCGGGGAATTCTCTAGGTTATGTGATGCTAATCCGGGAATGGAACTAACTCCACATCCTTGTCCTCGATCAACTTCCCCCAAGTGTATATTTTTCCCTATCTTGCTTTCTTTTCTTTTTCTTTAACTCATTTTTGAGACAATGGCATTGGTGTACAATAGCCAAAACCTCGGTGATTAGCCATCCTTGGGTTTTTTCTCTTTTTCGAGGTGCATCCACACCGGGCACACATACCAAAGCTCGTTAGGGCTATTGGTTCATTTGACTTTGGCAAGGCACCAACACCCGATTATGTGAAGTGTACCGAGTTACTTGTCATTTAAACCAACGCCCCCAAACCTATATTTTTGCTACACTTCCACAATAATTTCAGCATTTCATTCACGACATTCTTTTCATCATATCTTCACCCCGCACTTGCTTTTCACACATTTCAACACACTAGCATGCTCCTATTCCCGGATGGGTTTAAAGGAGGTCGATTTTATATCAATTGAGGTGCTCAAGCAATCATGATCAAGATGAGAAGTAGAGAAAGATGAAATGCCTCATTCATTCCTAGATGGTATGCAAGAACTATCATGTAATTTCGACTTTCAATACTCAATCCATTCTAGGCAATCATCATGATCACAAGTCATTCATAGAATTTAAGAGAAGTAGTTCAAGTCCACATATGCATTTATCAATTCAACACACAAGGCCATCCATAGCCAATCACAAGACAAGTTTCATCATTAGGATCATATCCAAGCCTAGAAAGCACAAAATTTTTTAAATTTTCTGATTTTTATGGGATTTTCGTTTTAAGTATGTATAATGCAAGACATGTAAAGATTTTAAACTATTCTAGATGCTCATCATGCAAAGGATCATGCAAACCCCACCCCATACTTAGAAACACATTGTCCTCAATGTGTAAATGAAGTAGAGAGAGTGAAAGAAGGTTCTCACAATGTAAAATTGTTTGCTATGGTATTTGGGAATTCTCAAGTGAATTGATGTTGGATGATCCTTTCAACCATGGTAGAGAGCTCTAAGCATCCTTCAAAGCTTCGAAACCCGCGCTAGGCACCGCTAGCCGCCAAGTTCCGCGTCCGCTCCACCCATAATTGGTGAGGGGTTCATCATCATCATTCATATGTCAAGAAAGGCTTCCAATGCCACTAATGCTTCTAGCATACACACGAAGTAGACAAAGCACACAAAAACAGAAAAATCTAAGCAAAAATGAAAAGGAAAAAAAAAAAGAAATGTTACCAATGGGTTGCCTCCCACCAAGCGCTTCTTTAAGGTCATTAGCTTGACCAAACTCGGGAGCGTCTATTCAAGGTGAAGCGGGGCAATCATGTCTATCGGGGCTCCCGGAATATACTTCTTCAAGCGATGCCCATTCACTTTGAAATCTCCACAATGCTCCCCTCCTATTTCAATAGCTCCATGGGGAAAGATCTTCTTCACCACATACGGCCCGGTCCATCTTGATTTGAGCTTTCCGGGAAAGAGCCTTAGCCTTGAGTTGAAGAGAAGGACAAGATCTCCTTCACTCAACTCCTTTGGAATGATCCTCTTGTCATGCCACCTTTTGGTTCTCTCCTTGTAGATCCGGGCATTCTCATAAGCTTCTAACCGGAGCTCCTCAAGGGCGTTTATATAGAGCAACCTCTTTTCTCCCGCTTCCTTGAGGTCAAAATTTAGCCACTTAATGGCCCAATAAGCTCTATGCTCCATTTCCACCGGGAGATGGCAGGACTTGCCATAGACCAACTTGTAGGGAGTGGTTCCAATTGGTGTTTTGAAGGCGGTTCTATATGCCCATAGCGCGTCATTGAGCTTCATAGCCCAATCCTTCCTTGTCCTAGACACCGTCTTCTCGAGGATGGCCTTGATTTCTCGGTTGGAGATCTCCACTTGACCACTAGTTTGGGGATGGTAAGGTGTTGCCACCTTATGAGTCACCCCATACTTGGCCAAAAGTGCTCCAAAGTTCCTGTTTGTGAAGTGCTTCCCTCCATCACTAATGATTACCCTTGGTGTGCCAAACCTAGGGAAGATTACTCGGTTGAAGAATCGCACTACCACCTTGGCATCATTCGTAGGAGAGGCGATTGCCTCTACCCATCTTGACTCATAATCCACCGCCAATAGGATGAAGAGATTGCCACATGAAGAAGGGAATGGTCCCATGAAGTCTACACCCCACACATCAAAAATCTCAACTTCTTGGATGTTATTCAAGGGCATTTCATTCCTCCTTGAGATGTTGCCCGTCCTTTGGCAAGCATCACATGCCGCTACAAAACCTTGCACATCTCTAAACAAGTTAGGCCAATAAAAACCGGATTGCAATACCTTTGCACACGTCTTGTGTGATCTAGCATGGCCTCCGCATGGTAAGGAGTGACAATGCCGGATCACACTCTCCACTTCATCCTCCGGTATACATCTTCTAAGCACCCCATCCGGGCCTCTCTTGAATAGAAGTGGCTCACTCCAATAGTAATGCCTTACATCGTTGAAGAACTTCTTCCTTTGTGCATATGTAAATCCGGGAGGCACTTCCTCACACACTAAGTAGTTCACGATGTCGGCGTACCATGGCTCACTTACTCTAGCCACTTGGAAAAAGCATTCTTCTACCATTTGCAATTGTTCATCCCGGAATGAATCATCTATCGGGATGTTGTCTTTCCCAAGCTCCAATGGTGGGAGTCTACTAAGGTGATCCGCCATGGAGTTCTCGGATCCCTTCTTATCTCGTATCTCCAAATCAAACTCTTGAAGAAGAAGGATCCACCGAATCAACCTTGGTTTGGCATCCTTCTTTGTAAGTAGATAACGGATCGCCGCATGATCCGTATAAACTATGACCTTCGCTCCAACAAGGTATGAGCGGAACTTCTCAAATGCATACACCACCGCTAACAACTCCTTCTCGGTAGTAGCATAATTGAGTTGGGCATCATCTAGCGTCTTGCTAGCATAATAAATAGCGTGAGTACGCCCTTCTTTCCTTTGCCCTAAAACGGACCCAACGGCCACATCGCTTGCATCGCACATGATCTCAAATGGTAGACTCCAATCCGGAGGTTGCATGATAGGTGCGGAGATCAAGGCGTTCTTCAACCTACAAAAAGCTTCAAGACAATCCTTGGAGAAGACAAAATCAACATCTTTCATCAGTAGGTTAGTGAGAGGCTTAGAAATTTTAGAGAAGTCTTGAATAAACCTCCGGTAAAAACCGGCATGCCCTAAGAAACTCCTTACCCCCTTCACCGAGGTAGGTGGTGGCAACTTCTCTATCGTTTCAATCTTAGCCCTATCAACTTCAATGCCACGGTTAGACACCAAGTGTCCTAACACAATCCCTTCACTTACCATGAAGTGGCATTTTTCCCAATTTAAGACAAGATTTGTCTCCTCACATCTTTGCAACACTAATGACAAGTTAGCCAAGCAATCATCGAAAGAAGAACCATAAACAGAGAAATCATCCATGAACACTTCCATGATATTTTCTATGTATTCCGAAAAGATAGCCATCATACACCTTTGGAAGGTGGCGGGTGCATTACACAACCCAAATGGCATTCTCCTATATGCAAAGGTACCCCATGGACATGTAAAAGTCGTTTTCTCTTGGGCATCGGGGTGGATAGGGATTTGAAAGAACCCACTATACCCATCTAAATAGCAAAAATGAGAGTGTTGAGCTAACCTTTCTAGCATTTGGTCAATGAAGGGGAGGGGGAAGTGATCTTTCCTAGAGGCCATGTTTAATTTCCTATAATCAATGCACATTCTCCACCCCGTAACCGTCCTAGTCGGTATTAGTTCATTGTTCTCATTAGTTACTACCGTCATCCCACCCTTCTTAGGCACTACATGAACGGGGCTAACCCACTTACTATCCGAGATAGGGTAGATAATTCCCGCATCTAGCAACTTAATGATTTCCTTTTTGACCACCTCTTTCATTATAAGATTCAATCTCCTTTGATGTTCAATAGAGGGTTTGTGGTTATCTTCCATCATTATCTTATGCATGCACAAAGATGGCTTAATGCCAACCAAATCATCAATAGTATAACCAATGGCTTTCCTATGCAATCTTAGTTCATGCAGCAATTTAGCAAGTTCATCATCACTCAAGCATGCATTAACAATCACAGGATATGTAGAATTATCACCAAGAAATGCATACTTTAAATGAGAGGGAAGGGGTTTAAGTTCAAGTGAAGGGGGACCTTTATCGGTTGTAGATGATCCAAATAAGGTTGGATGAGATGAATCCAAAGCAAATGAAGATCCTACAAGGCTCCTGGAAGCTTGATCATCATCAAGAGCTGATTCAGGGAAAACCACGGTTGGAAACACGGGTTGCTCCTCTTCCACGGTCGTGGTTTTTGCCAAGCTTGCTTCTCGGAGTTGTCCAGAAAGTTTGACGGCCGTGGAACATAAATCTCGACCGTGGAACTTGCAGCTGTTCACCACCTCTTCGTGGCTCTTAAATTCAACTCTTGGCTCCTCTTCCAATGCCTCCAAGGCTTTGATCTCTTCATTGCAATCATCCTCAATGCCTTCCTCCATCATACTTAAGGTAAGAACCTTCTCCAAGGGATCCTTGATCAAGATCGAGCTCACAACTTCTCTAGATTCTTCTTGCTCGATCATGTTGAAGACGTCCTCATCAAGGGTTGGCCCTTTCATCATCGTAGACAAACTGAACTTGATATTGAAGGAGAGAGTCCCGTTCTTGCAATCCACTAAGCATACGGAGGTGGCTAGGAAAGGTCTTCCTAGGATGATGGGAACCGGATAATCCGCCGGAATGTCCAAGACGACAAAGTCAATCGGTACATAGAATCCTCCTAGTTGCACCGGAATGTCCTCTAGAATCCCAACCGGACGAGTGATAGAACGGTCCGCCATATAGAGGGTCATCTTGACCGGCTTTGGCTCTCCTAGCCCGACCTTGTTGCTAAGTGCAAGCGGTATGATGCTTACACTCGCCCCAAGATCACAAAGGGTCTCGTACTTCACATCTCCCACTCCTATTGGGACGCAAAAAGAGCCTGGATCCCTTAACTTGGGAGGCATCTCCTCTTTCATGGTTTGGATCAATTCCGAGGATCTCTTGGTCATCCTTATCTCCGCATACTCCTCCAACTTCCTTTTGTTGGAGAGTATTTCCTTCAAGAACTTGCCATATGCCGGCATTCCTAAGATGGCATCCATGAACGGAATGTTAATATGTAACTTGGACATTAGTTCAAGGAACTTACCAAAGTGATTGTCCAAACGAGCTCTTGCTCTTGATTGTGGGAACGGTAGTGGTGGCTTGTATGGAGGCGGTGCCACATAGGTTGGCTCTACATCTTTGCTCTTGCCTCCATCTTCTTGCTTTCTTCCCTCTTCTACCACTACTTGCTTTCCCTTAGCTTGGTCCTTGGGCAAAGGATCCTTCATACTCAACCCACTCCTTGTTGTGATAGCCAACACTTGGCCTCTTGGGTTGTCTTCGGTTCTTCCGGGAAGTTTTCCCGGATATCTATGTGCTTCACCCGCCTTTTGAAAAACTTGTGCTTCCAAGACCTTTTGAGCCTTAGAAATTGAAGTCACTGTGCTCTCAAGTCCACTCAACCTTCCTAGTAATTGCTCAAACATGACTTCGGTCCTATCCTTTGAAGGTTGAGAAAAACCGGGTGGAGGTTCTTGTGAAGCTCTTTGTGGTGGAGTTGTGCTTGTGGAGGTGGGAGGGTTCAAGGCTCCATCCGGGTTAGAGTAAGAAAATCCGGGATGGTTGTGGTTGGGCCTGTAATTGTTGAATTGCCGGTTGTTGAAATTCCTTGGGCCTTGGTAATTGTTGAAGTTACCCCTTCCCATATAATTCACATCCTCCTCCTTGGAAGACAAGCTAGCTTGTGGAAACACTTGAGGAGTCGCTTGGCTCTTCAAGGTTGTAGTACACAACTCTCTCAAGGATTTCAACTCGTTGTTGATGGCGTCAAGCTTGAAATTGCTCATGGTGACTTCGCTCACCTCATATGCTCCCGCCTTTCTTCCTTCACTCTTCCTATAAGAGTACTTCTCAATCACTAGAGCTTGCTTCTCCACAAACTCCCAAGCATCATCTACATGTTTCTCCATAATTGTCCCACCGGAAAGAGATTGAAGCTTGAATTGGCTATCTTTATCAAGTCCTTTGAAGTAGATTTCCAATAGCTCAATTTTCGGTATGCCATGGTGTGGACAATCTAGGAGAAGGTCTTTGAATCTCTCCCAAGACTTGAACAAACTTTCTCTATCCCTCATCACGAAGGCATTGATCTTCCCTCTTAATTCGGTGGTCTTGGAAGGTGGGAAGAACTTGGTCAAGAACTCGGTTGTCATCTCCTCCCAAGTACCAACTCGCCCTTGTGGAATAGATTGATACCAAGCCAAGGCTTTATCCTTAAGAGAGAAGGAAAAAGCCCTAAGCTTATGGTTGTTGCTCTCCAATCTTGGCGGCCTAAGAGTCTCCATCAAGATCTCATAATTCATCAAGTGTTGATGAGGAGACTCTCCTTCCATCCCTCCAAATTGATTGTGCCGGATCATTTGTAGAACTTGAGGGCGGAGCTCATAGTTGTGGGTTGCGGGATCTCCTAGATTCACACCCGGTCGGTGTGCTCTTTGTGCCGGATCCATACGTCTCCCTAGGGTTTGTGGCTCCTCAATAGCAATGGGAACAACCCTAACATTGGCCGCCGGCTGCGGTTGTGGTGGAGGAGGTGGAGGTTGTCGGCGATTAAGCTCTCCTTGAACAAGGGCTTGCCTAATCTCCTCAATCTCCCTCCTTGATTCCTCTTGCCTCTCATTGGCAAGTCTCCTTTCTTCCTCCAAGAGTTCATCTCTTAGCCTTATTTGCTCTAAGGCTTCATCCAACTCAGCTTGAAGATTTCTACCGGCCATCTCTTTCTCTTTTCGGATGTTCTTGGATCTAGATCGAAGGGTTTTCTCCGGTTCGGGATCGAATGGAGCTAAATCCTTGCCACGAGATCTTCGCATACACCTAAAGAGTAATAGATGTCCTGAAAAGCAAAGACACAAATCAAAGAGAGATCAAAAGCAACAAGAAAGATCTACACTAGAAACAATCACAAAATAGACTCAATCTAGACCTAGTCCCCGGCAACGGCGCCAAAAACATGTTACGCTAAAAAGTGTGCACGCAATAAGCCTTAAATTTATACTCGTTATATTTATCCTAACTTCTAGCGAAACCCGCAGTGTACGGGTCGTTTTTAGTATGGATAGTATTCCGAGGTCGAACACAAAGACTAAGGTGAAATTGAATTGGTTTTGTGATTAAGTTTAGTGAAGGTCTAAGGTTAGAAAAGGGGGAAACAAAGAAATGAAAATCTCAATTGTTTTTGGTTGGTTTTGGTGATCAATCAAAGATCACAATTCATGCAAAGTAAACAATCAAACTAACTAAAAAATCAGCATAAATGAACAAACAAACAAAATAACGATCAAGGAAAGAAAAGACGGATTCTAGGGGTCGGAAGTTCCGGTTATGGCATAGAACTCAAGTTATCTATTCATTCTTTGGATTAACTATGATATGTTGGGATTAAGTGTATCTAATTTGGGATCAATTACCGGGTAGGTCTCATGGTCCAACTAGTCCACACCTAAGGTCTCATTACCGGGTAAGTCTCTAAGAACCTAAGGATAGGAATTCTACACAAACCGGATTGTTAATTAGGGATCTAACCTATCCTTACCGGGTAAGTCTTGGAAAGGGAAGTCCTAAGCAACTATCCTAGCACATCTAATCCAATGGCGGCTTATTAGGCTCACCACTACCTAAGGTTTGCTATTTTAGATTCTAAGGGCAAGGATTACCGGGTAGGTCTCTCCTAACACTTAGTCACTACACTAGGTCACCCTAGGATAGGTTAAACTCAACAAACATTTAGGGTTTCAACATTTTATAGGTCTAAAGCAAGATTCTTCGAACCAGGGGAAATCACGGTTTGTTCTACCTAAACCACGGCCGTGGTTCTACAAGAACTACCCGTGATTTCTAACAGCAGCTACGTTCTTAAGCAAAAATCATCCAAAGGTAAATCTAAGTCCGTCCTATCATAGCTCTAGCCATAACCATCATTTCCTTACCCTAGAATCACATCAATTTAGCCTACAACATTCATAATGGAAATCGAAACAAACAAACATAAAATCAAAACATCCATTGCAAGATAATGAAAGAAAAGAGATGAACAAGTGAACTTAATTCAAAACTAAGTTTGAAGATTAGAATAGAGCCACTTACAACCCTTCCAAAAGAAGGTTCAAAGGTTCATACAAATTCTAGAAAACGGAATCCGAAATACAAGATAGCTATGGTGTGTGTTCTTTACCTCCTCTTTAATGGAACTCTTCTTCTTCTCTTTGACACTTTCCTTCCTAGAAAAACTTCTTGTTTTTGAGAATATATTTGTTAGAGAAATGGATAATGGATGAGCTGCTCCCAAAACTATCCCAGCTGCCCACAACAACCCATGAAGGACCACTTTTATAACAAATCTTGCATGAGTTGGCCATGAGAGTCGTGACACAGCTGTCACGAGAATCTGGCAAAATCCACGGTCATTTCCACGGCCCTGGTTCGTCAGAGAACCGTGATTTTATGCAGAAACTTCGCCTTGGATCATTAAGCTGTGATTTGGTGCATGGCTAGTGTTGGTAAGGCTCCATGAGTCCTCCTCAGCCCTTGGCTTGTGTCCTAATGAGTCCGGGAGCATGTCATCTAAATGAACGATCCTCAAACGCATCGTTTAAGCTCCTAAACTTCCCGAAATACCTACAAAACGCGCACAAGTCCGTGTAGACATCTATCTCGACAAAATACGTGAATTGGGTGCAAAATGTCTTGAACTAATGCTAGATCATGCATGAATGAGCGAGAATTCCATCTAAATGTACACCTAAAACTATGTTATAAATCGTGTTATCAGATTTTATGGAGATTCGAGCTCCAACCTACCTATAGACGACTATGGAGTTCGTGAGTTCTGTCACTCACGTCCCTAAGAGGAACAACATCAAGTACCGGTTGTTGAACCGGAATTATATTGTGCCGATGGATCAGTGTCGAGAGGTTTTTGGCTTCCCAACTCCCACCGTGACTGACTTTCCTTCCCGAGCCATAGCTCGAGCCTTTTGGGGCCAGATAGCCCATGGGGTGGAGCACAGTGACAGATGGAGACTTGGGGACTCCAGAGAGCGTATTATCTTCCACCTAGCTTTCCGTC
Organism: Fagopyrum esculentum; assembly: GCA_033239045.1. Lineage (NCBI taxonomy): Eukaryota > Viridiplantae > Streptophyta > Magnoliopsida > Caryophyllales > Polygonaceae > Fagopyrum > Fagopyrum esculentum. The sequence goes on along the minus strand of BSUD01000005.1, from coordinate 126,261,405 downwards.
TTGCCCACCGCATATTCAGCGAGACTCTTCTGGCGCGTACGGAGACACCCCAGAAGATCAGACAGGGAGAGCTGTTGAACTCATTTTGTATGGTGACTGGTGGAGTGCCTGACTTTGGAGGCATGCTGGTTGAGGACATGCATAGGATCAAGGGCAAGTCCAAGGAAGACATCTGTTGCGGAGGTTTAGTGACCCATATTGCTACGGCTATGCATTTGGATTTGAGTGCTTGTACAGTGGTAGCGGCTGCGAAGCCGCTTGGACTTCAGGAGATGATCACGAGGCGCATTCTGGTTCCTCGTGGTCTTAGTACACCGTACGTCGCTATGCCTTGGGAGATGACTGCTCCTCAGTAGGGCTAGATTCGGTACATTACCAACTTATTTTTACCCTTACCACCTACCAATCAACTACAATTGGTAATGAGAAATATTGTACCATTACCAACCACCTAAACCCATTTACCAACTCTTCGGTATACCAACTTTTTCGGTTGGTTCGGTTGGTAATGGCATTTTACCAACTTATATGTTTGCTAAAATTAAATTTAAATAAGACAAGAACTTCATCAATTAAAAAATCCGCAAATTCGAGTACAATATTTAAACAAGACAAGAACTTCATCATTTCAACAATCCGCAAATTCGAGTACAGTATGTTTAACAAGTTCATATAACTTCATACTTCATTACAAACCAAACACAAATATAAATATTCAATCACCATCCCAAGTTATAGGTTAGGGAGTTCAATATTTCAATATCGACTTGTGCTCCACGTGACTTCATATTTGAATCGAGTTAGAGCTTGTTGCATTCCTTCAAACCTCATAGCCTTGAATGAAAGCATTCTCTATCAACGGAATGAACATTCCATGATAAAACAAGAGTTGTAACGTAACAAGCTAAAGTTTATGTTTAGTATGTTGACTACAATAGAAACAACAAAGACAAATGATGTTATAGTATAAATGCTATGACAGTAACAAGCTATAATTAATACAAAAATTATTGCATGTATAATTATATATGAAGTATTATATTAAGAATAGTATGTATATATTATTTTTTTAAAAACAAAACTCGGTTGGTACGGTATTCCCGTGGTACACGGATATTGTTACCACCTACCAACCAACTCTTTGTAGTTGGTTCGGTAGCACCGTACCAATTAAATTGGTAACCAACGTGTTGGTAACCAATTTAATTGGTTCGGTTGGTAAGCTTTGGTTCGGTTTCTTTTGGCTCATTTTACCCAGCCCTACTCCTCAGGGCATTCTTTGGTAGGGCTGGATTCAGTACATTACCAACTTATTTTTACCCTTACCACCTACCAATCAACTACAATTGGTAATGAAAAATATTGTACCATTACCAACCACCTAAACCCATTTACCAACTCTTCGGTATACCAACTTTTTCGGTTGGTTCGGTTGGTAATGGCATTTTACCAACTTATATGTTTGCTAAAATTAAACTTAATTAAGACAAGAACTTCATCAATTAAAAAATCCGCAAATTCGAGTACAATATTTAAACAAGACAAGAACTTCATCATTTCAACAATCCGCAAATTCAAGTACAGTATGTTTAACAAGTTCATATAACTTCATACTTCATTACAAACCAAACATAAATATAAATATTCAATCATCATCCCAAGTTATAGGTTAGGGAGTTCAATATTTCAATATCGATTTGTGCTCAACGTGACTTCATATTTGAATCGAGTTAGAGCTTGTTGCATTCCTTCAAACCTCATAGCCTTGAATGAAAGCATTCTCTATCAACGGAATGAACATTAGATGATAAAACAAGAGTTGTAACGTAACAAGCTAAAGTTTATGTTTAGTATGTTGACTACAATAGAAACAACAAAGATAAATGATGTTATAGTATAAATGCTATGACAGTAACAAGCTATAATTAATACAAAAATTATTGCATGTATAATTATATATGAAGTATTATATTAAGAATAGTATGTATATATTATTTTTTTTAAAACAAAACTCGGTTGGTACGGTATTCCCGTGGTACGCGGATATTGTTACCACCTACCAACCAACTCTTTGTAGTTGGTTCGGTAGCACCGTACCAATTAAATTGGTAACCAACGTGTTGGTAACCAATTTAATTGGTTCGGTTGGTAAGCTTCGGTTCGGTTTCTTTTGGCTCATTTTACCCAGCCCTATTCTTTGGTCAGCTTAGTTCACAGTCTTTGACCAGCAGTACTGGTCTTCTGCTTGGCTTCCCTACATGTAGGATGCTAGAGATGCTGCACCAAATGAGGATGAAGAGGAGTATGATAATGGCGGAGCTACCATGGAGACCGGTACTGATACCGACGGTCCTAGTGTGCCAGTTGTCGACCTAGATAACGAGGCGACAGAGGAGGAGGCAGCAGCACCATCATGACCAGCCCGGCGCAGAGTCCGTAGGCACAGAGATTCTCACCGATGGATTGATGAGCTGACTGAGCAGATGATCGACTTCTACGCAGCTATGACAGTGGATGTGTCCCAACGCTTCGATGATGAGCGCCGATATACTGACAGCTGGATGCACCAGATCAGAGAGACCCAACATTACTAGCACCGGATGATGGAGATCCAGTTCCAGCAGATGATGGGGTATCCATTTGATCCATCTCAGCACCCCTACATCCCACACCCACCAACACCACCACCACTAGTGGACGAGGATTAGTGCAGCATGGATTTTCTTTCTTATTTATTATGTAGCTCAGCTAGGTCTGGTGAGTTTTTTGTTTCTTTAGACTTATTTTGACCCATTGGGACAATGTGTCCCAAGTATGGGGTATGTGGATGTACTTATTTGACTATGTGTATGTTTGTATGACTCTTGATGAATATTTATGATCTTATTTGGCTCTATATATTTATCTGCCATTACATGCATACATACAGGTTTTTGTTTGATAAAACGTCGAAAACTGGTTTTAGAAAAGAAAATTTATGACCTCGACCTGGATGATACTCGCCAAACAAGGACGAACACCTCGGATGACCTAGAACACCTCGACCGAGGTGGTTTAACTGAGAAGTTTTCAAAACGACTTTTGTGCTTCTTCTCTGGATATGACCTCAGTGATGATTTTTGTTTGCAGATTGGTTTTGAAATCTTTATATGTTTGAAAGGTTTTATGATATGTTTAAGTTGAAAAATGCTTTGTTTTAAAATGCTAGCATGTTTAATTCTTTGTTTTTATCAAAATTATGTTGAATTTGAAGGTTGATACCACATGATGAGTTCTCTCACATTCTTCCTAGAAAGACCAAGGCAATTCATTCTCTTCTCTTCTTCTTCTTGGTCATGCTTAGCCCTTCATATACGTATTTTCCTCCCTTTACCTATCCGGGAATTTGGAATCAAGCAAAGAAAAGCAAGTGAAAGTGAAGTTGAGATGTTGGCTGAAAGTTTAGAAATAAACAAATAGGTTTGGGGAAGTCAATCATGATGATGAGTAACTCGGCACCATTCACATAGCCGGGTGTTTGTGTCTTGCCAAAGTCGGATTGAGCGATATTCCTAACGGGTCATGGTATGTGCATCAAGGGTTTGAGGCATCTCGAGAAATTGATGATTGCTGATTGTCTAGGCTTCGGTTATTGTGCACCTCTGTCCATGCATCCCAAAAAGTAAAGTAAAATAAGCAAAGCTTATTGGTGGAAGATGTTGAGTTTCAAAGAAAGTGAAGAAAGATCCTTTTCCCGGATTCTAGCACCACATTCCCGCCCTCACACGTTTCTTGACCTCTTTTGGAAGCCCTTGAGACCTCGAGCTTGTTGATTGACTTGGTGGTTTAAACTGGATTATAAATGATTAATTTCGATAATTATGATTTATTATGCATTCTATGATTTTATGCAAAGATTAACAACTTTCTTATATTTATAAAATGTTTTGATCATGTATTGATTTTATTTGCCATGAAGCAATCTCTTAGAGTGATCTATGAGTGGAGCACACCACCAAAAATGTTTTGAAATGCTTTTCATTGATTTTCTAACTTATAATCCATTCTATCTTGTATCTAAGTTTTCGAACTTGCTTAGGGACAAGCAAGGGACAAGTATGGGGTATTTTGATAACATGTATTATAGTCTATATTTTGGGACTAGTTTAGACGTTTTATCTTCAATAATCTGCATGTATGGATGTATATTATGTGATTATATTGTTGTTTCATCTACCTTTACGGGAATCGAGGTCTACACCTAGTTTTGTTGTAATTGTAGGTAAAATGGCACGTTTTGCATGGAAATGGACCTAAGGAACTAAGGAGTCATTAGAGCTACATTCTGGAGTTTAAAGAAGAACCCAAAAAGCATGGAAATGATTAAAAAGATTTACTTTGGACCAGATTCGAGAGATTTCACATTCAGTTGAGATTCACCTCAGTCAGCTACAGTGTCACCTCGACGGAGGTGATCTTGAGGAGCGTCCCGACCGAGGTGAATACCCTGCCGCCAGCAAGATCCATATTTTTTGCTGAGATCTTTTAATTTTGGAAAGAAGATATCTTATATTTTTGGGCTGGATTTCTGGAAGGAAGATAATATTTTTGGAAGATCTATTTTAGAGATATGGATATATTTTCTAGGAAATTATCTTTTTAAGATATTATTATCTTTGGAAGATAATTCTCCTATATAAAGAGTTGGATTTTACACAAGTTCAACCATGCTTACATGCTGAGAGTATCCAACAATTAAGGGATTTTCTGGAAGTATTGAAGGAAGGATTGAAGGATTGAAGATCAAGGAAGAAAGGATTCATAGTTTGGAGTTAGCTTTTGAAGGAGTTTGTAAGACTTTCTTAGATTGTCTTTTTGGTTTGTTGTCTTTGCTGATTTGTGATTTGAGGAACGCTTGTTTGTTGATATTTGATTCAGTTATTGAGACCTTTTTCTTATGGTTTTCTTGTTCAAATATTGATTCCTTCCTTATATATTTGATTATTGTTATCATGATGATTGTTGGCTAAGTTTCTTATGCGATTCTAGGGTGATTGGCTGAAAGTTGTGGGAAAGACGATTATAGAATGATCTTAATCCCAGCAGGACCCTGAAAGCTCAAGCCTTTAACCTTAACCCTAGAACACCTCGCTCAGTCGAAGAACATCTCGGCCGGGGTGGGATCTGACTGAACAAGGTGAACCTTTCCGGATCCGAAACTGAAGTTAAGTGTTCTAGTTTGCCAAATCCTATTCTTATTACACCTTTCCTGGTTCAATGCAAGCCTAGGATGAGACTTACCCGGTGATTCATTTGTTTGTTTACCTAAGATCATGAGTGTAGGTAATAAAGGTTTATCCTTTATTGGGTTTGAGTATGCCTTCATCCCATCTTTGTGAGCTAGCCTGAGACTTACCCGGTAAAGGTTGATTCTATTCCCTTAGGCGGTGTGTTGGTTTGAGATTATAGTTCCTTTCCTTAGTACCTTGGGACTTACCCGGTAATAGGAGCTTTGGTTTGAGATAGTAAGTAGTGAGACTTACCCGGTGATCTATTCTCATCTTAGAAACACCTTCCCTTTGCAAGCCTTAGCTTTGTTCGCGTTATCCTTTGAGATCTTGAGTCGGAACCACAACTAGATTCTTTAATCCCTAGAATCCGCATTTCCCCTTACTTGACTTTTATATCAACTTTGATTGCTCTAATTGCTTTTGGTTAATTGCAATAATTGACAACCTGATTTTGTGCTTTGTTTCACCTAAGTCTTTGTGATCGACCCCTGGAATTCGTGCTTTTATTACAATTAACCCGTACACTACGGGTCCGCATATTTGTTTAAGCATACTTCTTGGGTTATAAATTTAAAGCTTGCACACACCGTTTTGAGCGAACAATTCTTGAGCGAGTTGGAGAGGCAGCATACAGACTTACTTTGCCACCGAGGCTTGAGGGTCTTCACCCCGTCTTCCATGTGTCTCACTTACGGGAATACATACCGGACCCGAGACACATCGTCAATCATGAAGATCTAGTGATCAAGCCTGACCACATGTTTGTTGAGAACCCGGTAGTCGTTTTGTTTCAGTTTTTCTTTTGTTGCGTGGCGTACGCTTTTGTGAAGTTTTGAGTTATGTGCCTCAAGTGAGAATATATGAGTTGAGTTCCATGTTTCTGCGTTGTTGTTATGGGTACTTTCGAGCTATTGTAAGTTTCGGGACGAAATTTATTTTTAGGGAGATCTGATGTAAGATCCCAGTTTTCACCTTCACCGCCCCCGCGGTGAAGGAGGCCGCCCCAACAGCCTTGGTGTCTATCACCGCCCCCGCGGTGATAAGGGGCCGCCCCTACGGCTGAGGCGATCCGCCCCTGCGGAGACACTGTAGATCGCGTCCGATCTGTTTTCGTTCGTTTTATCTTCTTTTCATATATAGAAAATCCGATCTTCTATCTTATGGGTCGTCCTTCCTATCTTGTTCCTAACCCTAAAACGTCATTCCTTCTATCTTTCCACCCCTTTCCTATATAATCCCGCCTTCTTCCCGTTTTTCCGTCCGTTTGCTTATGCTTCTTCAATCCTTGAGAGCTGCAGCCTTCACCTAGCTTTCTATGATCTTGCTGAACGTGTAAGTTCATCTCTTCTTGTTTCTTCATCACTTTCATGTAGTTGCTGCATGCCGTTCTTTTCTGTCTCGTTTCTTCCCTTCGTTCTTCTTTTTCTTCTTCTCCAAAGATCAAGATCGAGTCTTGATCCTTGTTGTTGGTTCCGTTGTTGATATGTTGATGTTCACAGGCTCCCTTGGTTGAGTCTTAAAGAGTTTGAATCAAAGGATCGAGCTTTGGATTCCTTGCTGTGAGTTTCTGTCGAGAGAAACCTCGACATCGCCTTTTGTTACGCTAGGAAATAGCACAAAAAGCTTTACATTTATAAACTCAAACTAAAATCCTAAAATACCTAGCGAAACCTGCATTGTACGGATCGTTATGTAGGAAGGGAAGTATTTTGAGATTGAACACAAGGACTGAGGTGAAATCAAGTCATTCAATGATCAAAGATAGAGTAAATCCACAGTAAGAGATGAGCAAGGAATAAAGAAATGCAAAACACAATATTTTTGGTGGTTTTGGGTGACCAAACAAGGATTACAAGATATATGCACACAAACAAGCAAACAACACACAAACACAAAGATAGGAGATAAAAGTTAAGAAATGCGGATTTTAGAGATTCAGGATTCCGGTTATACAATGGACTCATGCAATCAAAACATCAAAGGAAAGTGGCGGTTGTTCGGAGTTGGGTGTTTTTCTAATGGGAGCAATCACCGGGTAAGTCTCATGCTCCACTAGTCTCGAACCTAAGGTCCTATTACCGAGTAAGTCTCAAGGAACCTAAGAACGGGAATTCTACACAAACGGCCACTACCTAAGGGTCAAACCCCTCCTTACCGGGTAAGTCTCGGAAAAGGTAAGTCTTAGGCAATGATCCTAGCAGACTCAATCCAATAGTGGATATTGAGGCTCACTACTACTAGAGTTCATCATCTTATGTATCTAAGAGAGGAAATTGCCGGGTAAGTCTCATTACTCAAAAAGGTTGCTAGCAAAGGTCATCCTAGGCTAGATTGGGCTCAAAAAACAATAGGATTTTAACACATCTACATCCTAACATCAAGATACATCAACAATATACCAACTTCTCACAATCTCGGGTAGATCATACACATCTCAGCCGAAATGAGATGAAGAACAAGCCGAGATCCTAAACCAAGATAGGGTTTCGAACAAAAATCCATCCTAAGCTAGCATGCAAGTCCATACAATCACAGTCCAAGGCATAAACATCATTCCTTCACCCTAGAATCACATCTACTCAGCCAACAACATACATTTCTAGATCAAACTTCATTATATAAGCATGCTTGTAAGTCATGGATAGAAAAGAAGAATGAACCAAAGAAAATACATAAATAAGCTAGAATAGAAGTTACCACAATCTTACAAAGGATCCAAGTGCATCTCCAAGATAATCTTACAAGCTTCCTCACTCAAAACCACTCAAATCTCACTACAAAACTAATATCTACACTAATCTCTTCCAAGAACACCCACAAGGGTGCTTGAAAGAGAGCTACAATGAAACAGTGTTGGAAAAGAGCTAGAAGAAAAGGGGAAAAGGGAGGAAGAAGATCCAAAAACAGCCTACAACATCACTTAAGTACTTCCACAAAAGCAAGGGTCGGACCATGAGAGGTGGTGCCAAGTGTCGTGGTGGTCCAATAGAGGATCTTGGTTGGCCCAGGGGAGCATCTCGGCCGAGATGGGATGGCCTTGGATCGAAATGGCTCAATTCCAGCTCCAAACACCACTTAAACATGAGTTAGACCAAGCCTTGCACCAACTAGGGTCCTTGCCTTCTTCATTCCTCCAAGCATGAGTCATTTGGAACCATAAATCCGGACCAAAATGAGGCTCGAATCTAGGATATGATCAAAAATGTATCAAAGGTCCCCAAAACACCTACAAAACCGACAAAAGCTCCTATTGACGTCTATTTCGACAATATGCATGAATTAAGCGTAAATATCACAAACTAATGCAGAAACATGCATGAATAGAATGAAAAACTACCTAAATGAGTGCCTAAACTAGTGTCATAAATCATGTCATCACCTTCTGTCATGCATCCACCCCTCGCCTGCATATCCCCGCCTCCGCGGAAAGCCGCCCCTGCGCCTTGCTCCGCCGGCCTTGCGATTTCTCTGCAGTAACTCCCGTTCTTGTGAGTTGTTTCCTTCCTTGCTTTCCTCTTTCCTTTCCTTGGTTCTTATGGATGTTCTTTGCCCCCTAAGTGTTCTGTAAGACTAAAGTTGAGACCTTAGCTTGTGTAGATCTCTTAAAGATCATGAAGACTAGAAATTATAGACTTCTAGCATTCGTTTCGGTTCTTGATTCGTGATGCTTGTATGAACTGGATTTCCTTGCTCCTTTCCTGAGGAAAACTGAGTTTCTTTTAGTCGTTGCTGAGCTTTTAGATTACCTTTGAGTGAGGTAAGTTCATTGGACTTACTTAGCTTCATTCCACGTATTAGTTTGAGTGTTTTGGCTTGTTTGTGTTGTTTATCATGTTATAACATATAACGGAATATGATTCACCATTTATAACCTTAGTTGGCCCAAGTGTATGATAATCGGGCGGTGACCACTTGGCTAGTTATACAGGAGACTAGAATGTGCTCTTGCAACCCAGGCTCATAGGTAACGGATAGTACTGATCTATTTCTATTGGTAGACGGAAGAGGAGGCGAGTTTGGGGAGATTCTCGTGTGACAAAAGAAGTTGAATTAGTAATGGATAACTTAATGAAAGATAATAACCAGTTGTGTGTGAGCATGCTATATGTTTACTTTAACTTATGTGTGTTTGTGCCTTTACGTTCTTTCCAATATCTAGAATGTTAGCTAACACTTTACACCGTCATTGTAGATGTTCCACAGGTTCAGGATGTTGATGAGTGATCCGAATGGTATGGTCAGCCGGGGTTCCCGTACATTAAAGGACGGGATTGGGTTTATGTTTATGTTGTTGCTTTCCCTTTAGTTTTGAACTCGGCTGCGATTCTTTTACGCTTCCTTTTGTTTAAACCTTAGGTTTTATATTGAGTTTTGGTTTTTATTCGTCTGTGCCTTGATGTAAGATTCATTTGTCATTGCTACTCTTACGGTCGGGACCCATCGTGAGGTCCTAGCCTGCAACGCTTCGAGTTCCTAGAACTTGGGGTGTTACATAACACAAATGAAAGAATTGCGCAACAAACTAAGGACAAATCTTTTATGTGGAATGATGAACTCACAAGGATATTCTTGGAGATTTATGTGATTATCAAATAATGAATGGACAAAAGAATGACTTCAGATGAATAGCTTTGATGGAACAATTTGAGTTAAAGCCTTCTAAAAAATATTTGAAAATTCCGTTGAAGAACAAATATTTGACCTTCAGAGGTGTGTAGAAAGTAAGGTTAAAACTTAGGCATGGTGAAAGAGATCTTGGATAGGACTATGAACATAGTTGTATTGTTGCAAGTTCCAAGTGGTGGACATCAAAATAAAGGTATGGTAATATTTTATACATTATAGTATACCTTAAATTATCTTTATTCAAACACAAGTGATAACAAATGTTATACGTACAGGAAAAAACATGAGTATCGTGTATTTTAAAATTGTGAGCCTCCATGAAGAGACTGACTGAATCTATGATGGAGTTTTAATTTGAGAGAGTGGTGATGATTGGTTCGCATTGTGTTGCGCCATCGATGGACACCCACCGACCAACATAAACATTAGTCCAATGGGAATGAATGTTGACGAATTTGACAAGGTTGATTGAGATGATTTGAACGTAGTGACTGATCTTGCTAATGATCAAGAAACAACATACGGCTATTCCATATGGTACAAGTTCACAAGGAATAAACAATCGCAATGCTAGGAGGAAGATAGTTGGTTTTCATTGTAACAAGATCATTTAACTTTATCAATGGAAGCTAATAGGAAGATGATTTCGTTATGTGATGTTGAGAAGAAATCCACTTCTCAAGCATCTCACAATCCCCACTATACAGTAGATGACTCAGTGAGTATACTTGGTACAATGATTACAAATGTTTAATTAGCTACGGGTTCACCAGTTTGGTGCTTTGCTATTTCACTAATAATGAACGAAGTAACTTGTATAATGTTCTTTTTGATTCTTGGAAATCAGGTGAGAGTTCATCGGCTTGAATTGGAGTACAAGAAAAAAGAAAAGAGAGAGAGAGAGAGAGAGAGAGAGACGGTACCATGTCTAAGAGCGATTAATGCAGTTGTTGGTGGTTCATTCAATTACATCTCCTATGTTCATATAATGTATGCAGAAGGAAGATTGCGATCGGAACGGACTCCATTGCGGGTCCGGTCTATTTTTACGTTCAATTTCTAAGACCTTACTATCAACATAGGAAAAGGCTGGACCGGTCAGAACGGACTCCATTGCGGGTCAGCTGATAGGTCAAACCAAGTCGGCCAATTTGTTTGTTGTTGTTCCTGACTTATCTTACTTTTGTCAAATTTAAGTAAGCAAGAGGTTTTGTCAGTATGTCTCGCCGAATTCTCGTTATTTAAGGGTTCGGAGAGCCGGACATGGAAAAATGATCTTATGATGCTTATGATTGACCATTACCCTCTGACTCTATGTCCTAAATCATATGTTATGGTACCCTAATGATCATTCATCGCAAGTTGCGATAGTTGCACGGGGATGATTTGTGGTTCTATATATATACATAAGGGTGTTTATTTTCAAGATGAGAGAGTTGTGTGATTGATGTAACACCCGGAATTTTAATTCCGGTTAGGGGTTAGTTTAGTGGTCTTCCCGCAGGCGCGGCTCAGTCTTTCCGTAGGCACGATGTGCTGAGTGACGGGATTTTATCCCGATTCCGTTCCGACCCTTCGTTTCCCCATTTTCCGCTTTTGGACCCCTCGTTCCTTACCCTTGGAAGATTCTTGTGAGCTGCTGACCCTTTGTTTTCCCCAAAAGGAAGAGCAACATTTCTCTCTCCCTTTCTCCACTCTTTCACGTCATTCACTTCTCTTCCCCTCCTTGCTTCCTCTCTTCTCTCCCTTCTACCTTGGTTCTTGCTTGTGAGTTATCCAGCAAAGGGAAGAGATCTGCAGCTATGAAGGTAATCTCTCCTCTCCATTTCTTCTTCTTGGTCCCTTTCCCTTCTCATCTTCTCCTTCCTCCATTATTATGGATGGAGCTTTGGAAATGGGTTCTTTGATGGCCTTTTTTGGTTGCATGTGTTCCTTGCAAGCTTAGGACATGGAGGAGGGCTTTGATCTTGTGGATGAAGTTTTGAGAAGACCCATCCACAGAAGGAAGTCATAAAAGCTCAAGTGCATAGTCAAAGATCGAAGAAAGTGTTGTTTTTGGAGTTCTACCGCGGGGCGGCTACACAGCGCCGCGGGGGCGGAACCTAGCCAGCCGTAAGGGCGGCGCCGGAAAACCTTTGGGGTGGCGCTAGGAGCCCAGCAACCGCGGGGGCGGTGAACAGTGCCGCGGGGGCGGTGACCTTCGGCTCTGCAGTCACGCCTTCTGATTTAGCGGATATGTTACTACAACAGTATGCCCTCCTTCCCTTGCCTTCTTCTTTCCTTCCTTCGTATTAGAGGTTGTTCATGCTAGTATCATGCCTAGGGTGGACCTAGGATAGTCTTGTGATGCCTTGGTGGTTGTGAACCTTAGGAGGCCTTAGAGGCTTGGATGTTACCTAATGATGACCTTGAGCGAGTTGACCTTGTAGTATCTTCAAGGCTTTCTTCCTAGCATGGTTGTAGAGTTTAGTCTTGTATGAGAGAGTGGGCTGATGTGGTATCCTTGCATACGCTTGGAGAGATTATGTATCTTGGAGTCTAAGAGAGCGATCCTAGCTTAGATTAAGAGAGTATGACCTTGATAGATCTTTTAGGATAGAAGTCTAGAACTTCTAGTAGGTGTGAGTGGTTGTTGACTATCGTGTCTTGTTTTGTACAGGCTTTGGTTATATTCCTACGGGAAGTGAGATTAGTTGTTCTTGGTTGATCGTTTGGACGAGGTAAGTTCCCGGACTTACTTAGCTCGCTTTTATGCATTATTTAGATGTGTGACGGTGGTGTGTGCTTTAGCTTTATTTATAATCATGAAGCTGGATTAGGATTACTTGGATATATTGTTGGCCCATTTGTATATTATTATCGGGCGGTGACATCACTACTCAGCTCCTGAGGGAGACTGAGAGGTTCTCTACGACCAAGTCATACACGGTATACGGGCGGGCTACTTCACCACTCCATATGGTATACGGGAAGTGCGCTACACCACTCCTGTTGGTTACATGGAGACAGGGTTGATAGTCATAAGACTTCTCGTGTCACAATCTTAGTGAATGGAACTAGTAATGGAATGACATAAAAAGAAGATAAGAACCGTATTGTATGTATATGAGCATGATGTATGATATGTTTACCTTTGTGTGTTTGTGCCTTTGTTATCTACCTAATGCCTAGAATGTGAGCTGACGGTTTTATACCGATTATTGTAGATGCCCTACAGGTTAGGGATGCCGCCGAGTGACTAGGAGGAGTGGACAGTCGGGGTCTTCGTACATTATAGGACGGCGATGGATTATGTTGTTATGTTGTGGATTTATGTATTTCGTAATTGGAGTTTTGTCGTTTTGAGGACTCGGCTGAGTTTCCACCTTGTATTGTTATTTTCATACTCTCGCACTTGCATTAAACATAATTTCGGATTTGCCTTTATTTGTGTCTTTTTGGAAAGATCCGGTGAAATTGTTTTCACGCTTAGGGTCGGGACCTATTGTGAGGTCTCCGACCTTAGCGCCCAGAATAGAAATAAACAAAACCCCCAAGGGTTTTGAGTTTTAAAGAAAAGAATTTTGTTTTCCAAATCATGTGCATGAGTTGGTTTGGGATAGAATGTACGAGACTACCACTCCTTACGCATACCTCGGCAACATAGTTTATTGGATTATTGATATATATATATATATATATATATATATATATATATATATATATATATATATATATATATATATATATATATATATATATATATATAGATATGTATATGTGGACTTGATGTACCTCAATTATGTTTCTAGACCTTGCATTATTCTAGTGGATTCCTGTATTTGATATGTTGGTAGTAATGTGAACATATGACTTATATAGTCATATATACATATACATACGGTATGATAGATCATATTAGTAATATGGGACCTTATAGTTAAAGATGATAGAAGGATATCATCACCTTTGTACGACGCCGGTTGGCTTAGGATAGTATGCATACGAGGATGAGTATGCTCAAGTACCGAGTCGAGGATCACGTTGATAGCATGAATTATAGTCTATATTTTGGGGTTTATTTGGACGTTTTATCTTCAATAATCTGCATGTTTGTATGTATATTATGTGATTATATTACCATTTCATCTACCTTTGCGGGAATCGAGGTCTACACCTAGTTTTGTTGTAATCGTAGGTAAAATGGCACGTTTTGCATCAAAAAGGAGCAAAAGGAGCTATGGAGTCATTGGAGCTACATTCAGGAACATAAGGAAATATCCAGGAAGCATAGCCATGGATTAGAGATTCACTTTGGATCAGATTTGAGAGATTTCACATTCAGTTGTGACTCACCTCGGTTGACTACAGAGTCACCTCGACCGAGGTGATCCAGAGAAGTCGACTCGACCGAGGCGAACACCTGGGACGCGGCGAGAATATTTTATTCTTGGCTGAGATCTTTTATCTTTGGAAAGAGGATCTTATATTTTTGGGCTTGGCTCATGGAAGGAAGAAGATAAGATAGACCATATATTTTATCTATTTTTATGGGAAGAGATCTTTCTAAGATATCTTATCTTTGGAGAGTAATTTTCCTATAAAAAGGGTTGGATTTCCCACAAATCCAGATCACGCTATACATCTCGCATAGATCCGAATACACCGCTGTAGCCATACTCCAGTTGGGAGATTTGAAGAACCTTTTTGAAGGTTGAAGAAGAAAGTTTATAGCTTTTATAAGCTTTTGAAGGGTTTTGTAAGATCATCTTAGATTCCCTTCTTCCTTGTTGTTGTCTTGTTGGATTTCTATCCAAGGAACGCTTGTTGTTTTGATAATTGATTCAGTTATTGAAGCCTTTCTCTTAAGGTTTTCTTGTTCAATTATTATCTTTCTTCCCATTTATTTGATTAATCTTTCATGATGATGAGTGGCTAATCTCTTTGTGTGATTCTAGGGTGATTGGCTGAAGGTTGTGGGAAAAACAATGATAGAATAATCTTAATCACAGTAGGATCCTGAAAGTTCGAGTCTTTAACCTTAACCCTAAGCATCTCGCTCAGTCGATGAACATCTCGGCCGGGGTGGAATTTGGCTGACCGAGGTGACTTATCTTATCCGAAACTGAGAGTTAAGTGTTAGAGTTTGCCAAATCCTATTCTTATTACACCTTTCCTGGTTCAATGCAAGCTTAGGATGAGACTTACCCGGTAATTCCTTAGTTTGTATACCTAAGATCATAAGTGTAGGTAATAATGGTTTATCCTTTATTGGGGTTTGAGTGTGCTTTCATTCCATCTTTGTGAGTTAGCCTGAGACTTACCCGGTAAAGGTTGATTCTATTCCCTTAGTTGGAGTGTTAGTTTGAGGTTATAGTTATTTATCTTAATTCCTTGAGACTTACCCGGTAATAGGAGTTACGGTTTAGGATTAGTGAGTAGTGAGACTTACCCGGTGATCTATTCCACTTTAGAAACACCTTCCCTATGCAAAAACCTCAGCTTTGTCCGCTTATCTTTAGATCTTGAGTTGGAACCACAACTAGATGCTTTAATCCCTAGAATTGCATATTTCCTTTATTGACTTTTATCATCTTTGATTGTTTTAATTGCTTGTGGTTAGTGATTGCTAAAGCTTACCTATTCCGACTTTGTTTCACTAAGTCCCTGTGATCGACCCCTGGAATTCCTTGCTTTTACTACGATTGACCCGTACACTGCGGGTTCGCATCCTTGTTTTAAGCTTACGTCTAGGGTTATAAATTTAAAACTTGCACACACCGTTTGGAGCGAACAAGTTTTTGGCGCCGGTGCCGGGAACTTGGTCTAGACCGAGCCGGTTACGGTTTGCTTTTGAGGCACTTGCCCCCGTGTCTACTAACCACTCTACTTGAGTGACTTTTGTAGGTTCTTTATTAGGTTTATGCGAAGAACCCGCACCGGGAAGGAAATCGTTCCTTACGATCCCGAACCAGAAAAGACATACAAACGACGCTTAAGAGAAGCGAAGATGGCCAACCAAGACAACCGCGATCTTGAGGCCGAATTGAAGGAGGCGTTAGAACAGCTACGCCTCAGCAGGGAAGAACTGAGGCAAGAGAAAGAAGAAACTCGCACTAGGACTGAAGCGATCGAAGCAGATATGGCAGCCTTACGAGACCAATATCTACTTCGACCGAGGAAAGATCCAGTTCCCGATGCTGGACCGATGCAGGTCCCAGTTGTAGACCCTCGACCGAGGCAGGTCCCAACACCTGTTGCCCCGGCCGAGGTACTTCCACCTCGGATGCCAGTCTGAGGCGCTCTTTTTGCAGGAATCCTGCAAACCCTATGTCAAAGGATGGACCCCAATCAACAAGTGAGACGTCCAGGAGTTAACCTAGGAGATCCGGCGGACCATGACTACGAACTTTGACCGCAAGTTCTTTCCATGATTCGCCAATGCCAGTTTGGAGGGCTAGAGAAGGAATCCCCACATCAACATCTTCAAAACTATGAGATCTTGATGGAGACCTTGAGACCCTCAAGAATTGAAAATAACAACTACAAGCTAAGACCTTTTTACTTTTCTAAAAGATAGAGCTCTTACTTGGTATCAATCTCTTCCTCCAGGAAAAATTAGCACTTGGGAGGAGATGACTACGGAATTCTTGACTAAATTCTTTCCCCCCC
>BSUD01000005.1:126208156-126244774 GCA_033239045.1 Fagopyrum esculentum | reverse complement strand
TAAGACCGCTGAAATGAGAGGGAAGATTAATGCATTCATTATGAAGGACAAGGAGAGCTTGTCCAAGTCATGGGAGAGGTTTAAAGACATTCTTTTGGATTGCCCACATCATGGGATTCCAAAGATAGAGTTGTTGGAGATATACTTCAAGGGACTGGACGGAAGCACCCAGTTCAACCTCCAACTACTCTCCGCCGGTACCTTTATGGACATGGCGATTGACGAAGCTTGGGACTTTATCGAGAAGCAAGCTTTGCATATGGAGAAGTATACCCACCAAGGAGCGGAAGTTGGAGTTAAAAGAGTTAACTTCCAAGAAACTCCGCCAAACAACAATCAACTCACGTCTTTGAAGAATGACGTGAAGCAATTGAAGGAACTCTTGGTTGCTCAAACCAAGAAGGAAGATCAAGGATCAAGAAATAACAACAATGGATACCGTAACAACAACAACGGTTTCCGGAACAATAACTACAACAACAATAGAGGATCCAATAGCAACAATTGGAGGGCGAACAACCAAAATTCTGGTAACAATCATTCTAACTCCAACTCTAACGATTCCTCTAATCCTTTCCTCTCTTCCCCTTCTTCTTCTACTCCATTAAAGAGCCAGAGGCAAGGATCAAATTCGTCCCAGCCGGAAAAGAAAGACGCAGTGCTGGAGGCTATCTTGATCAAGCTTAGTGTTATGGAGACATCCATGACTTCATTTTCGAAGGTCCAAAAGGCCTTTGAACAACAACTTGCTAGTAGGGCGAATGAAGCGCCAAGAGATCCAGGGAAGCTTCCAGCAAGGACGGAAAGCAACCCTAAGGGCCAGATTATGGCCATAACTACGAGGAGTGGACTGAAAACTGCAGATCCAGTGCCTCGGTCGGTGCCAGTACCGGCGAAGATCACCTCGGTCCAGGTGCAGTCGAAGAACACTTCGGCCGAGATGCCAACCGAGGTGGAGCCACAGAAAGCGGAGGGGAAAACTGAAGTTTATGTTCCACCTCCTGCATACAAACCACCACTTCCATTCCCCTAGTCAAGGGTCAGAGCACATCTAGACAAGCACTTTGGTAAGTTCCTTGACTTGATGAATAAACTGCACATTAACATTCCTTTTCTTGATGTTATTCTAGGGATGCCCGCCTATGGGAAGTTCTTGAAGGAGATCCTATCAAGGAAAAGGAAACTGGAAGATTTTGGTGAAGTAAGGATGACATCTAAATCCTCGGAGCTTATTCAAATCATGAAGGAGAAGATGCCACCTAAGTTGAGAGATCCCGGCTCATTTTGCATTCCCATTCAAGTTGGGGATGCCACTTGTGAAGCCTTATGTGATCTAGGAGCCAGCGTGAACATCATTCCGCTGGAGCTATGTGTGAAGATCGGACTTGGAGAGCCCAAGCTGGTCAAGATTCGATTATACATGGCGGATCGCTCTATTACCCATCCCGTGGGAATTTTGGAAGACGTTCCGGTCAAGTTAGGTAACTTCTATTTACCTATAGACTTTGTTGTACTTGACATTCCCGCAGATTATCCTGTTCCTATTATTCTCGGGAGACCATTTCTAGCAACTTCGGGTTGCAATGTGGATTGTAAGAACGCCAAGTTGAAATTCAACATTGGTGGAGACGAAGTGGAGTTCGCATTACTTGCGGCCATAAAGGGAGAGCAGCTAAGCGATGATATCTTCAACATCTATGATGAAGAAGAATCAAGAGAATTGGTGAGCTCTATCCTTATTAATGATCCATTTGAACGAGTTATTAGTTTCAGTTTAATGGAGGAAGGTATAGATGCTTCTTGTGATGCAGATATAGAACTTAAAAGCACTAGAAGAAGATCCAGGAGCTAAAACTGAGAAGCTAATCCAGGAGACGAGGATCTCCAGTTTCGGTTCCAGTTACAGTACCTGATAACGTGATTTATGACGTTAGTTTAGGCATTCAATTAGATAGTTTTTCCCGTTATTCATGCACGGTTTGACATTAGTTCTTGACGTTTACGCTTAATTCATGCATATTTCTAGAAAAGACGTCTACACGAGCTTTTGTCGGTTTTGTAGGTATTTCGGGGATCTTTTGTACATTAATCGATACATTCGAGGGTCAAGCCTCATGGTGGTACACATCCAAGGCTTTGAAGGAACATAATTGGAGCAATGAAGGACACAAGGACCCTTATTGGTGCAAGCAATGGAGCAACTCATGGCTAGATGATCACAACAAGTCTCTGTTGAAGAAAATTGGACCAACACTCAGGAAAATCGGCCGATTTATTTGACTGGGTCGATTTTTGGCCTTTGACAGCTTAAGCCACGTGTCCCACGATCTCTTTGTCTGGCCTTGCTCTTGGTGGAGAATATAAGTGGGCCTGCAAGCTGTTGCTGAGAACAGACTCTCACACACATCCTCTAGCATCTTCCAAAAGACTCTTCTAATTGGGAGCTCTCTTCAAGACACCCTTGTGGGTGTTCTTGAGAGAGATTAGTATAGATTTCAATTTCGTAGTGAGATTTGAGTGATTTTTGTGAAGAAACTTGTTGAAGGTTGTAAGATCTGACTTGGAGCTACATTTGGTGTGTTGAAAGACTTGTTTTGAGCTCAAATCCAGCTAAGTTTCATTGCTTTCATTTCCTTACTTCATCTTCTTGCTATGGATTCCATGTATGCTTGTATGATGATTTTAGATCTTGAAATGCATGTTTTTGGCTAGTTTGTTGTGATTCTGGAGTGATGGATTGATGGTTATGGCTTGGGTGATGATAGAAATGACTTACATATTAGTTTAGGATGATTTTTGTGGCCGAAACCTAAACCAGAGGAGAAAAATCGACCTGTTCTTCAGAGTAAATCGGCCGATTTTTGCTATGATCCACCCGATTTTTCCTTCTATTGCTCTTTAATTGATGAATCTGTATGTTAGGATGTTAGATTGTTGAAATCCTAGTGTTTGTTGAGCATAATATAGCTTAGGGTGACCTAATGCTAGCAAATTAAGTGAGGAAAGAGACCTACCCGGTGATTTCCGATGTTAGATACCAAAGATGATGAACTCTAGGTAGTAGTGGGCCTCATAAGCCGCTATTGGACTGAGTGTGCTAGGATTGTTGCTTGAGACTTACCTTTTCCGAGACTTACCCGGTAAGGAGAGGTTTGCCCCTTAAGTAGTGTCCGGTTTGTGTAGAATTCCCAACTTTACCTCCTTGAGACTTACCCGGTAATAGGAGTTTGGTGCGGGATTAGTGAAGCATGAGACTTACCCGGTAATTGCTTCCATTAGAGAAACACCCTTTCCCAACACCGCAACCTTGTCCTTAGAATCTTTAGAAGCTTGAGTCCAATGCCATAACTTGGAATCTTGATCTCTAGAATCCACTTGTCTTACCTCTTATCTCATATCTTGCATTCGTGTGTTTGTTTGCTTGTTTGATTTGCATATTTTGTGATCCTTGTTTGATCACCCCAAAACCAACCAAAAATATTGTGTTTTGCACCTTCTTTATTCCTCATCTCATCTTAGTTTAGATGTGCACTATCTTTGATCATTGAATGACTTGATTTCGCCTCAGTCCTTGTGTTCGACCTCGGAATACTTTCCTTCCTACATAACGATCCGTACAGTGCGGGTTTCGCTAGGTAGTTTAGGAGATTAGATCGAGTTTATAAATGTAAAGCTTTTTGTGCTACACAATCTTAGCGTGACAAGTTTTTGGCGCCGTTGCCGGGGACTAGGTCTAGATTGAGTCATTTGCTTTTGATCGTTTTTAGTGTTTATCTTTCTTGTTACTTTTGATCTTGTGTTGTTTTTATCTTTGCCTTTTCATGTTTGCCATGGACGGATTGTACTTCCAAGACGACCTTGACGACATGGAGTATGAGGAGTGGATGGAAAGCCAAGATCTAGGACCTCTCCATGATGAGTTTGAGTATTGGGAGGAGTTTAATGCCTATCATGAGTCCCATGATCAAGCTCACATGACTACATTGCCTTATGTGGAACCTCACCATCAACCTCACAATGATCGATTGGAACCAATGCTAGAAGAAATGTTCAGGAAGATGGATGATCTAGAGAGCAACCTTGCTTCCATTTCGAGTGCCCACATGGTGCTTGAAGCGGAAGTATTTCAACATGAGGAGGTTCACCATGAGGAGATCCAAGAATTACCCGATTCAACCATAACCAATAGAGACCTTCAAGAAGAGTTGGATAAAGCTTGGGATCAAGTAAGGCTAAGGGATTTGGCCCTGAAGGATGAAAGAAGATTGAATGTCGAAAGAGAAGAACAAATGAGGAGGGAGATTGAGGAGATTAGGCATGCTCTTATGCTAGGAGATCCTACCATCCTTCAAGGCTTACCTCCACCTCCTTCACCTTTGGAGGAGTGCAATGAAGTATTCTCACCCCCGGACATCCTTGCCATCAACCCCGGAACCACACTTGAAGAGCTCACAAGGGAGAGCCCTAAGTTAACTTCAACTCCTTCCAATCCTTTCTTGCTTGCCCGGAGTACACACAAAGATTGGAGTCCCTTTCCTAAGGAGTCTCCCATGTTGAATGATGGAGGCAAGCATGATGGATCCATGAAGGTTATAAAGCACCTCAATGAAGAATTCTTTCCAAGAACCGGCCTTCTTCGGATTATAGAGGATGAGGATGGCAAGTATCTCACCGGTGTGACCGCGGAGTACCAATTGTCTAAGTATGGGGTGGCACCTATGGTTGCAACTCCATACTATCATCAAGGGAGCGGTAATGAAGGAGTCTACTACTCACCGGTGAAGAGAGAACTTAAGGCTTATTTGGGCATCAAGTGGCCCTTGCTTGTCATCATGGATGCCGGAAAGCGATGGCTACTTGGACTCCTCAAGCAAACCATGGTATTTGAGGTGGATTGACACATCCTCAGAGTTTGGTCAAGCTAATGACCTTAAAGAAGCGCTTAATGGGAAGCAACCCATTGGTACATATTTTTCCCTTTTGTTTTTCTTGTTTTTGTTTGATCTTGCTCTTGGTGTGCTTTGTTTTTCTTTTGTGTTTTTGGGTGCTAGATCTTGTTGTTGTCATGTGTAATGAGATGCTGGAGGTCATGTGAAAACCTCATGGAATAGTTGAAGGTACAAGATCCGAGCACATGGATGAGGAAGAAAGCACCCAGGAAAATCGGACTGATCTTGCACAAAATCGGCCGATTTTCCTAGGTAGCTGGGCCGATTTTTCCTTCTGTAAAGGAAAGTGATGATCTCCAATCAAGCATGGGTGGAGCGAACGTGGGACTTGGACGGCTTGCGGTGCCAAGCGCGGATTCCGACACCATAATGAACATCAAGAGCTCTCTACCATCCTTGATCGATCATCCACCATCATCATTCGATGTGAACCGAAATACCAAAGCATCACCAATTTTACATTGTGAGGACTCTCTTTCACTTCTTTATTTAGTTTGCACATTGGGGACAATGTGTTTCTAAGTATGGGGTGGGGTTTTCATGATCACTTGCATGATTAACATCTAGGATAGTTTAATATTGTCACATGTTTCATTATGTCTTGCATTGTACATACATATTCCGAAAAATTCCAAAAAATCAGAAAATTTTAAATTTTTTAGTGCTTTCAAGCTTGGTAATGACCCTTATGATGAAATTGTCTTGAGAATTGGCTATGGATAGCCTTATGTGTTGAATTGATGAATGCATATGTGGACTTAAAGTACTTATCTTGAATCCCATGAATGGATTGTGATCATGATGTTTGCCTTGATTGGATTGAGTATTGAAAGTCAAAATTACATGCTAGTTCTTGCACATCATCTAGGAGTGATTAAGGCAATTCATCTTTCTCTACTTCTCATCTTGATCATGTTGTTTGAGCACCTCAATTGATATAAATTTGACCTCTTTTGACCCATCCGGAAATAGGAGCATGCTAGTGTGTTGATGTGTGTGAAAAACAAGTGTGGGGTGAAGTTGTCGATGATTGAATGATGTGAATGAAGTGCTGAATTTGTTGTGAAAAGTGTTGAAAAAAATATAGGTTTGGGGACGTTGGTTTAAATGACGAGTAACTCGGCACCATTCACATAATCGGGTGTTTGTGCCTTGCCAAAGTCAAATAAACCGATAGTCCTAACGAGCTTTGGTATGTGTGCCCGGTGTCGATGTACCTCGAAAAATAAAATAAAAACCCGTGGACGGCTAATCACCAAGGTTTCGACTTTTGTACACCAATGCCATTGTCTCAAAAATAAGTGAAAAAGAAAAGAAAACAAAGAAAAGATGGAGAAAAATTATACACTTGTTGGGAAGTTGAGCAAAAACGAGATTGTGGAGTTAGTTCCTTTCCCGGATTATATTCACATGACCTAAAAATTCCCACCTAATCACAACATTTCTTAGCCTCTTCTTTCCTAAGCCCTTGTGACCTAATTGCATGTGTAAGACTTAGTGATCTAGATTGGAAATACTCATGATCATCTTGACTTCTTCATTTTCACCACTCATGCATGCTTTCTAGTTAAGTATAATTGTCTTTCCATGCCTCCATTCATTTTATGCATAATTGCTTGTCCATTGCTATGAAACATGACTATGAAGGTGATCCAATGTTCGAAGCACAATTCCAAAAAAAATTTTGTTGTTTTTCTGCATGCATAAATCATGCCATCTCTTAGTCTATAGTTGGATCTTGCTCGGGGACGAGCAAATCTTAAGTATGGGGTATTTTGATAACGTGATTTATGACGTTAATTTAGGAATTCAATTAGATAGTTTTTCCCGTTATTCATGCATGGTTTGACATTAGTTCATGACGTTTACGCTTAATTCATGCATATTTCTAGAAAAGACGTCTACACGAGCTTTTGTCGGTTTTGTAGGTATTTCGGGGATCTTTTGGACATTAATCGATACATTCGAGGGTCAAGCCTCATGGTGGTACACATCCAAGGCTTTGAAGGAACATAATTGGAGCAATAAAGGACACAAGGACCCTTATTGGTGCAAGCAATGGAGCAACTCATGGCTAGATGATCACAACAAGTCTCTGTTGAAGAAAGTCGGATCAACACTCAGGAAAATCGGCCGATTTATTTGACTGGGTCGATTTTTGGCCTTTGACAACTTAAGCCACGTGTCCCACGATCTCTTTGTCCGGCCTTGCTCTTGGTGGAGAATATAAGTGGGCCTGCAAGCTGTTGCTGAGAACAGACTCTCACACACATCCTCTAGCATCTTCCCAAAGACTCTTCTAATTGGGAGCTCTCTTCAAGACACCCTTGTGGGTGTTCTTGAGAGAGATTAGTATAGATTTCAATTTCGTAGTGAGATTTGAGTGATTTTTGTGAAGAAACTTGTTGAAGGTTGTAAGATCTAACTTGGAGCTACATTTGGTGTGTTGAAAGACTTGTTTTGAGCTCAAATCCAGCTAAGTTTCATTGCTTTCATTTCCTTACTTCATCTTCTTGCTATGGATTCCATGTATGCTTGTATGATGATTTTAGATCTTGAAATGCATGTTGTTGGCTAGTTTGTTGTGATTCTGGAGTGATAGATTGATGGTTATGGCTTGGGTGATGATAGAAATGACTTACATATTAGTTTAGGATGATTTTTGTGGCCGAAACCTAAACCAGAGGAGAAAAATCGACCTGTTCTTCAGAGTAAATCGGCTGATTTTTGCTATGATCCACCCGATTTTTCCTTCTGTTGCTCTTTAATTGATGAATCTGTATGTTAGGATGTTATATTGTTGAAATCCTAGTGTTTTTTGAGCATAATATAGCTTAGGGTGACCTAATGCTAGCAAACTAAGTGATGAAAGAGACCTACCCGGTGATTTCCGATCTTAGATACCAAAGATGATGAACTCTAGGTAGTAGTGAGCCTCATAAGCCGCTATTGGAATGAGTGTGCTAGGATTGTTGCTTGAGACTTACCTTTTCCGAGACTTACCCGGTAAGGAGAGGTTTGCCCCTTAAGTAGTGTCCGGTTTGTGTAGAATTCCCAACTTTACCTCCTTGAGACTTACCCGGTAATAGGAGTTTGGTGCGGGATTAGTGAAGCATGAGACTTACCCGGTAATTGCTTCCATTAGAGAAACACCCTTTCCCAACACCGCAACCTTGCCCTTAGAATCTTTAGAAGCTTGAGTCCAATGCCATAACCTGGAATCTTGATCTCTAGAATCCACTTATCTTACCTCTTATCTCCTATCTTGCATTCGTGTGTTTGTTTGCTTGTTTGATTTGCATATTTTGTGATCCTTGTTTGATCACCCCAAAACCAACCAAAAATATTGTGTTTTGCACCTTCTTTATTACTCATCTCATCTTAGTTTAGATTTGCACTATCTTTGATCATTGAATGACTTGATTTCACCTCAGTCCTTGTGTTCGACCTCGGAAGACTTTCCTTCCTACATAACGATCCGTACACTGCGGGTTTCGCTAGGTAGTTTAGGAGATTAGATCGAGTTTATAAATGTAAAGCTTTTTGTGCTACACATCCTAGCGTAACAGTACCTCGACCGAGGCACTTCTGGGACTGAACGAGGCGACTGAAAAACATCTCGGTCAACGCCTCTGCGCCTCGACCGAGGTCGAAGGCGAGATGATGTTAGCTGGGGATGCTGAAAATAACAAACTTCTTACTCCTTTCTCTGACATTCATTTTCAGTTGGTGGAACATTTAATCCACCAACTTTCTGATAATAAAGGACCTTGGTATGCTGATATTGTGAATTATCTTGTTTGCCAGGAAATACCGCCCGGATTGACGTACTCTCAAAAGAAGAGATTCTTCAAAGACGTACGCCATTACTACTGGGATGAGCCGCTGCTATTCAAGCGCGGGCCGGATGGGATGCTTCGAAGATGCATTCCGGAAGATGAAGTTAATAGCGTCATACGGCATTGTCATTCACTTCCTTGTGGGGGACATGCTAGCACCGATAAGACATGCGCTAAGGTATTACGTTCCGGTTTCTTTTGGCCTACATTATTTAAGGATGTGCAATTGTTTGTTGTCTCTTGTGATGCATGCCAAAGAACAGGAAATTTATCTAGGAGGAACGAAATGCCACTTGATAACATACAAGAGGTGGAAATCTTTGATGTGTGGGGGATAGACTTCATGGGACCTTTCCCATCCTCCGGAGGAAACCTCTATATTCTTCTAGCAGTTGATTACGTCTCTAGATGGGTTGAAGCCATTGCTTCTCCCACTAATGACGCCAAGGTGGTTGTGAAATTCTTAAACATGACTATCTTTCCACGTTTTGGAACTCCACGTATCATCATCAGCGATGGAGGAACACATTTCATCAACCGGAAGTTTAAAGCACTTCTATCGAAGTATGGGGTAACCCATAAGGTATCAACCCCTTATCACCCTCAAACTAGTGGACAGGTTGAGATCTCGAATAGAGAAATCAAAGCAATTTTGGAGAAGACCGTCTCTAGGACGAGGAAGGATTGGTCCATGAAATTGGACGACGCTCTTTGGGCCTACAGGACCGCATTTAAGACTCCCATTGGTACCACCCCTTATAATTTGGTACATGGGAAGTCTTGTCATTTGCCCGTTGAGTTAGAACACAGAGCATATTGGGCGATCAAATGGTTGAACTTTGACATTAAGGAAGCCGGTGAGAAGCGGCTATTGGATATCAATGAGCTGGAGGAGCTGCGTTTGAACGCTTATGAGAATGCCAAAATCTATAAGGAGAGGACGAAAAAATGGCATGACAAGCGTATCATCCCTAAGGAGCTTAACAAGGGAGACTTAGTTCTACTCTTCAACTCCCGCCTCCGCCTCTTTCCAGGTAAGTTGAAATCTAGATGGATCGGACCTTATGTTGTGAAACATGTCTTTCCTCATGGTGCAGTTGAGATATGGGGTGAAACGAGCGGAAGCTTCAAGGTCAATGGTCATAGACTTAAGAAATACAAACCGGAAGTTCCGGTTGAGGAGGTTGCAACACTATACCTCGTTTGAGAGACGCACTATGGTCCAGCTAGCGACCTTAAATCAAGCGCTTCTTGGGAGGCAACCCAAGGTATTGCTTTCTTTTCCCTTTTTCTAGTCTAGCTTAGATAGTTTGCTTTTGCTTTGCTTTGTTTTTGGCGTTCTAGACAGACAACAGGTGACATCTAAGGAAGGAGTACAAACCAGGAGCATAAATGGAAGGACAGAAGTTCGAGAATTTGAGAAGACGGAGTTTGACTGAGGCACATCTCGGTTGCTGTCAAAGCACCTCGACCGAGGTGATTCTTGAGCAACCGAGGCGACTAGGGTTTCTGAAGATCCACCTCGGTCCGTACCATCTCGGTCCAGTCGAGACCACCTCGACCGAGGTGACAGCAGTTCCAGAAAGGGTATAAAACGGGGGTTGAATTTCTCTCTCTTCTTTTTACCTCTCCTCGACCGCGGCAGCCCCCTCGCCTCGTTTCGCCCTTCTTCGATCGTTTTCGACGATTCTTGCTTCCAAACTACAAAGAAAGGATAGAGGATCCCAGTGCAAGCGTCAATCTACGAGAAAAACGAACTGAATTGACCGAATCAGGGTAAATATCGAAAAAAAACCCTAACCTCTCTCCTTTTCGTTGTTTTGCTTCGAATTGGGCTTTGGTTGCCCTTGCATTTGCTGAGAAACAGATTAAGTACCCCATAGGAACCAGTTGTAGTGATTTTGGGGGAAAAGAACTGGATTTTTGAGAGATTCGATCGCGTAGTTATTCGCCTCGGTCCAGTCGTTTTGTGCCTCGGCCGAGGTGTTCTTGAGTTGTGTCAGGCCGACCGAGGTGATCTGACAGAGTGTTTTAGAGATGAGTTCTGATAGACAGCTTGTCCTGAGGGATAGATCCTCCCCTTCCCCTTCTTCTTCTTCCTCTAGACCTTATAGACCGGTGATCCACGAGAGACACCAAGTCGACTAAGACCGTATTGCAGCCCGTCTAGTGATTGCACCACGCTTCCTGGACATATCAGCTTTTGACTGTCTCCATGTAGATGGAGATCTTAGACGGATGATTTCTATGGTAGGGCTAGATCAGTTTATTGAGATCCGTGCACCTGCCTATTTAGAGCCCACTTTAGAGTTCATTAGCTCTTTCACCTACCTCCCCACAGAGCGTTCTGTGAAGTATCGGTTGATGAACCGGAACTTCATAGTTCCCTTAGAGTACTGGAGAGACATTTTTGGTTTCCCGGCCCCGACCGCTGTTGATTTTCCTTCCCAGATTGTAGCTAGGGAGTTTTGGGGTCAGATTGCTCATGTAGTTGAGCACACAGATAGATGGCGCCCTGGAGACTCCAGGGAGCGTATCATATTTCACCTAGCTTTTAGGTTAGCTCACCGTATTTTTAGTGAGACGCTTCTGGCACGTACTGAGACGCCCCAGAAGGTCCGACAGGGGGAGCTTTTCAGCCTTTACTGCATGGTGACTGGAGGGATCCCAGACTTTGGCTTGATGTTGGCAGAGGATCTGCACAAGATCAAGGCCAAAGCGAAGGGGGATATCTGTTGCGGAGGCCTCGTGACCCACATTGCTAGCTATCAGGATATGGATCTCAGCACTTGTACTATGGTGGCGGCTGCCAAGCCGCTAGGATTGCAGGAGATGATCACTCGGCGGATTCTGGTTCCCCGAGGACTCACTACACCATATGTAGCCATGCCATGGGAGCCGACTACACCACAAGGGATCAGATGGTCGCCCCAGTTCTCAGTTTATGACCCTCACTATTGGCAGACTACTTGGATCCCATTGATGGAGGATGCTAGAGAGGACACAGCTGCACCAGCTGAGGAGGATGAGGTAGAGGAGGAGACTGCTGATGATGATGACAGGGATGGTGGAGTTCCTATGGACACAGGGACAGATACTATTGGAACGAGTACACCAGTTATTGACATAGATGATGATGATACTGAGCTTGCACCAGCCACATCACCAGTGAGACCTGCTAGGCGTAGGGTACGCCGACACAGAGATCCAGAGGCTCACCGTCGGATCGACGATCTGACGGATCAGATGATCGATTCTTATGCTGCCCTATCACTGGATATCCGTGAGATGCACGAGAGACAGCATTACCAGCACATGATGGCTCAGATTCAGTTTCAACAGACCATGGGCTACCCGATCGACCCATCTCAGTATCCGTATGTACCACCACCACCACCACCGGATCGTGACTATTGAGAGCTGCAGGGTTTTCTTTCTTATTTATTATGCAGCTCATCTTTATGTCCGGTGAGTATTTTATTTCCTTAGACTTATTTTGACCCACTGGGACAGTGTGTCCCAAGTATGGAGTGTTTATGTATTTTATGACTTATGTGATGTATGATGTTCGTCACTTAGCGGGCGTGCAAATAAGCTTTTAAATTTATAAAACTAGAATCAAGCAAGCGAACCCGTAAAGTACGGATCGATATAGTTAAGCAAGAATTCCAGAGTATCGAACACAGGGATTTGGGGGGTTAAATCCAGTTATAATATTGTCAAGCGAGTAAATGTATGAAGCTTTTGTAATTATTGGGAAAACAACAATCCTAAAGATCCAGGTATCCAGCTGTGGCAATCGATTCAAGATATACTAAAGATATAAGGACAGAGTTGAGGTTTGCAAAGGTATACTAATGTAAAGCAATGTACGGTGAAGTTCCAAGGCTTTATGTAACTCAACTAAAGACACTCTCTATAAAGGTTGTTGAGGCTTCAGTATAGAAAGGATCTAAAGGTCAGAATTAGTGTCAAATACCCAAACTTGTAATCCAAGGATCAAAACTAACTTAATCGATTAAGGTTGTGACACTCGAAATCGAGGTAGAGGTTGTTGAGGCTTCACTACCACCTAGAAAAGGCAAGCCAAGACTAAGTTAAAGAAAATCTTTTAACTTTGGATTAAAGTAAAAGCAAGGTTCGTAACTGACACAAAATTACGGGTAGTTCTTGAGTTCCACGGCCGTGGAAGCTCAAGAACAGACTGTGGATTAGGTTCGTCGGCGATTCTCTCTAACTCTCAGGGTCCAATCTGTTTACGATCGATCTATCATCATCTAAGCCACAACTATCAACCCTTCACCTTAGAATTGCTAAAGGGTTTTAGCCAACAACAGTCATATTGATATCAAATTCAAGATTAAAAAGAATGAAAGATAAAAACCTTCAAAAACCTTGAATATATCTCAAATCAATCTCAAATCCACAAAACAAAGAACGATGATGCAAGTAGATTCAAAATAACACAAACAATCACAATCCTTGATAAGAACGAAGAACGGGATGTCAATCCGTCTTCTAATCAAACCTAAGGATAAAGGGTAAATCTCTTACGAACAATCTTCCAATTCTTCACTCTTCTCTAGGCTTTCCGTCAATTCGGAAATCTCCTTAGGGCTAGACACAATCTCCAAGCGGACGCGTAAGCGAAGGTGACGGAATCTCTCTCATTCCGTCCTTTTATAGGGTATGATAAAATATGAGCCCAGCCCATTGTGCAAAAGTTCATGGCTTCAAACCGTGTGTTAAAAGATCGATTAAATCACGGTTCTCTGGGATTCCACGACCGTGGTTTAGAGCGTGGTTTGGGGCGTGGAAGTTCATCACGGTTTATCACAACTTTCCACGACCGTGTAAGTTGCTGGAATGCTCCACGCTTGTCTTGCCAAGGTTCCACGGCCGTGGTTTAGAGCGTGGAATCTAATACGGCCGTATTTCAAGGCGTGGAACAGGTGTAGGTCGTAATTCTCCTTTGTCTCGTGCTATTCTTCAACTTAGCATCTTCCTTAGCTCCTAGTGATGTCCTCATTCCTTGGACATGCTCAATCCATCTCCATTCTTCTTCAATCCGTTCGGTTTTAGCTCTTAATCGCCTACAATCAACACAAAGCTTATGTAGACCTCTATATCGACAAAATAGATAAACTAACTCACAAATGCTTCCATGCTTTATCAATGACTACCAATATGGATGAAATACACTTAGAAAACGTGCCTAAAATATCACAATATTTCATGCTAACAAATAACCCCATACTTGCCACTTGCTTGTCCCCAAGCAAGGTCTTTCTAAAGCTTTAAAACTCAAGTTAGGATGAAATATGTGTACACTTCCAAATCAAAACTTCCTTTAGATGAATGTGCTTTTTAATCAATAGATCATTCTCAAATCTTGCTTCATTCGTTTATAAGACTTTCATACACATAATCAAAGAGTAAAGAGTAAAGAAAACTCATGAACTAATCAAACTTCCATGTAAACACCATAACCTTCAAACATTATCAAAATCAATCATAAGAAACTTCAATTTAGATCACCAAGTCATATATCATTCTCTTGATCTTAAGGGCTTTCAAATAAGGTCTATAATGCGGAAAGGGAGGGAAAACTTTAAGGAATGTGGTGCATGAATCCGGGAAAGTGGATAACTACTCTTTTCTTTTTCTCTTGCGGTTTCCGCAACACTTTCAACTTAGAGCTTCGCTCTCTTCTTTTCAATTCATTTTTTGACTTTACTTTTGGAGTTATGGACAGAGGTGCACAAAAACCGAAGCCTAGGAGATTGGCGTTTCTCATTTTTACGAGATGCCTCAAACCCTTGATGCACATACTACAATCCGCTAGGAATATCGCTCAATCCGACTTTGGCAAGACACAAACACCCGGCTATGTGAATGGTGCCGAGTTACTCATCGTCATGATTGACTTCTCCAAACCTACAATTTCTTTCTATTCTTTTAATGCAAAATATTGCTTCCATGGCCCTCCCACATCAAACATGCCAATTATCAACTCCTCCAAATTCCCGGATAGGTAAAGGAGGCCATTATTTCAATGAGGGGCTAAATGATCAAAGGAAGAAGAAAGAAAATCGAATTGCCTTAATCATCTCAAAAAGAAGCATAAGAACTTATTATGTGATTTCAACCTTGATTTCTCAACATGATTTAAGTAACATTCATCACATTATGAAATTTGCAAAAGAGGAATAATCAACTCATTCAATTTCTTTCCAATTCGCTATTTGTTTAAGCATGCGGTTGTCATCAAAACTCAATTCACAAGTGGTGATTATCATAGAAATCATCTCTATCCTTAGAAGCACAAAAATTTCAAAATTTTTCGATTTTTATGGGTTTTTCAAAAGCTTTTTCATGCAATGCAATAATGAAACGTGTAGCAATAGAATAAAACATGCAAGGTAGTCTCGATAGAAGCATATAAAAGTGAGTAAGAGTTATTACAACTATTAGTCACACCCCACCCCATACTTCGAACAAACATTGTCCCTAATGTTCAAAGAAAAGAAAAAGAAGAAAAGAAAGAAAGAAAAAGAACTCACAAAATGGTGGTGGAGCGGCTAAAACTGTAGATCGTCCATGTCATCACTGCGGTGGAGGCGGTGGTGGAAACGGGGAGAAGCTGGGATCATAGTACTGCCCCAACTGTTGGCGGTAAACATCTCTCATCATGTGGTCCAGATCGTCAGCTCGTGCGTCTCTAGCATCAGCACGTATCTCCAAAGCTCCAATCCTATCGGAAAGGTCGGTAGCCCACTCTGGCAGCTGCTCGTACCAACCAGACGGCTGGCTGTACCACGCCGGTGCATCTGAAGGTGCTGGTGCTGGTGGCGGCTGTGTATGCCAAGTCGGTGGAGCTCCCATCCAATCTGGATGCGTCCTATACCAAGCAGGAGGATCCGACATCCAAGTCGGCCTCTCGCTCACACTAGCACGGCGAGAGGAAGAGCCAGATGCTCTAGCAAAGCGGGGGGAACATCTAGGCATGTCGGGAACTGCATCCGGCTGATCCGGGAATGTACCAAAATCCGGCTCAGTTCCTCCTCCTTCCTCATAATCATCTCCACCTCTCATCTTCTCCTCTACAACTAGTGGTGGTGGAACATAAGGAGGGGCTACTAATCTGTTTGCATGCATAGCAGCAAACGTCTCCTTCCAGTTATGGCGTCCAGCCATAATGGAATACTCAAAGAGCCACTCAATGCCTCTCCCGGTCCTACTCTCCCACGGCATAGCAGCATATGGTGGACCTCTATGGGTGGGGAAGATGAGGCCTCTAGTCATAAGGGCCTGAAGTCCTAGGGGTCTAGCAGCAATACTTGTAAAAGCCGAGAAATCAACCCCTAACTGTCGAGCAAGGTGGGTGACCATCCCACCGAATCCAATGTTGTCAGCCCTCTTATTCTTTAGCTTGCTCATGGTAGCAGCTAAGAGGGTGGCGCAGTCAGCTAGCCTGCCATACAACATGTTGTAGAGCAGGAATAACTCATCCGTCTTGATCTTCTGAGGTGTCTCCGTCCTAGGAAAGAGACACTCAGAAAGCACTCTGTGAGCTATCTTCAAGGCTAGATGATAGATCAATCTAGCCTTGGTATTAGCAGGCTGCCAGCGGTCCTCGCTGGCGTAAATCATCGCTATCTCCTCCCAGAAATCCTTGGCGTACACGCCACTGGGGAAACGACCATTGAAGGTCTCCTGGAACCCAAAGAAGGCTCCAAACTCTCTAATAGAAAAATCATAGTTTCTTTCCATCAGCCGGAAAGAAATTGTCCTGTCAACATGGCTTTACTCAAAGGAAACTACAAACTCCCTCGTAATCTCCTCATAAGTATCTTCCCGAATGGCGGAGAAGATGACTAAGCCGGCTCTATCTAAAAGCCATGTAAGGTCTCCTATCACATGCAAAGGTGCTAGCTCCTCAAGTAGCAAGTATCGCGGTCCTATGACCATCCTCTCCTCTATCCTCTCTAAGGCATCTAAGTGATCCTCATGGATAGTAGGGATCCTAGGGGGAGGTGGTGATGGTGATGATGGAGGTGAAGGAGGTGGTGCTCTAGAGGAGGAAGAGGGGTTGCCCTTCCTCTTTTTGTTCTTATCCTTGTTCCTACCGGACACTCTTCTCACAAAATCCATAATCTGTCAAAAACCACGGCTTGTTCTAGGATTTCCACGGCCGTGGAACGTACAGTGACCGTGGTTCGGCACGTAATTTCCCAAAACTCACCAAAAGTTCACCAAACTCAGCAGCAAGCAGTCCTAGACTAATTTCCTTCCAATTTCAATCAGTTCTCCTAAAAATACTAGCAAAAACGAAGCCAAATCGACAAAGATAGAGAAAGAACCAAAAACCTAGGTTTTCGGATTTTGGAATCCGAATTGTGGCTTCTCCGGTGATTTGCCGCTCGAATTGTTGCTTGGATCTTGTTGGTGATCGGATTTGCTTCAGTTTAGGTCAAAGAATCGTTACAAACGATTAACGAACGAAGATTTGAGGAAGGGGGAGTGAAATCGGCGATTTGGGCGTAATTTTGGGTTTTTGGTTTATGTTTTGTGAAGAAACGTGGTTTATATAGTGGCCGTAAAAATTTTTGAAAATCACGGTCTGTCGGGGGGTTCCACGGCCGTGGTTTTGTACGGAACCGTGGTTTTGGTGATTTTTCTCAGGCTTTTGAAAATTACGGTCACTGTAGCTGTCACGACCGTGGTTTAGGCCGTGGAACTCTTTGTAATGCTCCAAAGTCCAAGTTTCGTCAATTTTCTTCAAGTTTTTCCTTCCCCCTTTCTTTTCCACTGTTCCTACATCCAAAAACACGAACATACCGGAAGGTATCGAAGGTAAAACAAAGCAAAACGTCTATACTAAACTAATCTATGAATTCAAAAACAAAAACGACAATGCAATACCTTGGGTTGCCTCCCAAGAAGCGCTTTGTTTAGGGTCCGTAGCTAGACCAAATTCGCACTTATTTGAGTGCGGTGGGCGCGAACTCTTCAGCTTGGAGTTCCGGTGTATACTTCTTGAGTCGTTGACCGTTCACCTTAAAGCTTCCGCCCGTTTCACCCCATACTTCAACTGCACCATGGGGAAAAATACGTTTGATTAGAAAAGGTCCGGTCCAACGAGATTTAAGCTTACCTGGAAAGAGACGAAGCCTTGAATTGAAGAGGAGAACTTGATCTCCTTCTTTAAAGTCCTTTGGGATGATATGCTTATCATGCCAACGCTTTGCTCTTTCTTTGTAGATCTTGGCGTTTTCATAAGCGTTCAAGCGAAGTTCTTCAAGCTCATTTAGGTCCAAGAGACGCTTCTCTCCCGCTTCCTTCATGCTGAAGTTCAACCACTTGATTGCCCAAAACGCCTTGTGCTCCAACTCTACCGGTAAATGACAAGACTTCCCATACACAAGGTTGTATGGTGTAGTTCCGATGGGAGTCTTATATGCAGTCCGGTATGCCCACAATGCGTCATCTAGCTTCAAGGACCAATCCTTCCTTGTCCTTGAAACCGTCTTCTCTAGGATTCCTTTGATCTCCCGGTTTGAGATCTCCACTTGTCCACTAGTTTGTGGATGATAGGGGTGGCGATCTTGTGAGTCACCCCATACTTAGCTAAAAGAGCTTCAAAGCGCCGGGCAATGAAGTGAGAACCTCCATCACTAATGATGGTCTGTGGTGTCCCAAATCGTGGGAAGATGGTCTTGTTAAAGAACTTAACCACTACCATGGCATCATTGGTGGGAGAGGCAATCGCTTCAACCCATCTTGAAACATAATCAACCGCTAAAAGTATGTATTGGTTACCACAAGATGATGGGAATGGTCCCATGAAGTCTACTCCCCAAACGTCAAAGATCTCCACCTCTTGGATGTTTTTGAGAGGCATCTCATTCCTCCTAGATATATTTCCTGTTCTTTGACAAGCATCGCAGCAAGAAACAAAGGTTTGCACATCTTTAAATAGAGTAGGCCAAAAGAATCCAGAATGCAATACCTTAGCGCTAGTCTTCTTCGAACTAGCGTGTCCTCCACAAGGTAGTAAATGACAATGGCGGATGACACTTTGCATCTCATCTTCCGGCACACATCGCCGAATAATGCCATCCGGACCTCTCTTAAAGAGGAGAGGTTCATTCCAAAAGTATTCCCGAACATCCTTAAAGAACTTCTTTCTTTGTGCGTAGGATAATCCGGGCGGTAATTCCTGACAAACCAAATAGTTAACAAAATCAGCAAACCATGGTTCGTTACCTTTGGCGATCACATCGATGCACTCCTCTATGATGTGTAAATGCTCGTCCGGAAAGGAGTCATCTATAGGTAGATGGTCGTCTTCTAGATGTGTTAGACGACTCAAATGATCCGCAACAGAATTTTCCGAACCCTTCTTGTCGCGGATCTCTAGATCGAATTCTTGTAGGAGAAGAATCCATCTAATTAGCCTTGGCTTCGCATCCTTCTTTGCAAGGAGATACCGGATCGCAGCATGATCCGTGTACACAATCACCCTTGCACCTACAAGATAAGAGCGAAATTTGTCAATTGCAGATACAATAGCTAAAAACTCTTTTTCGGTAGTGGCGTAGTTGAGCTGCACCTCATCTAGCGTCTTGCTAGCGTAGTAGATAGCGTGGGTTCGCCCTTCCTTTCTTTGCCCAAGAACAGCTCCTATAGCTACGTCACTTGCGTCACACATAACCTCAAAGGGAAGATTCCAATTTGGAGGTTGGATAATCGGGGCTGAAATTAGAGCTTCCCCGATCATATTAAACGCATCCAAGCATTCCTGCGAAAAATCAAAAATTGCATCCTTCATCAATAGATTAGTAAGCGGTTTTGATATTTTAGAGAAGTCTTTTATGAAGCGTCTATAGAATCCTGCATGTCCTAAAAAACTTATCCCTTTCACCGAAGTTGGGGGAGGAAGCTTTTCTATTGTCTCTATTTTAGCTTTATCCACCTTAATCCCTCTACTAGAGATTAAGTGTCCTAATACAATGCCTTCTTTCACCATAAATTGACACTTCTCCCAATTAAGAACTAGGTTAGTGTCTTCACACCTTTGTAATACAAGAGCAAGGCTAGAAAGGCAATTGTCAAAAGAGGAACCATAAACGGAGAAGTCATCCATAAAAACCTCCATGATTTCCTCTATATATTCGGAGAAGATGGCCATCATGCACCTTTGAAAAGTGGCTGGGGCGTTGCAAAGCCCGAACGGCATCCTCCTATAGGCAAACGTACCCCACGGGCACGTGAATGTGGTCTTCTCTTGATCATCCGGGTGTATCGGAATCTGAAAGAAACCACTATAACCGTCAAGATAGCAAAAGTGCGAATGTTGTGCTAACCTTTCAAGCATTTGATCGATGAAGGGTAGTGGGAAGTGATCCTTCCTCGTCGCGTTGTTTAGCTTGTGGTAGTCTATGCACATCCGCCATCCTGTTACGGTTTGTGTAGGAATGAGTTCGTTATTCTTGTTGGTGATGACCGCCATTCCTCCCTTCTTCGGAACTACTTGTACGGGACTCACCCACTTGCTATCGGAGATAGGGTAGATGATACCTGCATCAAGAAGTTTAAGAATTTCCTTCTTGACAACCTCCTTCATGGTCGGATTCAACCGCCTTTGAGGTTGTCGCGAAGTCCTAAAGTCCTCTTCCATTAAGATCTTATGCATGCATAGGGAAGGTTTAATTCCAACTAAGTCCTCTATAGTATATCCTAAGGCTTTCCTATGTTTCTTAAGGACAACCATAAGCTTACTATGTTCATCTATGCTTAAATCGGAACCAACAATTACCGGAAAGGTAGAATTAGGTCCAAGAAATGCGTACCTTAGATGTGTAGGGAGTGGTTTCAATTCCATGACTATCGGAGTTTCCAATGGTTCTTGAGGAGCATCCGATGCTTCCTTAGAAGTGTCTAAGGATGTAGAAGGAGTTGGAGAAGAATCAAGAGAAGTTGAGGAAGAGACACAATTACCTTCGGAATCACCCAAAATTACGGCCTCTCTGCATCCTCCACGGCCGTAATTTTGGGCGTGGAAAATATTTACGGTTGCTCTGTTCTCTCCACGACCGTGTAACCCTCTGGAGTGCTCCACGCTTTTGTTGGTGAAATCCACGGCCGTGGAACAGAGTGTATGACCGTGGATCCGTACGTTTTCTGCCTCATCGTGGAGTTTCTCAAACTCTTCTTCACATACTTCTTCTTGTGCTTCTAAGGCTTCAATTGCCTCATTGCACTCCTCTTCTTTCCCTATATCCATTAGACTCATAGTAATAACCTTTTGTAAAGGATCTTTGAAGAGAATAGCACTTACCTCTTCTCTAGACAACCCTTCTTCATCTTGGATATTGAATATATCCTCATCAAAGATTGGTTCCTTTACTAGAGTGGAAAGGACGAACTCTACCTTCTCTTCTCCTATGTCAAAGGCGAGTCTAGCATTCTTGCAATCGACTATGCAGCCGGATGTTGCAAGAAACGGTCTTCCGAGAATGATCAGGACCGGACTATCTGCAGGAATGTCAAGCACAACAAAATCTATAGGAACATAGAATTTACATAGCTTGATCAGGACGTCTTCAACAATACCGACGGGACGAGTTATGGATCAATCCGCCATGTACAACGTCATCTTCACCGGTTTAGGGTCGCCTAAACCGATCTTCCTACATAGTGCAAGTGGGGTGATGCTCACACTTGCCCTTAAATCACATAATGCATCACATGTGATATCTCCCACTCCTATGGGAATACAAAATGACCCCGGATCCTTTAGCTTTGGGGGCATCTTCTCTTTCATGATCTTGATGAGATCTGAAGAATCCGAACTCATCTTAACCTCTCAAAAATCCTCTAGTTTTCTCTTGTTAGAGAGGATCTTCTTTAAGAACTTACCATAAGCTGGCATACCTACAATAGCATCAATGAAAGGTATATTAATATGCAGTTTGCTCATGAGTTCAATAAACTTACCGAATTGCTTGTCTAGACGCGCTCTTGCTCTAGATTGCGCTCTTCCTTCTCCTTCCCCTTTTCTTTCTCTTTCTCAACGGGGACTTCTACAAACTTAGGCTGCGGGTCGGTAGTTGTCACTCCGCTCCTAGTTGTGATTTCCATCACTCTTCCTTTTGGGTTGTCCTCCGTTTTTCCTGGAAGTTTCCCTTGATTCCTAGGAACTTCCTCCGCATGGCTGAACATTTGGTTTTCTAAAACCTTTTGGGCTTTATCAACCTTAGTAATGTGATCATCAACCTTGATGATGCGAGTCTCTAACCCTTGAAGCTTGCCCAAAATTGTTTCCAGCATGGGATCGGGCTTCTCTTTCCCCGAAGTACTTCCACCATTAGATGTTTGCCCCTGGCTTTTCAAAGGAGTGGAAGAAGAGGAAGGTGGAGTTAGTGAATTTCCTGAATTGGAAGGATAGGAATTACCGGAATTTTGTTGATTTGAACGCCAATTGTTGTTGTTTGAACCCCGATTGTTGTTCCAATTGTTGTTTCGGTTGTTGTTGTTGTTGTTCCAATTATTCCGGTTGTTGTTCCGGTTGTTGCGGTTGGTATTCTCATTACCGTTGTGGTTATTGTTGTTGCCTAAATAACCCACATCTTGTTCCTTTTGCTTCGGAAAGTTGTTCTTTATAGTTTCCTTCAACTCCTTAATCTCCGTGTTGAGAGAAAAGATTTGAGTTTGAGCTGCTTGTGATAGCTTTGCTCCTTGATCCACATGATTCGCCTCTACTTTCCGATGAGAATACTTCTCAATAACTCGCGCTTGCTTCTCAATGAAGTCCCAAGCGTCATCTTCCCTCATGTCCATGAATGTACCACATGAGAGGGATTGGAGCTTGAATTGTGTTTCCACATCCAGCCCCTTATAGTATATCTCCAATAGTGCAAGCTTGGATATGCCATGATGAGGGCAATCCAATAGCAAATCCTGAAATCTTTCCCAAGATTGAAACAAACTTTTGTTAGATCTCATGGAAAATGCATTAATCTTACCTCTTAATTCTGACGTTTTGGATGGCGGAAAGAACTTAGTGAGGAATTCCGAAGAAAGATCC
Source organism: Fagopyrum esculentum (assembly GCA_033239045.1). Lineage (NCBI taxonomy): Eukaryota > Viridiplantae > Streptophyta > Magnoliopsida > Caryophyllales > Polygonaceae > Fagopyrum > Fagopyrum esculentum. Next base: position 126,221,894 of record BSUD01000005.1, on the reverse strand, counting down.
TCCCATGTTTCAAGCTTCCCACTTGGAAGAGCTTGATACCAAGACAATGCTTTCCCCTTCAAGGAGAATAAGAAAGGCTTGAGTTTGTAGTTGTTGGTAGTTGCATTCTTCGGCTTCATTGTCTCCATCATAATCTCAAAATTTTGTAGATGTTGGTGTGGAGATTCAGCGCTTGTTCTACCAAATTGGTTTTGGCGAACAATGGTAATAACTTGAGGGTTGAAGCTAAACCCATGTGCATCATCAGCGTCAAAGTTCACACCTAAACGGCGTGGTTGTTGCGTTGGATCCATCCTTTGGCCAAGAGTTCTTGGCTCCTCATCTATACGTTTGACCCTCGCACCTCTAGGCGGAATACGGCGATTTGCAGCTGGCCGTGGAAAGAATGGATTCACATTTATCGTTGGATCAATTTCCTCTAGTGGTGGCATGGAGGAGTCGCTATCCTCATTGGATGAGTTGGCTCTAACCGATCTTCCCGGTCTCCTCCTTTTCTTTTTCTCCTTGAGGTTGTTTATTTCCAGCATCATTTGGAACATCATGTCCGTTAGATCGTCAACCTTCATTTGATGACGATCCGTTTCTTCCCTACGAGTCTTCTCACTCCATTGGAGTTGAGCTTCCTTTTCCGCTAACTCCGATTGGAGATCACGTTCTCTTTCTTCAACCATTTTTCTTTCCTTACGCTTTCTCCTCAAAGTCTTCTCAACCTCTTGATCAAGAGGTAAGAGGTCTTCGTTATTCCTAGACCTGCGCATACACTCGAAGAGATATCAAATAACAAGGGAAAAGCTCCCAAGATTGACAACCGATAACCGAATTCGGCCTAGACCAAATCCCCGGCAACGGCGCTAAAAACTTGTTCGCCACTTAGCGTGCGTGCAAATAAGCTTTAAATTTATAAAACTAGAATCAAGCAAGCGAACCCGCAGTGTACGGATCGGTATAGTTAAGCAAGAATTCCAGAGTATCGAACACAGGGATTTGGGGGGTTAAATCCAGTTATAATATTGTCAAGCGAGTAAATGTATGAAGCTTTTGTAATTATTGGGAAAACAACAATCCTAAAGATCCAGGTATCCAGTTGTGGCAATCGATTCAAGATATACTAAAGATATAAGGACAGAGTTGAGGTTTGCAAAGGTATACTAATGTAAAGCAATGTACGGTGAAGTTCCAAGGCTTTATGTAACTCAACTAAAGACACTCTCTATAAAGGTTGTTGAGGCTTCAGTATAGAAAGGATCTAAAGGTAAGAATTAGTGTCAAATACCCAAACTTGTAATCCAAGGATCAAAACTAACTTAATCGATTAAGGTTGTGGCACTCGAAATCGAGGTAGAGGTTGTTGAGGCTTCACTACCACCTATAAAAGGCAAGCCAAGACTAAGTTAAAGCAAATCTTTTAACTTTGGATTAAAGTAAAAGTAAGGTTCGTAACTGACACAAAATTACGGGTAGTTCTTGAGTTCCACGGCCGTGGAAGCTCAAGAACATACTGTGGATTAGGTTCGTCGGCGATTCTCTCTAACTCTCAGGATCCAATCTGTTTACGATCGATCTATCATCATCTAAGCCACAACTATCAACCCTTCACCTTAGAATTGCTAAAGGGTTTTAGCCAACAACAGTCATATTGATATCAAATTCAAGATTAAAAAGAATGAAAGATAAAAACCTTCGAAAACCTTGAATATATCTCAAATCAATCTCAAATCCACAAACAAAGAACGATGATGCAAGTAGATTCAAAATAACACAAACAATCACAATCCTTGATAAGAACGAAGAACGGGATGTTAATCCGTCTTCTAATCAAACCTAAGGATAAAGGGTAAATCTCTTACGAACAATCTTCCAATTCTTCACTCTTCTCTAGGCTTTCCGTCAATTCGGAAATCTCCTTAGGGCTAGACACAATCTCCAAGCGGACGCGTAAGCGAAGGTGACGGAATCTCTCTCATTCCGTCCTTTTATAGGGTATGATAAAATATGAGCCCAGCCCATTGTGCAAAAGATCATGGCTTCAAATCGTGTGTTAAAAGATCGATTAAATCACGGTTCTCTGGGATTCCACGACCGTGGTTTAGAGCGTGGTTTGGGGCGTGGAAGTTCATCACGGTTTGTCACAACTTTCCACGACCGTGTAAGTTGCTGGAATGCTCCACGCTTGTCTTGCCAAGGTTCCACGGCCGTGGTTTAGAGCGTGGAATCTAATACGGCCGTATTTCAAGGCGTGGAACAGGTGTAGGTCGTAATTCTCCTTTGTCTCGTGCTATTCTTCAACTTAGCATCTTCCTTAGCTCCTAGTGATGTCCTCATTCCTTGGACATGCTCAATCCATCTCCATTCTTCTTCAATCCGTTCGGTTTTAGCTCTTAATCGCCTACAATCAACACAAAGCTTATGTAGACCTCTATATCGACAAAATAGATAAACTAACTCACAAATGCTTCCATGCTTTATCAATGACTACCAATATGGATGAAATACACTTAGAAAACGTGCCTAAAATATCACAATATTTCATGCTAACATATGACTCGACATTCTTGGATATTTATGCTTATTTTGCTTCTATGGTTTTATCTGAGATTACATGCATGCATACAGGTTATTTGATTGAGAAAAACGTCAAAACTGGACAGAAAAAAAAAATTGACCTCGACCGGGGCAGTTCTGACCGAACAAGGTACTTCACCTCGGTTGACCTAGAACACCTCGACCGAGGTGGGTTAACTGAGAGTTTTCGAAACGATTTTTGTGCTTTTTATCTGGATATGATCTCAGTGAACATCTTGCTTACTGACTGGTTTTGAAATCTTATGTGTTTGAAAGGTTTTATGATATGTTTAAGTTGCTAACTGCTTTGTTTGAAATTTTTGGCATGTTTAATACTTTGTTTTTATCCAAGTTATGTTGAATTTGAAGGTTGACACCACGTTATGAGTTCTCTCACTTTCTTCCTGGAAAGACCAAGGCAATTCATTCTTCTCTCTTCTTCTTCTTGATCATGCTTAGCCCCTCATATACATTTTTGCCTCCCTTTACCTATCCGGGAATTTGGAAGCAAGCAAAGTGGTGAAAGCAAGTGAAGTTAAGGTTGAGAAGTTGGCTGGAAGTAAAAGTGTTAGAAAGAAATAAATAGGTTTGGGGAAGTCAATCATGATGATGAGTAACTCGGCACCATTCACATAGCCGGGTGTTTGTGTCTTGCCAAAGTCGGATTGAGCGATATTCCTAATGGGTCATGGTATGTGCATCAAGGGTTTGATGCATCTCAAGAAATTGATGATTGATGATTTCCTAGGCTTCGGTTATTGTGCACCTCTGTCCATGCATCCCAAAAAGTAAAGTAAAAAGAAAAAGTGTGAAATAAGCAAAGCTTATTGGTGGAAGATGTTGAAAGTCAAAGTGAAAGTGAAGTATATTCTTTTCCCGGATTCTAGCACCACATTACCTTACATACATCCCTACCTTACACGTTTCTTGACTTTTATTTTGGGAAGCCCTTGAGACCTCGAGCTTGTTGATTGACTTAGTGGTTTAAGCTGGATTATGCATGATTGATTTCGATAATTATGACTTATTATGCATTCTATGGTTTTATGCAAAGATGAACAACTTTCTTATATTTATAAAATGTTTTGATCATATTTTGATTTTAAATTCCATGAAGTATTTGTTACGCTAGGAAATAGCACAAAAAGCTTTACATTTATAAACTCGAATCTAATCTCCTAAACTACCTAGCGAACCCGCAGTGTACGGGACGTTCGTAGAAAGGTAAGTATTCCGAGGTCGACACAAAGACTAAGGTGAAATCGAGTCAAGCAATGATCAAAGATAGTGTGAATCTAGACTAAGATAAGATGAGAAACAAGAAAATGGAAAAAACACCATGTTTTTGTTGGTTTTAGAGGTAATCAAACAAGATCACAAGTCAAGCAAGGTGATAAACAACTAACAACTCAAGCTAGCAAACGAACAAGTAACACAAGCACAAGTATATGATCAAGAGAGAAAAGTAGATTCTAGAGGTCAAGATTTCCGGTTATGGCATTGGACTCAAGGTTCTAAGGATTCTAAGGACAAGCTGCGATGTTTGGGAAAGGATGTTTACTAATGGAAGCGATTACCGGGTAAGTCTCTCACTTCACTAATCCCGCATCAAACTCCTATTACCGGGTAGGTCTCAAGGGGTTAGAGTAAGGAATTCCGCTCAAACTAGATGCTACTTAAGGGTAACCCTCTCCTTACCGGGTAAGTCTCGGAATAGGGAAATCTCAAGCAATAATCCTAGCACATTCGATCCAATAGCGGCTTATGAGGCTCACTACTACCTAGCATTCATCATCTTAGGTATCTAAGGTCGGAAATCATCGGGTAGATCTCTTCCCTCACTTAGATTGGTAGCATTAGGTGATTCTAAGCTAAATTAGGCTTGACAAACACTAGGATTTAAACAACCAAAGACCCTAGCATGCAGATTCATCAATTAAAGAACAACAGAGAAGAAAATCGGGTGGATCATACAAAAATCGGACGATCTAGATGAAGAACAGGTCGATTTTTGTCTCTGGAATGGGTTTCGTGCATACAAATCATCCTAAACTAAGATATAAGTCCATCCTATCATCATCCAAGCCATGACCATCAATCCATCACTCTAGAATCACAATAAACTAGCCAATAATATGCATATCAAGATCCAAAATCATCAAACAAGCATACATGGTGTTCATAGATGGATAATGGAAGATGAGTAAGCAAAATCAATAAATCTCAGCCAAATCCAAGTTGTAGCAAGACTTACAAACTCTAAAATGAAGATTCAAAACGTTCTTAACAATCCTTGCAATTAGTTCTTCAATCCAAGACTACAAAATCACTCAAAATCCCTCTAGACTCTTAGAATGGTGTTCTTCCTCTTCCTTCAATCTTTGAGAGCTTTTCTTCTCCTCCAATCTTCCTACCAAATTGATGAGCTGTGAATGAGAGTGTGGGAGAGGAGAGATGCTCAGCAACCACCTGCAGGACCACTTATATTCTCCACCAAGAGCAAGGACGGACAAGAGATCGTGGGACACGTGGCTTAAGCTGTCAAAGGCCCAAAAATCGACCCAGAGGAAAAAATCGGCCGATTTTCCTGGGTGTAGGTCGATTTTCTTCAACAGAAGCATGCTATGACCGTCTAGCCATGAGTTGCTCCATTGCTTGCACCAATAGTGGTCTTTGTGTCCTTTGTTGCTCCAATTATGCTCCTCCAAGGCTTTGGATGTGTACCATCATGAGGCTTGGCCCTCAAATGTATCGATTAACGTCCAATAGATCCCCGAATTACCTACAAAACCGATAAAAGGTAGTGTAGACGTCTTTTCTAGAAATGTGCATGAATTGAGCGAAGACGTCATGAACCAATGCCAAAACGTGCATGAATGAGTGAAAATTCTATCTAAATGATTACCTAATCCTAAGTCATAAATCGTGTTATCAGTATTCTCTTAGAGTGATCTATGATTGTAGCACACCATAAAAATGTTTTGAAAGACTTCTTCATTGATTTTCTTGACTTATAATCCATTCTATCTTGCCTTTTATATGCGGAACTTGCTTGGGGACAAGCAAGGGCTAAGTATGGGGTATTTTGATAGCATGAATTATAGTCTATATTTTGGGGTTTGTTTGGACGTTTTATCTTCAATAATCTGCGTGTTTGTATGTATATTATGTGATTATATTACCATTTCATCTACCTTTGCGGGAATCGAGGTCTACACCTAGTTTTATTGTAATCGTAGGTAAAATGGCACGTTTTGCATCAAAAAGGAGCAAAAGGAGCTATGGAGTCATTGGAGCTACATTCAGGAACATAAAGAAACATCCACGAAGCATAGCCATGGATTAGAGATTCACTTTGGACCAGATTTGAGAGATTTCACATTCAGTTGTGACTCACCTCGGTTGACTACAGAGTCACCTCGACCGAGGTGATCCAGAGAAGTCGACTCGACCGAGGCGAACACTTGGGATGCGGCAAGAATATTTTATTCTTGGCTGAGATCTTTTATCTTTGGAAAGAGGATTTTATATTTTTGGGCTTGGCTCCTGGAAGGAAGAAGATAAGATAGACCATATATTTTATCTATTTTTATGGGAAGAGATCTTCTAAGATATCTTATCTTTGGAGAGTAATTTTCCTATAAAAAGGGTTGGATTTCCCACAAATCCAGATCACGCTATACATCTCGCATAGATCCGAATACACCGCTGCAGCCATACTACAGTTAGGAGATTTGAAGAACCTTTTTGAAGGTTGAAGAAGGAAGTTTATAGCTTTTATAAGCTTTTGAAGGGTTTTGTAAGATCATCTTAGATTCCCTTCTTCCTTGTTGTTGTCTTGTTGGATTTCTATCCAAGGAACGCTTGTTGTTTTGATAATTGATTCAGTTATTGAAGCCTTTCTCTTAAGGTTTTCTTGTTCAATTATTATCTTTCTTCCCATATATTTGATTAATACTTTCATGATGATGAGTGGCTAATCTCTTTGTGTGATTCTAGGGTGATTGGCTGAATGTTGTGGGAAAAAAAATGATAGAATAATCTTAATCACAGTGGGATCCTGAAAGTTCGAGTCTTTAACCTTAACCCTAAGCATCTCGCTCAGTCGATGAACATCTCGGCCGGGGTGGAATTTGGCTGACCGAGGTGACTTATCTGATTTGAAACTGAGAGTTAAGTGTTAGAGTTTGCCAAATCCTATTCTTATTACACCTTTCCTGGTTCAATGCAAGCTTAGGATGACACTTACCCGGTAATTCCTTAGTTTGTATACCTAAGATCATAAGTGTAGGTAATAAAGGTTTATCCTTTATTGGGGTTTGAGTGTGCTTTTATTCCATCTTTGTGAGTTAGCCTGAGACTTAGCTTACCTGGTAAAGGTTGATTCTATTCCCTTAGTTGGAGTGTTAGTTTGAGGTTATAGTTATTTATCTTAATTCCTTGAGACTTACCCGGTAATAGGAGTTACGGTTTAGGATTAGTGAGTAGTGAGACTTACCCGGTGATCTATTCCACTTTAGAAACACCTTCCCTATGCAAAAACCTCAGCTTTGTCCGCTTATCTTTAAATCTTGAGTTGGAACCACAACTAGATGCTTTAATCCCTAGAATTGCATATTTCCTTTATTGACTTTTATCATCTTTGATTGTTTTAATTGCTTGTGGTTAGTGATTGCTAAAGCTTACCTATTCCGACTTTGTTTCACTAGTCCCTGTGATCGACCCCTGGAATTCCTTGCTTTTACTACGATTGACCCGTACACTGCGGGTTCGCATCCTTGTTTTAAGCTTACTTCTAGGGTTATAAATTTAAAGCTTGCACACAGCGTTTGGAGCGAACACACGTTCTGGCGAACACCTTGGCATTTCATCGGACTCCTGTTTAGGATGTCAAAGCTACCATGGGAAGGATAATGAGAACATTAACCGCAAGAACAAACAATTAGAAGGAAAAACTCGAGGCAACTTAAGAGGAATCGAGATGGAAGCAATACAAGCCAAAAAGCAAGATGAAGATGTGGAGTGATTCTAATGAAGCAATGATTGAGCGGCAATGAAGCAAACTAAAGGTAACAAACTTATGGAGCATTCCAAGTGTCGTGTCGATAAACAGAAGAAGTGGATTAAGCGAATAGGATTGCAAAAGTGGTGATCCAATTAAGGCAAGTTTTTCCTAGACACTCCTAAGTACGGGAGTCCAGATGAGAAGTATGATCAGCAAATTGTGAAAGATTTAAGATACCCGTAAGTTAATCTTATGGGAGTACCAAAAGGTGAAGTGTTAACATTACGAGTATATGAGCGGGTGACTTATTCGGACTTATGAGAGTTATGAGAAGAATGGCGTGGTGGATATTCACATGGTAGAATTTCCTTACTAGAGTTGACCGGTTTCAGTTATGATGATTAGGCTAAGCAACGCCAAGAAGAAGGAAGTGGGTATAGTTGATGGTCTCAGAAGATGCGAGACTCATAGAGGAGCTTTCATTTATTGGAAGACTTATTACCAACCAAGAAAAGCGTGAGTGGATGCTAACTAACGTTGAGATATTGAGAAGGTGCACTTGAAGGACATCATAGAAAAAATGGTTAAGCCTATGAAAGGGAGTTATACGATACAACTATTAAGAAAAGGAACCATAGAATGAAGAAGGAACTAACGGAGTTTAAGGTAGAGTACCCTGAGGAGGGTAACCATCATGAGAATGGTAGCGTGAAAAGTGTAGTAGAACGGTAAGTCCTTGACTTTTGAGATGGTCAAATACAAGTTAATCGGTGACAAATGAGAACGCATCGGGGTTGTCTATTGATGAGTGTAGATGGGAAGAGTAAACAAGACTATGGGAATATAGCAGATCGGTAACAAGAGCTTGGAGTATTCCGGGTGGTTCAATGTCAATGGTAAGGAAGTACATCAACAAAGGCATGATTGCTTAAGCAATATAACGATTGAATGGTTAAAGCAAGTAACTATGACAGACCTCCCAGAGAGGGAATACAACGACCCTTTTTGTGACCTTCTTAGGTATTGGAATTGGCGTATGGAGGAACGGCACGGATAAGAACCTTTAAGGTTTGATCATGACACAGGGAACTCATGCTATGTTATATGGCATGGATAAGAACCTTTAAGGTTTTGATGAAATATAAGATGTGTTTTCGCGAGTCAAAGTTTCCGGACTCACACGGAGAAGCCGTGGTAGAAGTGGCGAGAATTGGATAACTGAGACAATAGAAATGTTACAAGCTTTGAGCTTATGATGTTAGTACATAGCAAGGTAACGAGGTGGATCTTTCAGTATTGTAGTTGGGAATTCGCTTAGCGCCCTCCATGGGCTTCCTCGTACGGTTATGAGAAAAAGGACGGGATGGTGAAGTTGTACTTTGATTATCAAGAGATGCATATGGTACCTACAAGTAGAGGTATCTTCACCGTAGTGGACGGCTCGTTAGACTAGTTGCATATGATTACAATGTTTTATATGACCAACTTGAAGTCGGGATGTCACTGGCTAAGGATGAGAAAAGAAAGGACCTGCGGAATACGGCATTTTGGGCCGGTATGGTCACTAGAAGTTGTAGTGAAGCCTTTTAGACTCACGAGCGTGATTGGTGATTTGGAGTTTTAATAGATGTGTATTCGTCGGTTTCAAAATCGGGTTGTAGTAGTGATCGATGTACAATTTGTGGTGTTTCAGGTGGTTCCAAGGTGGACCCTAACCTAAGGTTAGTAATGAAAGCTATTGATGCATGAGTTATACGGGTGATTCTTTATTTTCTCATTTTTGATGATGTCTTGTTGCGCTCTGGGAAGTTAAGGGGAACAATCTTAACACGGGACGATAGTAATACAAGTTATGTAGGATAAGAGTATAAGCAGATCCAACTTGATCTCTCTCGCCGTCGCTACGTGTGTTAGGAAGTCACCTGAGACACCCTAACTCGCTTAGATAACTCTGCTTATACTCTTATCCTGCATAACTTGTATTATGATTTTGGATCATTCAAGGGAGGTTGAATGTGGTCACCAACACCCTTAGTAAGTAGACACTTCGAGAGGGAAACTTAACTGACGGTTCAACTTCAGTTTATTAACTTGGATGATCTTTAAAGAGACCCGGAAGAAGCGCGGGAGTTGTATGGCTTTGAGGGAGATCCGGGATAGAAGGTCCCGAAGAGAGACATCATAGTTACCTGTATGGATGGACGGTTTGTTGAGACACCAAGAGCGTCTATGTGTACTTATAACGGACAGCTGAGATAGAGCCTTTAGGATACTCACACTACCCTTACTAGTTCACCCTGGTGTTGGTAAGAGGTAGCCAGATTTGGTGATGTTCACACTGGGGATGCGGGTTTAAGGCTGATGTGGCTAAGTGCATAGTCAGTATACGGCCTATCATCACGTCAAGCTTGAGCACCATGAGACGGTAAGAGGACTTCATCCACCGCAACTTACGCAATGGGAGTGGGAGGATACCCCCCATAAATGTTAGCTTTAGACCAAGTAATAGTTGTGCCATGATTCGGGTCAATGGGAGTGGGAGGATACCCCCCATAAATGTTAGCTTTAGACCAAGTAATAGTTGTGCCATGATTCGGGTCATTGTTGACCGACCGACAAAGACAACGTGTTTTACACTCTATTGGGAAATAGGGTCGATGAGTCGGCTAGTTGTGGAATCTACTAAGTGATAGTGAGATTACCCGAGATACCGAGTACCATCATCTCGGATTGAGGTGGGTGATTCACCTCGGGATTTTGGGCTGCAGGATTATGCCGCTTTGGGTACCAGTTTCCTTTCATGTCAGTTTTGCATCCTCATTGATATGGTCAATTATATACGGCTTTTTAGGTCTTATAGGATGTATTGGGAGCCTCTCTAGTAGAATGAGAATGAGTATGATCCGAACACTTTCCGTGATTGAGTTCACGTATTATATTAGTTAGCATGTGTCGAGGGGTGATGTCTCATTTATGAGGCATCAGATGGGCGGAAATGTAGTACACCGTTGTGTTAGAATTAGAATAGTACATGTGGAGATGACCTTGAGTAAATACAAGACGACCGCGCTCGAGTAGCGATGGTCCAAGAGCGAATACTAGCCGAGTTGAGTCGCCATAAGGCGTATATATATAGATAAGAAGCACAAACCTCTAGAGTTCGGATATGGAGTAGGTCTAATTAAGAGTATCACGAACGTAAGGCGTCATACGTTGGGACATTAGTAAGTTGAGTTTCCGAGATATCGGACCTTTTTCGAGATCTTGGCGCAAGTTGGGAAGTGGTTTACCTGTTGGCGTGACCGCCGAGAGTAGACAATGTTCACCAGGTTTCATGTGTGTCAGTCAAGGGAGTACATGTATGACTCGAGGTACGATGTCAGTTATGACGATCTAGTGGCATAGACGAGGAGCTAGTGAGGCTAACTGGAAAACGGAGGATGGTATCCTTGGTTGAGTGTTACGATGAGCTAGATGCATCGATAGGGCCGTTGGATTAGATCTTATGTGCATGCATGAGGTTATGTGTATTTTGTGCCCATGCGGGAATGAATTTTATGATCGGTTAAATCTTGATGTGGTGTGCGATATGCGAGTTCATGTGAGTATGTGTGTAGGCCTTGCAAGGTCTTGACGTGGTTATGAGTAGGCTTTGGATTAGAGGGCCGTTAATTGACACGTTTATGTTTTTTGAGCGGTTATCGAGGTAGTTATGAGCGAGAGTTTCACGTTTAGCAAGTTTTGGGACGAAACTTGTTTTTAGGGGATCTAATGTAACGCCCGGAATTTTAATTCCAGTTAGAGGTTAGTTGTCTTCTCGCAGGCGCGGCTTAGTCTTTCCGTAGGCACGATGTGTTGAGTGGCGGGATTTTATCCCGATTCCGTTCCGACCCTTTGTTTCCCCGCTTTCCGCTTTTGGACCCCTCGTTCCTTACCCTTGGATGATTCTTGTGGGTTGTTGACCCTTTGTTTTCCCCAAAAGGAAGAGCAGTCTTTCTCTCTCCCTTTCTCCACTCTTTCACGACATTTACTTCTCTTCCCCTCCTTGCTTCCTCTCTTCTCTCCCTTCTACCTTGGTTCTTGCTTGTGAGCTATCCAGCAAAGGGAAGAGATCAGCAGTTGTGAAGGTAATCTCTCCGCTCCATTTCTTCTTCTTCTTGGTCTCTTTCCCTTCTTTTCTACTCCTTCATCCATTGTTGTAGATGGAGCTTTGAGAAGACCCATCCAGAGAAGGAAGTCATAGAAGCTCAAGTGCACAGTCGAAGATCTAAGAAAACGTTATTTTTGGAATTCTACCGCGGGGGCGGCTGCATAGCGCCGTGGGGGCGGAATCTAGCCAACCGCAAGGGCGGCGCCGGAGAACCACGGGGGCGGCGCCAGGAGCCCAACAGCCACGGGGGCGGTGAACAGTGCCGCAAGGGCGGTGACCTTCAACTCTACAGTCGCGCCTTCTGATTCCGCGGCTGCGTTTCTGCAACTGTATGCCCTCCTTCTCTTGCCTTCTTCTTTCCTTCCTTCGTATTAGAGATTGTTCATGCTAGTATCATGCCTAGGGTTAACCTAGGATAATCTTGTGATGCCTTGGTGGTTGTGAACCTTAGGAGGCCTTAGAGGCTTGGATGTTACCTTATGATGACCTTGAGCGAGTTGACCTTGTAGTATCTTCAAGGCTTTCTTCCTAGCATGGTTGTAGAGTTTAGTCTTGTATGAGAGAGTGGGCTGATGTGGTATCCTTGCATACGCTTGGAGAGATTATGTATCTTGGAGTCTAAGAGAGCGATCCTAGCTTAGATTAAGAGAGTATGACCTTGATAGATCTTTTAGGATAGAAGTCTAGAACTTCTAGTAGGTGTGAGTGGTTGTTGACTATCGTGCCTTGTCTTGAACAGACTTTGGTTATATTCCTACAAGAAGTGAGATTCGATTGTTCTTGGTTGATCGTTTGGACGAGGTAAGTTCCCGGACTTACTTAGCTCGCTTTTATGCATTATTTGGATGTGTGACGGTGGTGTGTGCTTTAGCTTTGTTTATAATCGTGAAACCGAATTAGGATGACTTGGATATATTGTTGGCCCATTTGTATATTATTATCGGGCGGTGACATCACTGCCCAACTCCCGAGGGAGACTGGGAGGTTTTCTGTGATAAGGCCATACACGGTATACGGGCGGGCTACTTCACCACTCCGTATGGTATACTGGAAGCGTGCCGCACCACTCTTGTTGGTTACACGGGAACAGGGGCGAGAGTCATAAGACTTCTCGTGTCACAATCTTAAAGAATGAAACTAGTAATGGAATGACGTAAAAAGAAGATAAGAATCGGAGTGTATGTATATGAGCATGATGTGTGATAAGTTTACCTATGTGTGCTTGTGCCCTTGCTATCTATCTAATGCCTAGAATTTGAGCTAACGGTTTTATACCAATTTTTGTAGATGCCCTACAGGTTAGGGATGCGGCCGAGTGACTAGGAGGAGTGGACAGTTTAGGTCTCCGTACATTATAGGACGGGGATGGATTAAGTTGTTATGTTGTGGATTTATGTATTTTGTATTTGGAGTTATGTCGTTTTGAGGACTTGACTGAGTTTCCACCTCGTATTGTTATTTCCATACTCTCGCACTTGCATTAAAAACGATTTCGAATTTGCCTTTATTTGTGTATTATTGAAAAGATCCGGTGAAATTGTTGTCAGGCTAAAGGTCGGGACCCAATGTGAGATCTCCGCCCGTAGTGCCCCGAGTCCCGCGGATTCGGGGTGTTACAATTGATGCTTTCATCCTCAATTCACACTAAAATAGACCACATTTATATCAATTTTTGTAGAATAAAGGCGCAAATTTTCATCGCTCATCATTAATTCCAAACAAAATTTGCACTTCAAAATCGATGTGTGGGGTTGGACTCCACTAATTTGTTGTTTTGGATATGGTTGAGCATAGGTCTGAAACCGATCCTAACCACAAAAACCAAACTGAAAACCGATTTTCTATGGAACCTTGGAATGAAAACCGAACCTATAAAAGTCAGCTCGGTTTGGACCCGAAAACCGAGTTATGATATTACCTGACCCAACAACTAGACCTATTTGTGTGAAGTTCGATTTAGGTTTTGGACCTAAACATTGATACACTACAAACATTTAAACAATAATTTAAAAAAGATTAAA
>BSUD01000005.1:126194608-126207981 GCA_033239045.1 Fagopyrum esculentum | reverse complement strand
AAAAAAAAAAAAAAAAAAAAAAATCACATAGTAAAGTTAATCAATAGTTGTTCATCCCAACACAATAGCAAACATGGAATATTTCATAAAACAAATACAAAAAAATGAAAAAGTTAAAATTTTCTAAATAATTCATAAGACTAAACACAACCATCCAACGTACTACAATTGACTTTCAAGTAGGTAAATGACATCTTGACTCTTCCACGTACACCTACATAATAGTATGATACCATACCAAAATTTGAAACAACAAATTAGAATATATATATATATATATAGAGAGAGAGAGAGAGTATAGATCATATGAGAACACCCCTAACGTGTATACATGAGAACATATTCGTAATTATTATTAGTTTTGTTACGAAGGTGTCATATCGTTTAATGTATTATTCGTAGTTATTGTTGGTTGAGTGGATTATTCGTAGTTATTATTAATTATGATATCTACTCTAAATCTCAACCCTTAATACTCACCATCCAACGGTTTCGATTGTTCTCGTGTATACACGTTAGGGGTGTTCTCATGGGAACCACACCCTATATATATATATATATATATATATATCAAACAATATGATATAAAACCAACACATATCACATACCTTCACATCAACAAAAAATTGGAACTAGGAAGACAAAAACTTTATTATAAAAATATTGATTTATAGTGTAATTAAAAGTAATTATAGTGTGATCAAACTTTTCAAAGAATAGAACTTTACTTCTCTATAGGAAGTAATTCGATCTAGGGCCTGTTAGGCAATCCTTGAAATAGAGATTATTGTGATTATTACACCATGATCATAAGTATTCTTTTTTGGTGCACTAGGATGAAAGGGATGAAGATTATTTTTGGAGATGAAACGGGGATGAAAATAAGAATAATTTTCTTCCTTCTAACAACCGATTATTGGGATTACTTGGTAGTATGATAACAATCTATTCCAATTTTACTCATGTATTCGCATTTACTATAAATATGTTATATTTATATATGTCCATTTACGTAATTTTACCCATAATAATCCTCTTTCATAACAAACACATAAAATATTATTTTTGTATTTCATCTCCAATATTCATCTCCTTTCATCTTCATCTTAATTTAAGGGTGCGTTCGGCGTGCCAAAAAAAGAGGTTATTTGGTAGATTATTATGTCCAGATTATTTTGGGAGATTATTTTGACCCAAAAAAAGTACTCAACTACAAAGAGATTATTGGAATTATTGGTAGATTATTGAAAATTTTCATCCCTCAAAATAATCTCTTGATACCACCAAACGGACCCTTCATCTTCATTTTCATCCACAATAATCTCGGATCACCAAAAGAACCCGTGGATGAAACACAACAAAACAAGAACGGACCGGAATTCAAACTTTGAATTTCAGGGGCACACCAGAAGTTTTCCACAGCAAAAAAAAATCAAACTTTGAATTTTAGAGGCACACTAAAGTCGAAACGTTGAAGCCTGCATTGCGTTGGAACTTGAAAAATAGGGATGTTATACAAGCCGAACGAGCCGAGCATTGACATGCTCAAGCTCGTTTTGTTTGTAAGCAAACTGAACCTAAATTTATATGAGCTTTAAAATGTTTATATTCGGCTCGTTTAGAAAGTGCACGAGCTCAAAACAAGCTTTTGACGAGTCGAGCCAAAGTAACATGGCTACAATAATGCTCTTATAGTGTTACTTTAACCGAACATTGACATGCTCAAGATCGATTGTTTATACACGAGCCGAGCCCGAGCTGAGCCTAAATTTTATACGAGCTCTAAATGTGTTCATATTCGTCTCGTTTAGAAAATGAGCAAGCTCGAGCCGAGCTTTTTGACGAGCTCAAACGTAAGCAGAACCCAAGTAGCTTGTCTCATATTACATCCCTACTGGAAAGTTGGAAGTTTGGACGGCGTCGGCAAGGAACTCGATCGATGTAGACGGAAAAAAAAGGAACGGAAGAAGATAAAAAAATAAACCGAACCTAATAATTTTGCTAAAATTTGGATTGTAGATCGAACCTAAAAAGTTGATTCAAGCATCGGTTTAGACTTAAAATCCTAGGTTCGGTTCAATTTATAAAATTGAACCGATTATGCTCAAGTCCAATTTTGTAATTACGTTCGTAGTAAGAACACATCCTAGCAACAGAAAAAAAAACTCATGAAAATTCGAAAAGAAATCGAAAAATATTTCAAATGGAATGTTGGACACGGCGAGACACTAAAAATTAGAACGACTAAGGGATATGCGAAGAGTCATTTCTAGAGTATGAGAATAACCAATCCTTTAGTTCAGCAAGCGACTCAATTTGTGTGTTGATGATCCTGAAGAAAAATGATGTAACACCCCGATTTTGCGGGACTCGGGATGTCACATTGGGCTAGGATCTCACAATAGATCTTGACCCTAACCTGACAACAAGTTCACTTGACCTTACAACATGGAACTGACAGATATAAAAACAAATACATAAAACCGTATAAACTGTATAACCAAAGGTAAACAACAACATAGCCGAGTATGAAACGACATCCTCACACAGGAGGTAAACAAGACATCATCCTCACGCGGGAGGGAAACATAAACAACCCCAAAACAAACCACCTAATGTACGAGAGTCCTCGGCCTGTCACCCTGCCAGTTCACCCAGTAGCGCCTATCCTGCAAACATCTACAACACGGTATGAAACCGTTAGCTAACCATACATATATAAGGTAGTGCATAAGCACCAACACAAGTCATGAAAGATAAACACATAATCATGTTATCACACATTTACCCATTTTATTATCTTCATATAATAGTCATTCACTCAAATCGTATATATATATAGATGAAAATATGTGACATGAGGACCGATACATCATCGCCTCTGAGAATGATTGCCATCTGGAGTGGAATCGGTCACACAACCCGTGTACCCTATGGGAGTGGTGTTGTGCCCTCCCCGTATACCAGGTCTGACCTGTCTCAAGAGAACCTCCCAGACTCCACAGCGGGATGAAGGGGAAAGGTTATCACAGCCACGCATACGGGGCAATCAATAAAACGTAGGTCGGTATATACGACATCACATGCTATCATAGCAACATAAAAAGCACACACCACTCATACAAACACCCAATATAAGGATGGTAGCTAAGTAAGTCCTACGGACTTACCTCAACCTCGTACAATCACAACCACGATCAACCTCCAATCTTGAGAGGGACACTGCCTAATAACAAGGCAGAAAAAGATATCAATACTCCTATCAATCAAAAAGGTCACACCTAGACCCAAGGGATCCATAAGGATCATAATCAATCTATAAGCCTCACAACCAACTAAACCTCAATATCTCAGCATAACTCACAATTCCTCAAATCTCAAGGTAGTATCTAATCAACATTCCTCAATCTCAATTCTAATCCTAATTTAATTAATTAACCTTTAATTAATTAATTAAATTTCGTCAGAATAACGTTTTGCCCGCAAGCAATTTCTAAACCCCCTGTCATCAGATTTCATCAAACAAACAATCCATAATCACCAGAATAATATAACGACCATAATGGAATTTCTAATTATCCACTTTGACAAGCCTAAAGTCAATTTAGGCCAAATCACATTATAACTTATTCGTTACTAACCCGATTGACGATCTGAAAGAAGATTCGGAATCACAACGACGCAGGCTACGCATGGACAACATCAAATTCACCGGACTTTGAGCGACGGAACCTGCCTGGTGACATATATGCTCGACCAACCCTTCATTTTCTCGGAAATGCAGAAACTCGGTATGGGTATCAAGAGAATGAAGAGAGGAATCCAGAAACTCAAACGGAATTGAAATTGGATTAGAAACGGAGAGTAGATCTGAGTTTGAATGTTGAGAGAAATCAGAGCTTTTACGAGGAAACGTGAAAGGAAATTAATTAATAAAGGATTTTCCGTTATTTATAGTGAAGACGATAATTATCCTTTAGCAAAGTCGATAATTATTCTTTAACCGATCCAAAGGCAGGTC
Source organism: Fagopyrum esculentum (assembly GCA_033239045.1). Classification (NCBI taxonomy): domain Eukaryota; kingdom Viridiplantae; phylum Streptophyta; class Magnoliopsida; order Caryophyllales; family Polygonaceae; genus Fagopyrum; species Fagopyrum esculentum. The sequence continues at coordinate 126,203,960 of BSUD01000005.1, read as the reverse complement.
GAACCTCCTTCTCCAAACTTCTCGAGATTGGAATATTAAATCTGGAATATTGTAGGGATAATTATTCCACAACTGCCTCGGAAAACGTGTATTCCTAAGCCGTCTTTCTTAGCCGTTAAGAAATGAAATAACGACTCTTTTGGCCGTTTTGCCTCTCCATGTTATTTCATATCTAGGACATATCCGATGTCCTGATCATTTCTCTCAACTGCATTTTTATTAATTGGACCTCCCAAATGCTCCAAATAACACAGGAGGGTAAAAATAATTACATAGGGGAAAAAGTAAAAATTTCCCCAAACGTCCAAAATTACGCGAGGAATATAACGGTGGGACTCATACTCATCACTTGCGAAATCTTCGCGAGTTATATGTCATTTACTATCAACGATTAAGTTAATCAACATTAATTAGAATTCAGAAATCCTAGCTATTACATCACACACCCCTTAAAAAAAAGTTTCGTCCCGAAACTTGAACAACTCCCAAATCCTCTTAGACTCATACGCTGAGGTATAAACATTGTCTCTATCGGAGGTATCACATCTCCGTTCAAAGGTATCAACCTATAACAATCTATAACCTCAAAACATAAGCATGGAGGAATCAACAACTTCAGAAAACAGGATCATAACGCTATCCCAAAGGCATGGAGGTAAAACATCTCCAGCAGTCTAATCTTATCCCAAAGGTACAGAGGTAAAACATCTCTGGCAACTATATCCTTAATCACACCGTGGATGAAACATCTCCAAGAACTATAATCACTATAACAGTATGGAGGAAATACACCTCCATTTGGCTCACATCACAAGGGCATGGAGGAAAAACATCTCCAGCTACCAACTCATCATCAAGGAGGAAACACATCTCCAAAACACAAATGACCGTATGGAGGAAGAACATCTCCAGAAATCTCTATACCTATATCCCAAACATGGAGGTAATATCATCTCCAACTAACCTAATCTCATTCTACATCATGAAGGTAGAACCATCTCCAACTGACCTATACACGATGGTATGGAGGTAGAACTCCTCCAATGGTAAAATCATCGCTCGAGGGCTTGGAGGTAAAACTTCTCCAGCCATAACATAACTCGCCCTAACATAACAAGATCCACTAGGATCACCAATAATCTAGCATTGAAGAGAACATCACATATCACATAATCACATAATCACGTAATCACATCATCATATATCTCATAATATACAACCATGGCTTGCTCAACAAGTCTACGGTGCAACCTTCTCTGCATAAACTCGGATTAGTTCCTATGGTTACTATCCTCAGTCACCCAGGTGGCCTCGTCTTGGTCACTATACTCTCATCATCAGAATGTTCTTCAAGCATAAACGTTCTATACCTCATTCTAAGACTGCAACAGGATATTCAGCAAACATGTGGTCTACCTCGACCACTAAATCATCATGACTTACAATGCATCTCGGATCTGGTATATACTCCCTTAGCTGAAACACGTGAACAACAGGGTGAATGCCTTCTAACCTCAGAGGCAAAGCTACTATGTATGCTGCCCTCCCAACTCTATTCAGTATCTAGAAAGGACGGACATATCGGGGACTCAACTTCCCCCCTTATGCCAAAACGTCTAACGCCTCATGTTAGAATACTCTCAGTCAGACAAGAGCTCTTATTCTGAACTCTAGAGGTCAGCGCCTCTTGTCTACATACGACTTCTGGCGACTCTGTGTCGCCATCATCCACTTCCTAAACAATGCTACTCAAGCCATAGCATCCTGAATACTCTCTGGTGCTATCCCACTAGTACTGCTAGACTCATCCCAGCATAAAGGTGTACGACATCTACGCCCATACAGTGCCTCATAAGAGGCCATCCCAATAGATGCATGTCAGCTGTTGTTGTATGAGAACTCAAATATTGGGAGGTAATTTGACCATCCTTGTCCCCAATCCAACACATCAGCTCACAACATATCCTCAAGGGTCTGGATGGTTCTCTTTGACTGACCATCGGTCTGGGGGTGAAACGTAGTCGAGTGTAGACTTGTCCCCAAAGCAGTCTGAATCTGTTGTCAAAATCTTGAGGTCAAAATCCTAGGCTATCTCAAACTATCTACGCTGGCGGTTATTCAATTCCCAATGCGTAAAACTATACTTCAAACTATTATGGTCTGTGAAGATCTAGCATGTAGCACCATACAGGTAATGTCTCCAGATCTTCAAAGCATGCACTACGCTGCTAACTCCAGATCATGAGTCGGGTAGTTCTCCTCATACGCCTTCAACTGACGAGACGCATATGCAATCACTTTGCCCTTTTGAATCAAAACACATCCCAAACCTAGCTTGGATGCATCACTGTAGATCACGAAATCATTAGAATCCTCTGGCTGTGCTAGAACAGGAGCAGAAGTCAAACGCCTCTTCAACTCCTCAAACTCTGGGTACACTGATCAGTTCACACAAATCTGGTAGTCTTCCTCAGAAGACTCGTAAGTGGACGGTGATCATAGAAAATCCTTCCACAAAGTGTCGGTAATAATCGGCTAAGCCGAGAAAGCTACGTACTTCCTTACTGTTCATCAATATCGTCCATGTTACAACATACTCAATCTTCGCCGGATCAATCTTGATCCCAGTGGCAGATACCATGTCGCCTAGAAAAGCAATCCTCAAACATCCAGAACTCACACTTAGAGAGCTTGGCATACATCCATCTATCCCTCAAAATCTGTAAAACTTTCCTCAGATGACCGGCATGCTCCTCTCTGCTACGAGAGTATACCAGAATGTCATCAATGAATACTACCACAAACTAATCAAGGAAGTCGAGGAAAATATTGTTCATCAACTCTATGGAGGTAGCGGGGCATTTGTCAGCCCAAATGGTATCACTACAAACTCGTAGTGTCCGTAACGGGTACGAAATGTCATCCTATGCACATCCTGCTCTCCTCCCTTAACTGGTGATATCCTGAGTGCAAGGGAGTCTTGGAACACATAATCGCTTCTTGAAGCTGACACAACAAGTTGTCAACACGACACAATGAATACACTAGGGTGAATGAAGCCCTTCCCTACCCATTCCTCAAGTTGTCTCTTCAGCTCTAACATCTCAACAAGCGCCATACAATATGGGGCCTTTCACATCAATCTCATACCACACTTCAACTCAATATCAAAGTTCACACTCCACTAAAGCAGCAAACCAGACGGTTCAGTAACACGTCTCTAAGCTCATAAACCACTGGAATATCTTCCAAGGTTGGACTCTCTTCCTCCTTCATGGCATAACGTTAGAAGGCATCACATGTCTGTATTATATGCATTGCTGCCCGTATGACACTAATGACAAACCCGTCTCTTCATAGGTCTTAACCTCGGAGGACCTCTATCTAATCTATCTCAGTAGAGACTATAATAGTCTTCCAATTAACATCTAACACAACATGATATCTATCCGTCCCATCCATACACATAATGACCTCCTCATGCACCTATGACATGGCAAAGAAGTCTACAAGCAACACACAAGTCCCTACATAAAGGAGACAATCACATATCTCGCGGGTACCTCAGACCTCTAACTGATATCCTTATCAAGGAAGGTCTACCCTCTATTATATCTAAAATCAATCTATACATGCATCAAAAGCGAAGAGTGCATAGCACCCATATCAAACAAAACTCCACTAGGTAAACCATTAACGAGAATGGTACTTGTAACAGCTAACGCCAGCAGCTCCATTGTAAATCATCACTCAAACCTCGGACTTATGCTCCTCAGGTATCATTGAGGTCATCACCATAGCCTCCACTTCTACTCTTTTTGCACCGGAAAGAGGAAGGTCTTGCTGAGAAGAAACACTACCTTGCTGACAAAAAGGGGCCAAATGGCCTAGTTCACCACATGTAAAGCACGCTATCGGTGCCAAGGAACACTTAGGGCGCAAATGATCTGGATCGCCACAGTTGAGACACAGACGTCACATCTCTGCTACTGATACGGGTGACTCCTCTGCACTTCTCAGCTCAAAGGCTCTACCCTGAGCTCCTCTGGTGTCAGTGGTACTTCCACCACGACCTCTACCTCTACTCGACCCGGGAACAAAACCCTGAGTAGAAGGACAATCTAAAGCTCTTTGTTGTCCTTGTGTTTGCTGCTAAGGTGTCCTCTGACCACCTCCCGCCACACTAGCAGGGGAAGATCCCTACTGTGATGTAACTCTACCTTGCCTACAAAAGGCATCTCTATGACCTGGTCTACCACAGGTGTAGCAAGTCACTAGTAGACTCGTACACTTTGGTCGCAAATGTCCAAACTTCCCACAGTTATAACAAGATCTCATCTCACCAGCAGTCTATGTAGAACAGGGATCACTCAAATGTCCATGTGCTAGACTTTGTCTACCTCTTGAAGGGTCTACTTCCTCATTCACTAGCTCGATCCGTTGTTTCTTCTTTGATCTGGAAGCTTCAGTTGATACCACATATGTTGGTAAGCACGGTGTAAGTTTACCCGCTCTTGCAACGTCATATACTTGGCGTATATATTCTCGAAACTCGAGTCCACTAATCGAGACGTAATCAAGCTCTTCATAGTCGTCCTCTACTATAGGCGATACAACAGCGGAAACTGGTCCCTGACCTATTACTACTGGAGGAAGAGGGGGCATATTCCCACCTCGTTCCACTACAAATGTTGCTCTAGTCTAAGCCATCTGCAGAGTATACGCACCTAATCTTATAAGGCTATATATATGCCATATGTATCGGTATATATGTATATAACACATCCACATAATCCATAATACACATATATATACATATCTATGTTGCAGAGTTCCATGGCAGAGGTGACGACTTCTCGTACATTCTAACCCAAAACCACACTCAAAACCAAAAATCCTTTTGAAAACGTCAAACCCCTTTTGGGTTCTGTTTATTGTACCTATCAAACCTCATTGCAGGTAGCAAGTGTCATTGTTGTCAACCTAAGGCTCTGATACCAACTCTGTAACACCCCGATTCCGCGGGACTCGGGATGTCACATTGGGCTAGGATCTCACAATGGATCCTGACCCTAGCCTGACAACAAGTTCACTGGACCTTACAACATGGCACTGACAGATATAAAAACAAATACATAAAACCGTATAAACTGTATAACCAAAGGTAAACAACAACATATCCGAGTATGAAACGACATCCTCACACAGGAGGTAAACAAGACATCATCCTCACGCGGAAGGGAAAACATAAACAACCCCAAAACCAACCACCTAATGTACGAGAGTCCTCGGCCTGTCACCCTGTCAGTTCACTCAGCAGCGCCTATCCTGCAAACATCTACAACACGGTATGAAACCGTTAGCTAACCATACATATATAAGGTAATGCATAAGCACCAACACAAGTCATGAAAGATAAACACATAATCATGCTATCACACATTTACCCATTTTATTATCTTCATATAATAGTCATTCACTCAAATTGTATATATATATATATATATATATATGAAAATATGTGACACGAGGACCGATACATCCTCGCCTCTGAGAATGATAGCCATCTGGAGTGAAATCGGTCACACAACCCGTGTACCCTATGGGAGTGGTGTTGTGCCCTCCCCGTATACCAGGTCAGGCATGTTTCAAGAGAACCTCCCAGACTCCACGGCGGGATGAATGGGAAAGGTTATCACAACCACGCATACGGGGCAATCAATAAAACATAGGTCGGTATATACGACATCACATGCTATAATAGCAACATAAAAAGCACACACCACTCAAGCAAACACCCAATATAAGGATGGTAGCTAAGTAAGTCCTACGGACTTACCTCAACCTCGTACAATCACAACCACGATCAACCTCCAACCCTGAGAGGGACATTGCCTAATAACAAGGCAGAAACAGATATCAATACTCCTATCAATCAAAAAGGTCACACCTAGACCAAGGGATCCATAAGGATCATAATCAATCTATAAGCCTCACAACCAACTAAACCTCAATATCTCATCATAACTCACAATTCCTCAAATCTCAAGGTAGTATCTAATCAACATTCCTCAATCTCAATTTTAATCCTAATTTAATTAATTAATCTTTAATTAATTAATTAAATTTTGCCAGAATAACGTTTTGCCCGCAGGCAATTTCGAAACCCTCTGTCATCAGATTTCATCAAACAAACAACTCATAATCACCAGAATAATATGACGACCATAATGGAATTTCTAATTATCCATTTTGACAAGCCTAAAGTCAATTTAGGCCAAATCGCAGTACGGAAAACGAATAAATTCATAACGTATTCGTAACTAACCCGATTGACGATCTGAAAGAAGATTCGGAATCACAGCGACGCACGCTATGCATGGACAACATCAAATTCACCGGAATTTGAGCGACGGAACCTGCTTGGTGACATATATGCTCGACCAACCCTTCATCTGCTCGGAAATGCAGAAACACGGTACGGGTATGAAGAGAATGAAGAGAGGAATTCAGAAACTCAAACGGAATTGAAATCGGATTAGAAACGGAGAGTAGATCTTAGTTTGAAGGTTGAGAGAAATCAGAGCTTTTACGCGGAAACGTGAAAGGAAATGAATTAATAAAGGATGTTCCGCTATTTATAGTGAAGACGATAATTATCCTTTAGCAAAGTCGATAATTATCCTTTAACCGATCCAAAGGCGGGTCGAACCTCCTTCTCCAAACTTCTCGAGATTGGAATATTAAATCTGGAATATTGTAGGGATAATTATTCCACAACTGCCTCGGAAAACGTGTATTCCTAAGCCGTCTTTCTTAGCCGTTAAGAAACGAAATAGCGACTCTTTTGGTCGTTTTGCCTCTCCATGTAATTTCATATCTAGGACATATTCGATGTCCTGATCATTTCTCTCAACTGCATTTTTCAAACGTCCAAAATTACGCGAGGAACATAACGGTGGGACTCATACTCATCACTTGCGAAATCTTCGCGAGTTATATGTCAATTACTATCAACGATTAAGTTAATCAACATTAATTAGAATTCGGAAATCCTAACTATTACAAATGAGACCTTAACAAATTAAAGAAACACTAAGCCTAACCATCGCACAATAAAATCATCCACCAAATCCAAAGTTGCCCTCCCACAAAATACCTTCTAAGAGATATTGTACAAAAGCTCATACTCAAAATGATGGTTCTCGACTTAATAAATAATCAATATAATTCTTCACCATAAGGGGTAACACAAGTAAACATTATTGGATATGGAATCTAGTTAACTATTATGCCAAAACAAATAACTTTGTTTAAAAACAAGCTCTTGACGGTCCACCAACAAATAAAAACTTAGAAAACCAAAGGGTGACAACTTTGATACATTATGTCATATGTCAGCACCATTATGCGTTTATGCAAGTGCAAACCATCTTTTGTTCAAGTATCCATTCATTGTTGATCATAAGCTTCATGATGAAATCGGGATATTTCTATTGGACCTTGACATCAACCATTCAAAGGCTAGAGATATATTTGCAAACTATTAGAGTCCAGCAAGATTGGGCGCCTATGTGTCCTTTGATGGAACACATAGGTGTCTCTGGAACAATAAAAACTAATGTCATGTCTCAAATTGCTTCATGGAAAAGTGGTCCCGGAACAAAGCACAACTCCGAAACATAAAGGAACACAACATAAAAAGAAAAACATTAACCTGACAAAACCAAAGGAGGATAAGTCCAAACTAAAACTTTGATGGTTCTAGACTTAGCAATGGTCAATGTTCATTACATTTCATTATAAGAGACCACAATGCCTCCAAAAAGAGAAAACGTCTCTACTGTAGAATGAGAAAAACCCTTGTTCTCAAATTTTCCGGCTATCGCCGTCCTCAATTATAGTTTTCGATTACCATCGTCTCAAATTTCTCCTTTGTAGTCTGAGGAAGACATTGATTCAAACCCTTATCTAGCCTTAAATAATGAAAGTAAAATGTTATTTTCCTTTAACTATAAGATTGATACTTTCCTTGCTTTTCTAAGACTAGTTTGAGAAATCAAATAGACACCTTCCCTGCTTCTTTGAGTTTAGTTTGGGAAAGAAGGTAGACATGAATCTACACTTACAAACTTGAACTATAGTGTAGCTATTTTCAACCGGAAAACCCCTTTGCCTCGATTGAGAAACAAAATATAGAGATCTCTCTCAGCAACTCCTTCTAACTTGATTAGACGTCATTCTTCGGAACTACTTCATATCAACCACCATTGTCAAAGCCCCACATTTTCCGTTTAGTTCCTTTCACAAGAAGTGGGGAGAAGAAAGAAAGAAGTTGTCTTAATGGTAGGTTGTTTTCTTAATTAGTCGATGAATTTTGTACGACAATGAACAAACAACAAAACCAATTGAACACTCCTCATGCTTTCCAACCGATGATCTCTATTCTCTCTCCTTGGAAGAGAGAATGTGAGATGACTCACCTATCACCAACACATCACCGGAACACCACGGTACACCGCTCTTCAACTACCGGCCTCTCTCTCTCTCTCTCCCTCCCTCCTCCTCCCCCTAATGGCCCTCCAACACCAACACTCCTATGTCTCTTTTTGTATCAAATCTTCTTGGATATAAGCTCTCACCAGCCCTAACCTAAACAACCTCCGTCTACATCTACACATGAAAGATTATCCACCGCGTGTCCACCACCACTAAACCCATAAGCACCCTCTTTCCCGAATTTGGCCACCGTCATTGGCTTGAACCCTAATCGCACCCGTTTCTTCTTGTTGGCTTCCCTGTTTTCTTGCAAAAGCTTTCCTTATACCGCTACAATGGCCTCAAAATCATAAAATGGAAATATGTACACCAACCTTCTATTTGTTATATTTGAAGTTTTTCCCACCACTACCAACTCTAGACTACATCTCCTCCATACTAGAGTCCTTCCATTTCCTTTCTGAGGTTAATTCATAAACTAATTTACAGTATTAAGATCCTTTGTGGAGGAAATTCTTACGGGATGAAAACTCCTAAATCTAACATTTTTCATTTTTAGTGAGAAAAACAAAACAAAAAAAATGTGAATAAAAAAATATTTTTTTTCTACAAAAGCATGTAAATGGAAAAAAAGGCTTTCTTTGTGGGAGACCACATCAAAAAAATAAAATAAATTGTTGTTAACCCTATTATCTGTTTTTTTTTTTTTTTGACTTGATGGGAACGGGGGATTAAAAATAAATAAAATTTCTCTTGTTTAGATACAATCTATGACGTAACCCGTCAAACCCTTTAAATGAACTAAATTCATTACTAATTATATTAACTATTTGATCATTAAAAGAGATCATTT
>BSUD01000005.1:126153531-126194436 GCA_033239045.1 Fagopyrum esculentum | reverse complement strand
ATTAAAAGAGATCATTTGTTTCACTTTGTTTGGTGCGATGATTTGGGTACGCTTTGATGTTGTTAGCTTGTTTTGGAAGAATGGTTGAATTTGTTCGTGAGAAGATGTCGATGGTAGGTGATCGAAATTTGAAGGCTTAAAAAAAGAGCCCAAATCTGAGATTTTTACCGGTGGTTCATGAGAGTTGTACTATGCACTACTTCTACATTCAGATTCTCATTCTTTCTCACTTTGCTTGCCTAACACTTCCCTTGGTGGTCCTCCTCCATCGGCTTTTTTTGTGTTTTTTTTCCTCCCTTTTTGCTTGTTATGATTCTCTCATGACGGTTAGTTCGTTTGCCGATTTATTCGGCCTTTCGATCCATTAGACGGTGTGTCGTCTAATGCATCAAACCGTTTTATTTTATCAAAAACAGAAGAAAGACCAGAATGCCTCCATTTTGGCCTTTGACAACGAATAAGTGACGTAACTTCTGCTATTCTCATTGACACACTTGTTGTCAAAAACGAGATGATGAAAGTTCTCCAACTTGGAATCGCAAAAATTAAAATTGAAGGCGACAATCTCACCTTAGTCAATTCAATTAACTAGATCTAGAAACCCCTTGGGAAATCAATCTAAGAAATTCGGTAATATTGACTACTCAAGCCCTACTTTTGTTGCTACCAGCCTACCTTTGCGATGTGAAAGCTCTCATCCCTAAGGAAACCATAAGATGATACACCTACAAAAAAGGTGTGGGACCACCCATGAACAAAAATATATTACAAACTTAAAAAACTCAACTCGTATACAAACTATCGTCTAATTAAACAATCTTTAACTTGATCAACATGTCATCAATACGCACTAAAAAGTCAATATTGTTTTCACGATCGTCACTTATTTTACATTATCATTAAATTGTCTGATCCCGTAAAAATTCTAAGAAAATTCCAATAAAAAACTAATAATAAATTTTGAGGATAAAATTTTGGCTTTTTTCACACTAAATTATACTATATTCTCACCGTAAGATCATTTTCTCTTCTAATAATTCTTTTTTAGCCGTGATAATTTATGACCGAATACGAAACCAAAAGTAGTAATTATACAGTAAGATAATAGTTAGTTTTTGATTGATAATATAAAAAAGGAAGATAAAGTATGATTTAAAAAAAAAAAAAGATAATTATGGATTTTTTTGAGTCAGGTACCGTGCAAACTCTAATTTAGTATATTGTGTAATGGAAATAAAAAAAATTCAATCCATACAACCGTATTAAAAATTAAAAAATATATAAAAAAACTAATGCACCGTTAACTTCATGACATGAAACCAAACTCTAATTTAGTACTATATTGTGCAATGGGAAAAGGATTTCGTGACAAACTTTAAGGGCTCGTTTAGAAGTACAAAGAATCATTCCCGGAAACGGAATGATTCTGAATCAATCAAAAACTATGTTTGGTTAAAGATATTTTAACACATGAAAGTAACCCCTTAATTTCCATTTCCTTTCCTTACCCTTAACCGATTCCATTCCGTTTCCATTCCACCTCTTCAACCAAACGGGCACTAAAATAATTTCTCATAATGAAGATTTATAATAAATATTTATTTTCAAAAATTTTAGTAGCCTAGTAAAGTTTGTTTTCCCTTTGAAGGAAAAGATAGACAAGTATTTTTGATAATGCTATGCGTGCAGTAACCTGATATTTATTAATTCAAATTCAAATTCGAATAGAATACCATAAGTTATTAAGGGTATATTGGTAAAATCGATCAGAAACCCTAGAGGACTATCTATCTATTCTATAAGGGAGATGATATATACACGCCAAAATTTTACTTATCCACGCCAATATATGTGCGCCTTTTGATGTGCATGATCTATGCGCCTCACGATGCGCAGGAAAGCATGCACATCCAAATGTGCACACAACATGAACATCCAAATGTGCACGCCACATGCACATCCAAATGTGCATATCGTATGCATCTCCTAAGGCGTACACAAATATGCACATTAAAAGATGCACAATACTTGCGTCTTATAATGCAAATACATGTAATTTAAAATCGCTAGCGGATCTCGGATATGTTATTATAACGAGCAAAAATCCTGGGCTTGGATATAGTATTGTGCATTTCGTAAAGCGCGCAAGAGTAGGTTTTAAAAATTTGCATTCTATAAATGACGTTGTAAGAAATCGGCGTAACACACAATTTTAAAGACATCAAAACTTGTAAAAGCATTTAGACATTTTACTTAGTCACGCCAAATTTTGTGTCTTTTGATGTGCATGCGTTGATGCGCCTTAGGAGGCACACAAGCGTGCACCTTATGATGTGCATGTAACACTTTTAAATTTAATTTAATTTAATTAATTATATTTTATTGTTAAAATTTAACTAATTTATTATTCATCCATTGTTAGAAAAGATTTAAATTCTCCTATGTTCATTTATTTTTTAATAAAAAAATAGAATAAAGTAAAATCGTGAAATCTTCTACAAGTATTAATTACAACATATAAAATTAATTTATATGTTCATATTAATTCAAATAGATTCAAAATGTTTTAATGATTTACACAATATATATATACCGTAAATCTTAATTAATATTTAAAATTTAAATTTTTTCATGTTCATTTGCTTTTTAATAATGATTTTCACTGGCGATTTGAAGTTACATGTATGCGCATCCTAAGACGCATGTTATATGCACATTTGAATGTGCATGCTTGTGTGCGCTTCCTAAGACGCACGCTTTGTGCACATTTAGTTGTGCATGGTCCGTGCACATTTGGATGTGCATGGTCCGTGCGCCTCACAAGGCGCATGCAATTTGGCGTGTCTAAGTAATTAATTGGCGTGTATTTGGTTTTCGGGATTCTATAATTGTAAAAGAAAAAGATTTTGTGGAGGTCGGTTTGGTACGCCTACGAGTTTTGCCCTAATTGTTCCGTGTCCATATATATACACAAATAAGGGGATCCTTTCTTCCCCATCCCATCCACTCTCTCTTCATTCTCCCATCCCAATCGTTCAAGGAAGGAGGTTCAGTTTCCCCTCGACCTGAAGGTATCCTTTCCTTCTCTCTCCTCCGTCTATCAATTTCTGTCTTGCAATATTTTGATTTCTCTAGCCTCTTCTGAATATGCTGAGTTTGAATCGGATATCGTCAACTATAATTTGATTCATTTTGAATTTTACAATCGATTGATGCGGCACCTACCACCGCCGTGATTGTGCTCTCTTTTTTATCTATTTTCCGTGAAGGATTTGTAATATTTGGTTATGGATGGCTCCAGATCTGCCTTCCCTTTTGACGTGTTCCACATGTTTTCTTTCGGTGTATTGGTTTGGATTGGCTACTTGCCGTATAAATGATTCCAAGTCTAGATCTGTTTATAATTTCTTTGTTCTACGCTCGTTCTTCAGGGGCTCATTGTTTTTAATTTTAGTTTGACTAAATTCTGTATCGGGAGAGGATTTAGATGGATCTTAATGATTCATAAGGTGCAACACCGTCATCTTTCCAAGATATTAGTGTTTATGGCGTTTCATTTTTTTAATATCGGTTGTTTTAAATTGGAATTTATGGCTTCTGAAACTTGATAATCAACATTAGAAGCCGTTAGTCTGGATTGTTTGGGGCAACACTCCGGACAAATATGACGTGTTTTCTTCGTTTTGCTTACTGTGTGAGTGAATATACTGGTGGACATTTGGTATTGATTGGTTCATTGGTCTGATGCAAATTCCAGGCCGTATAAAATGCGTGATGTGCTGGACTGAATTTTTGGTTTGTTATTAAATGTTAGAATGCCTGTCTTCTGATTGGGAGGGTAGCATTAAATTAAATGTTGTTGGATTTATACACTGAATTAACATCCTAACAAACAATATAGCTATCATATGTGAGCTGTTATATCAAGTTATAAAATGTAACATTACACCATTAGTTACATTAGTTGCTGCGCTTTGTTTTGAATTTTTGTACTGTGTTGGATGTCTTGTTGGTTTTTCTTTAACTTTTTGTTTGTAGTTGTTTTTCTTACTGAAGTATTGATGATTAACACGAGTTTTATGTAAATTTGCAGACTACTATTGTCTCACATCCAGGGAATTGGCATTAGCCTAAAACAGTTGCAGGTCAGCAAAGTGGAGTTCGAAGCTTCTTTTATGTCTGAACAATCCTCTCTCTTTTTGACATTGATTGGGTTGCTTGGAGAATATTGTCCTACATCCAGAAAAAAGGACACTCAAACCTTCCAAGAAGTTAGCTGTATGCATATTGAGCCATACGAGGGCTACACTGGTCATATTCAGGGTTGTAAGTTTAGGCAACCATTCCCCTCGACCGCACAAGAAGCTCTTACAGTTGCTGCCTCCTGACCATACTATAGTCTCTACTCTACAAGATGGCTTTGCAGAACATTGGAGCTGGAAATCGCGATGATGCCTTTTACAGGTATAAGATGCCAAGGATGATTACCAAAATTGAGGGCAGAGGAAATGGCATCAAGACCAATGTCGTCAACATGGTGGAGATCGCAAAAGCCTTAGCAAGGCCAGCTTCCTACACTACAAAGTACTTTGGTTGTGAGCTTGGAGCACAGTCCAAGTTTGATGAAAAAACTGGGACTTCTCATGTCAATGGGGCCCATGACACTGCCAAACTAGCTGCTCTCCTTGAGAACTTCATCAAGAAATACGTCCAATGCTATGGTTGTGGTAATCCTGAGACAGAGATCATCATAACCAAGAGCCAGATGTTACAACTCAAGTGTGCTGCTTGTGGGTTTGTATCTGATGTTGATATGAGGGACAAACTTACAACTTTCATCCTCAAGAACCCTCCAGAGGCGAAGAAAGGGGGCAAGGACAAGAAGGCTATGAGGAGGGCTGAGAAGGAGAGGCTGAAAGAAGGGGAAGCTGCTGATGAAGAACTGAAGAAGGTAAAGAAAGAGGCAATAAAGAAGAAATCCTCCAAAGAAGGTGCATCTAAGACCAGTTCTAAGAAGAAGGCTCATGGGTCTGATGAGGATCGCTCGCCTACTGGAAGCCAGGAAGATGATAATGAACAAGCAGTGAATGATGAGGATGAAGATGATGATGTCCAGTGGCAGACTGATACATCTTTGGAGGCAGCCCGACAAAGGATACAAGAGCAATTGAGTGCTGTCACTTCTGAAATGGTCATGCTTACAACCGAAGAGAAACCAGCTTCAGGAAAGAAGTCTCCCGACCATGGACAAGCTTCAGAGCTTAAACAGAAGCATTCTAATGGCGGAACCCATACCATAACTCTATCTCCTCACGAGAAGCTCGTGGCTGAACTGAAATCCATTCTGGAGAAATGTGCCTCGGCAAAACAGTTAAAGACCGAACTGGAATCCATCTCTGGTAACCAGCAGGAGATTGCAGACGCTTTGTTCGAGGCTTTATTTGATAGAGTGGAGAAGGGCACTTTTGACAAGCAGGTGACCAAGAAGAAGAGCTACATTGCGTGTATCTTACAGGAGGAGGGATCCCAGTCTGTTGTGCTCCATGCTATAGAGTCATTCTGTCTTGGGAAAGCGGCAAGCGCAGATGCTGTGAAGGAGGTGGCATTGGCCATCAAGGCGCTGTATGATGCCGATCTGTTAGAGGAAGAATATATTGTCAAGTGGTTCGAGGAGGGTCGTGTTGGCGAACACAAGAGCTCACCAATTTGGAAGAATGTCAAGCCTTTTGTGGAGTGGCTTCAGAGTGCAGAGTCTGAATCTGAAGAAGAGTAAGGAGATTGAGTGGTTTGCGTATTTGCAAAGAACCCCTCGCATGTTGTGTCGTCCTTCTATCTTTTATTGAAGTACTGAATAAGCCACCTATGCATTGTTTTGTTATGATTTGTTTTTTCGGTTGCTGTTGCTTTCTTGTTGTCATTGTGTATGCAGTGGGAGTTTGAACTCTCAATACACTCTTTCTTGTCTACGTGTGCTTTGATAGATGCTGAATTATGAAGGGGTTCTTTTATAATTGTTCTATTCAATGCTATTCTTCCGTTTTTTCCACTTTTTGTTGCGGATGATAGATATACCGGCAAAAATCGTTATTACTAACCTAAACTACGCACGCAAACTGCGTAATTTTATTTTCAACTCCAGAATGTAACTACGCAAGGCAAAGCTGATAGGAGCCGATTAACTACGTTATCGCTGATAGGAGCCGATTAACTACGTTATCGCTGATAGGAGCCGATTAACTACGTTATCATTAGCTAGTTGTGCAGTTTTTAAAAAAAATTCTTCACCGGCTCAGAAAAACTACGCACTCGTAGGTGTGGTTACCAATAACGATTTTTGTCGTTACGTCTAAAATTCCCGTTTTACAAAGTTAAAAGTCAGGTTGTTTCACATTAAAGTATGCTTAGTGGTGGGCATAGAAAAAACTATTTGTCCCTGTGCGTCTTTTTATTTTTTTCATCTAGTTAGACTCATTTTGTATATAATAAAGTTTTTTTTTTTTAAATAATCATATCCCACCAAAAACTATCCGGCATGTCCCTGGACGCCGTTAGTAATATCCGATGGCCAAGAAAGATCAAAATTATGCAAATGACGAAAGAAAACCTGCAAAATTACTGATTTTATCCAAAATTATACTAATCGGAAAAACTACCCAAATAAGCTCTATTTAGCAATATAAACATGAAAACATAAGATTAAGTCCATAATATTTACAAAATCATAGGTGATTAGATAAATAAATGCTAAAAGAAGTTTATGAGAGAGTTTAAAGAAGGATGTTCTAGTGTTTTCCAGTTTTAGGTCGAGAAGGTCTTGCAAGAGCAAGGTGGCGGCGGCGGAACGACGGTGGTCGTGCGACGGGAAGGTTTTTGTTCAACGGGTGGATCCGGGAAGAGGTGAGCTAGGCGGTGTGAGAGAGGGAGAGGTTTGAGGGATTAGGGTAGATGGTAATAGAGCACAACTCTGATGAAAATGAAGAGAGACGGAAAAAAAAAGATTTTTTTACATACCTCTTTATAGGACAAATTTTGTTTATAGGGAAATTTGATCTTGGATCTTCATGGTAGCATTTCACCCTTTGTCCATTAAATTGAATTGGTCTCCATTTTTATATTTGATATGATTACTCCATGGGGTAAATATGTTCCACTTCGTATGGTTCACTCCATCTGGATTTAAGTTTTTTTTGAAAAAAAGACAAAGTCGAGAATTAAATAACAAGACTTTATCACCCTTTCTTACCTCTTTAGGGGAAATCTTCCTATCATGTCACTCTTGGTGTGTTCTTTGTATATATTGACATTCTCATAGGAGGACAAACTTAGCTCTTCTAGTCCAAAATGTCTAGCATTCTCTTTTTTCGAGCATTATTGAAATTTTAATTTAATGTTTTGTGTTGGTCAAAGAGCGCAGTGTTCCATTTTTAAGGGGAGATGACATGCTTTCCCGTAGACGAGTTTATAAGGGTAACAACCATGTTTTTTGAGAGACCTTGTGACCGCGCCTCGCCATGCCCGCAGTCGTGGCACCGCAAGTGCGGCTATGATGGGCCGCAGTCGCGGCCTAACAGAGGGAATACCGACTTTTTAGTTGACTTCCTTTCTTTTGCTTCCTTTCTAAGTTTTCTATACCTATTTCGTCTTAAGGGTTTTGAGAACCACTCCACACCTTCTTTCTTCTTTTCTCTCAGGTTCATCTTTTCTTCCCTTTCTCTCTTCGTTGTTCTTCTTTGATTCTCCTTCCAAGTAAAGTTGATGATGATGGATTTTGTGATATTGTGAGTTGTGGCAAGGTAGTAACAACCAAGCTTTCCTTCTGCATATCAAAGAAGTGTGGTAAGCCACCTTTTCTTTTCCTTTCCCATGCTCTTCTTCTTCTTGTTCTTCTTCTCCTCCTCCTCCTCCTTCCATGTTTATGCATCCAACAAGGAAAACCTTGTTGTCTTTGTGACCTTTGGGTGTTTGATGTGTATGTGTTGGTGAATCCAAGGTTGCCTTTCAAATCCTCAAAAGAGGAGCGAAGTGAGCGAGTGAAGAATCTGTCGAAAGCAAAGAAAGAGTTGTGCTTTGTTGGATAAATGCATCCGCGCTTGACCCTTGCTGGCCCCGCATCTTCGGCATTGTCGCCGCTCTCGCGCATGTGACAACCGCATTCGTAGGGTCTGTATCTTATTGCCGCCCATGTGCCTTTCCTTGCCCACGATTGCGCCTTTCAAAGCATACTAAGTCCTTTGGTATGATATCTTTTCCTCTTGTCCTTGTGGCTTCGTAGTGGGATCATGTTAGATTAGATACGAAATTTGATGATGGAATGATATTGTGGATTGAGTGTCTTAGGCGGCTTTGAGGATTTTATGAGAATATTGAGAATGGTTTTGATGTGTATGATCTTGCGAGGATCTTTAAAGCTAGAAGTTAGAATCTTATAGCATTTTATTCAATGGTTGATATGTGTGCCTTGATTTATCAAGCATGAAGTATATTCCTGTGGAAATCTGAGAGTTGATTGATAGCTGAGATTGTCTTGTGGCAGGTAAGGCCTTGGGACTTAGTTGCGTTCATATATTGGATGAGTACATGCGTGGTATTTGTTATATACATTATAACACATTATAGGTTGATTATCACCAACGTATTGTGAGAGCCTTAGTCTTTTAGGGACCCCACACTTGCGCCTCAGCTGAGCCGCAAGTGCGGAGCCGCCCCTGCGGCCCTGGGGACCCGCCCCGCGGCTTAGGCGGTCTCAAACCACTTTCTTTGACTCTTTGACCCGTGCTTTTTTCTTTACTTCCTACTTAAGCTTTCTTCGTTCCCCTATGATGAGGGTTTTCATTTCCTCTCCAGACTTTCTCTCTTCCTCACGTCCTCCATCTTCTTCTTCTTCTTCTTCTTCTTGTTTTGAATTTAAATGTGAAGCTTGATGATTGAGTGTTTGATGTTGTTGTTGATGATGATGAGGCATGCTGTGTTTTGGGCTCCTTGTTGAGTGTTGAGACGTAGTCCCTCTGTTTAGTTCAGCAGTGGTAAGATCCCTCTTCTTTCTTTCTTTCTTTCTTTCTTCCTTTCCTTCATTTCCTTAGTTTGATTCCCACAAGCTTGATCTTGTGTACAAATTCCTGGACAATTGATGTTTATATATGTATATATGTTTATATATGCATAAAATCTCATTCTGCACAGTTGGATGCCCCTGCGCCTTGACAATGCTGCCCCCGCGACATAAGGAGTTTCACCGCCTCCGCGGCTGAGAGCCACGACCCCTGTGGCGTCACCGCTAATGCGCCTTGTTGCTTCTACTGGTTGGTTTGTCCAAGACATACCAAGTGTGGTATGTGTCTTTCCTTTCCTTTGTCCTTAGCTTGAGAGTGAGACTAGCCTAGTGTTGTTTAGGTTGAGCTTGATGAGGTATATGTTGAGGTTATGTCATAGGCATTTGCGAGTTATGCTGAGTTATTAAGGATTGGTTATGGGTTACGTTTGGGTATGATCATAGGGTGTAGGAGTTGGAATCTCCTAACCTTGGATAGTGTTTGATTATGTGTGTGCATTGCTGATGTAGGCACTGATCGTTTCCTCGAGGGGAAACTGTGACCACATGGTTCGGGTTTACTTTGTGACAGGTAAGTCCTTCAGGCTTACTTTGTGAGATGTTATGAGTTTGGATGATTGTGATAGTGGTGTTTGTGCATTTGAATGTTGCGTTGATAACCTAACCGGACTAGGACGACCATTTCTTATACATTAAATGACCCAAGTGTATTATAACGGGTCGTGACCACTTGCATGTAGCTTCCGAGAGTGTGGAGGTGCTTTGCGACCAGTCCACCAGGAGGGGAGGCTTGATTCCCTATTTCAAAAGTGGGGGGGGGGGTTAAAGGGGACAGAGGCGAGGTTCAAGGTGCTCCTCGTGTTACAAAATAAGTTGAGTTAATAATGGTATAACGTAATGAAGATAATAAACAATTTTGATGTGAGCATTGCATATTGTGATGTGATGATGTGTTTATATGTGCTATCACTTTTATTCTTATTCATGATCAGTTAGCTAACGGTTTTATACCGTGTTGTAGATATTTTGCAGGATAAGAAGACTACAGAGTGAGATAGATGGGTGATCAGCCCGGGCTTCCGTATTTGGTTTTATATACCTTTTGATGTATGATTATACGGTTTTACGTATTTGGTTTTATATTTATTTGTGTCTTATTGTAAGATCCAGTGAACTTGTTATCAGGCTAGGTCAGGATCCATTGTGAGATCCTAGCCCATAGAGCCCCGAGTCCCACGGACTTGGGGTGTTACACGTATGTTTGGCCCACTGGTTCGGGTGGTGACACCTTGCTCAGTTCTCCCAAGAGAGTCTGAGGGATTCTCTAGGGCTTGGTCAAACCTGGTAAACGGGAAGGGTATTGATCCACTCCACATAGTTTATGGATGAGTACGCCTAACCACTCTAGATGGTAAAAGAAACAGAGGCGAGAGTCGTAGACTTCTTGTGTCACAACCATAAATGGATTATGAGTGTATGACCTTATGAAAGATCATTAAAAGAGAAATATGTGATAACATGCTTGGTGTGTTACTGTACTTCTTATGTGTGTTTGTGCTTATGTATTACTTTTATATATGAATAGTTGGTTAACGGTTTATACATTGGTTGTAGATGTTTTGCAGGATAAGAAGGTTGTAGAGTGATCTGGTGGGAGTGATCAGTGGGGGGTTCCCATACATGTTAGGATAAGATACGGCTTTCGTATGTACAAATACATAGTTGTATAGTTTTGATGCTCGACTGTGAGTTTTGTATGCATTTGAGTTTATGATATTTCAGTTTTATCTATGTTGGTTTTATATTTATTTATGTCTTAGTTTCAAGATCAGGTGAACTTGTTGTCAAGCTAAGGGTCATGACCTATTGTGAGGTCCTAGCCCGTATCATCCCGAGTCTTGAGGATTTGGGGTGTTACAACCATGGTATCAGAGCCTTATGTTGACAACAATGACATTCTTTATCTTCTAGAAAGGCCGAATAGATAAATAAACGGAACCCGATATGGGTCTGAGTTTTCAAAAGGAATTTCGTTTTAAACAATGTACATAGTCGGTCTAGGATCGAATGTACGGTAAATCATCACTCCTTCCCCGGATCTCAATAGCCTAGTTTGTATGTTGGAATGTAGTTATTATTTTGGATTTGATTAATAGTATTAGTTGGCCTTATGCGTTAGTTATTCTTATACCACAAATGACTCGTACTAGAGCGACATTTGTTGTAGGACGAGGTAGAGGTAGACGACCTCTTCCTCATGTAGTCCTAGAACGCGTACGAGCTAATAGACCTTCGATAGCGAGAGGTTGGGGTCGAGTCCCCATTGCTGATCCAAAGGCGGGAGTCAAATACAAGAAGATTGCTGAGAGTGTAGTTCCCGAGGTTGGGAATTTGATGACAATTAGACCAGGAGCTCAGACGGTACATCCAAATGAGACAGATCGTGTCTCGATGGGAGCTTCTGAGTTCAGAGAGTATGTCCGCCAAGTGGAGGAGGCAGCTAGGGCATGTAGAAGTGCCTTAGATCCACCGGCATTTGTGAGATCAGTTGAGGTATCACAGGGAGCAACACATGTTCTAGCTGCACTAGTACGAGGAGATGTGGTTGCCGAGGCTCAAGAGGAGCGAAAGGCACCAAGATCGGATTCCTTATTGAAAACTTTTCATCAGATGAGAGTACCCCCTTTCGATGGAAAGGTGGGATTAGAGTTAGAGCATTGGATAGAGCATGTGGATACATCACTGGAGTCGATCCGATGCCCTAAGGATAGGCGAGTAGAGTTGATGTAGACTCAGTTCAAAGACCTGACACAATATTGGTGGAGGACCATCCACAGTCGGGTCACCAATATGACCATATGAGGAATCTCATCCGGGAGCGTTTCTACCCTGCCGCATTGAAGAGGGAGAAGCTGCAGGATTTTGTGCAGGTTGGGTTTGAGTATGTTCTTGTATCCGAGGCGATCAAGAAGTTCCAGGAGGAGTTAGCACTGATGGGTCCAGCTGCACCTCCAAAGGACCAACATGTATAATTGTTCTCCCGCATACTAAGGGAGGGTACCTGTGCGTATCTAGTGGGTTTTCAATGTGACTCCCTGATAGAATATCAAGATCGAGCCTCAGCATATGAGAGAGTTCGATCAGTCCACAAAAGGGCTACTCAATTAGGAGAGTCTGAGAAGAGACAAATGACGAAACATGGCAATGTTGGTGCTGAAGCGTCAGGTTACGGGAGGAGCTAGACATTGAGGCGCCCGAATTACCCATCGTCCGCACAAGCTTCTGATAGGGAACGACAATGTTTCAAATGCGGAGGTTATGGACACATGCGGGCCGAGTGCCCGAGGTCACTAGTGACTTGCTTCACTTGTGGCAAGTCAGGTCACCGAGCTACTTTTTGTCGTTAGGGAAAGGCCCCTTAACAACAAGGTTCTTCCTCTGTTAGCACTGTAGGAGGTGGACAGAGACCACCTCAATACCAGGCTCAGGGATAACAACAACGGGTCCCATATCATCTTCCTACTCAAGCCTCTGCACTAGGGCCGAGTAGAGGCAAAGGACGTGGTGGTAGCACCGTTGACACGAGAGGTGCTCAGGTTAGATTATTCGAGCCGAGGAGCGTTCGTGAGCCGGCAGTGCCAGCGATTACAAGTATCATTCAGAATAATAGTTTACCTGTTAGAGTGCTTTTTGATATGGGTGTTACACACTCATTTATTTCCTAGGCATGTGTTGATAGATTGGCCTTAGATAAATTAGAGGAGAGACCCTTTATTATAGGGTTACCCGATGGGGGTAAGGTTAGTATTACTCGAGAGATTCATGATTGTCCATTCGTTTGGGAAATTGTGATTGGTTAGTAAACTTCCTTGTCATGTACTTAGTACATGAAGAAGTCATCTTAGGGATGAATTGGATGAACCGACATGGTGCGGTTTTAGACATCGGTAAGAGGACCGTGACGGTCACTACCAAACCAGGTCAAATAGAGATATTCCAAGGTTGGGACTTCGGAAAGACCATTACTATGATTACTATCATTAGTATAGTTCGAGCTGCGAGACTGATTGGACAGGTTGTGAGGCTTTCTGGTGTTATGCCATGAAGGAAGGTGAGAGTCCGACATTGGAGGATATCCCGTCGTGTGCGAGTTTATTGATGTATTTGACGAGCCATCCAACTTACCACCACAGAGGAGCATATATTTCGGTATTGAATTGGAGCCTGAGACGAGACCGATCTCGAAGGCACCCTAACGTATGACGCCTATCGAGTTGCTAAAATTGAAGAAGCAACTCGAGGAGTTAGCAAAGAAGGGCTTTATTCGCCCTAGCATTTCCCCATGGGGTGCATCGGTACTTTTGGTGAGGATAAAGGATGGATCGATGAGGTTGTGCATCGACTATCGAGAGTTGAACAAGATGACCATCAAGAACAAGTACCTGTTGCCCCGCATTGACGACTTGCTAGATCAACTAGCTATTGTGGTTTCTAGGATAGCTCTGAGGTCCGGATATCACCAGTTGAGGGTGAGAGAGCAGGATGTGCCTAAGACGGCATTCGGACTAGGTATGGACACTACGAGTTTGTAGTGAGAGAGCATGATATCACTAGTTAAGAAAATAATAAAATAAGATCGATCTTCTTAGAAGATCGATCTTATTTTATTATTTTCTTATAACAAAATCATATCTTATTCTAAATAAGATATAATTATGCATGTTAGGTTAAAAAGCCCATAAGGCCAATCCACACACTATAAATAGAGAGATCATGCCTCTTATTTTCTCAACTTGGAATATACATTTTTGTTTAACACATTGTGTTATCTTTGCGGTGTCTAACATCGTCTCCACGTGAAGAGCAACCTGATTAAGAGACGTCTTGCTCGCAACTTGCTTGGACTTGTTTGAGTGTGTTCTACTTGCCACGATCGAGCATGATGCTTCATCTAGTCACATGCAATCATCTAGGTGCGCTAGGATTCTCACAAACACTGTGTTTGATTGTAACGGAAGGGTTCTACAGAATTTCGCTGGTTGTGTATTTGGGCAATCCTCCCGATCGTGTCCTTTGGTGCTTCTAGGTCGTTGCTTAGGGTTCGACCTTGATCTATCCATATATCGATTCATACCACCATCGGATCACCCTATTTCCATATCTCTTTTTATTTTTCGTATTTCTATTGAGTCTTTTAGGTGTCGAAAGATCGGGTCAAACTACACGGACGAATACCCGTATCGGTAGGTGATAAAAACATTGTTATACTTGCTAACCAGCGTACAATTAAGTTTTAAACTAACGACCATGTTTATATTGTTTAACAGTGGCACTTTACATCAGTGTGAACTCATTTTTATTAGTAACAATCGTAATTATTGTTATTTATATTATATAACAATCATGCATATATATTACACAAGTTCGTGCTAACGTCTTTACCAAAAAAAAAAAAAAAGTTCGTGCTAACGTTAAAAATAACAACCGTGCATACTGATATTTATATTGGATAACGATTGTGCATGTATAAATCTATCCAAATATAAAAACGTATTTAATTAGTATACAAAAAAAAGAATGAATCATGAACGCGTTGATTGTATTCAATCACGTGGTTGATATTTGTTCATCTATATACATATATTAAAGCAGAAACGTTTACTTCAACGTGGTTCATCCTAACAAAAAAATATGTCACATGTCATTTTCTTAGAATTTTAGTTTTTTTAAATAATATATATAGTTACCATATTTTAATTATCCTATTATAGAACTTATATTTATCTACTTACCAAACATATATGTATATATACTATTAGTGTTAAAATATATATCTATATACTAATAATAAAGTATAAGCCTTTAATGCCATATGTTTTTATTTTCGTTCTTTTTGTCAATGCAATTTAAAACGCACTCTCATTTAAAAAAATTTAATTAAGAAATTATATAAACTAACGATACATATATATATATATATATATATGTATATATATATATACTAGTATTATAAAAAACCTTAATTACATAAACCATGGTTCCATATATTTTTATATTACGGGTCGTGTTAACGTTCAGTTTCATTTAATACCTTTTTTTTATCAAGAACATGTAAACTATCATTTATTTAAAAATATTCCTTTCTGTTTTTATTATCTTTTACTCTCCCTTATAATATTATCTTCCAACTTAATTTAATTAATAATTAGATTTGTTTTACAATTTATTAAAGCTAATCCCGCACACGGTGCGGGTATTAGACTAGTATTTCTTACTACAAAACATGTTCTCACCTTATTTCCCCTTTCTCTATTTATATATACAATCACCGCGCAATAAAGGTGAAAAGTCTCTTGCTTAAAATAGAGGAGGATTGACGAACATCTTAAGAATCTACATAGGAAGAAATAGAAAAATTAGCGTGTTTTTTGTTATTATTGCATTTTTTTTAAAAAAAAATAGATCGTTAATCAATTGTTTAAAATTGAAGTGTTTAGGCCATAATATTGTTTAAATTGTAGAGTTCTCCGGTCGTATAATAAAAATGTGACAGGCTAAATGAGATTTTACTTGAATAAAACATAATTCATTTCACCGAATAAATGTTTAATGTAAAGTTAAAATTCATATGATAAAAAAAAAAATCAATTATACCGTTTTTTCATATTCATACAATAAAAACGTAGTGGTTGTTGTAGGAGTCCAAGGTATTGAATAGTAATTAGTCGATTCTAGTTTCCAATTTGTGGTGTGTATTGCAAATTGCAGTTAAGTTAAAATGAATGTTATAGGAAGAGTGATTTTAGAGCGACTTGTGCATAACCTCCCTATCTCACGCAGTCACGCCTGTTTGTTTGCAAATTCTACGCTTCCTGACCCTCCTTCACTACCTAGTAGCAAATATCGGAGGAACCGAAACCAAACCAAACCAAAGAATTATGACAGAAATATATTTGACACACAAACCCTAGCCTCTCTATTCATTCCTTTTCCTTCCGTTTCCTCACTCTCTGTTACAAGATATCTGACAATGGCGGCCGATTGCCACCCCGTTCACGGAACCACTCACCAGCATCAGTTTCTCCGTCAGCTCGACCCTCCCATCTGGAAGGCATGCGCTGGAACCTCTGTCCAGATCCCGGAGATCAACTCTAGGGTTTACTACTTCCCCCAGGGTCATATGGAACAATCTTCATCCCCCAAATCTGCCATCTCCTCTTCCCGTTTTCATCTTCCTCCTAGGTCATTCCTATGTCGTGTTCTCCAGGTTCACTTCCTCGCCGATCCTGACACTGACGAGGTCTACGCCAGGATCCGGCTCGAGCCACTTCGCAGCAACGATGTCCTCCCTGCCAAGCGACCTGCTCACTTTCCCCCGACTTCCTCCATGTCGGGATTTGGTCTTGTGTCGGGAGATGATGGTGCTAGGAAGGATGATCCCGATCGCGCCTTGGTCGTCTCCTTCTCTAAGATTCTCACGCCGTCGGATGCGAACAACGGAGGTGGATTCTCGGTTCCGAGGTTCTGCGCCGATTCGGTC
Organism: Fagopyrum esculentum; assembly: GCA_033239045.1. NCBI lineage: Eukaryota > Viridiplantae > Streptophyta > Magnoliopsida > Caryophyllales > Polygonaceae > Fagopyrum > Fagopyrum esculentum. The sequence goes on along the minus strand of BSUD01000005.1, from coordinate 126,177,847 downwards.
TTCCCGCCGCTCGATTTTTCGGATAATCCGCCTGTTCAGAACGTGAACATCACCGACGTGCGAGGCGAGATCTGGACCTTCCGCCACATCTACCGTGGAACGCCAAGGAGGCATCTGTTGACCACCGGATGGGGCAAGTACGTCAATAGCAAGAAGCTCATAGCAGGAGATTCTGTTGTTTTCATGAGGTATAAGAAGACTGGGAAGCTATTTATTGGGATTAGGAGATCTGTCAAGTTGAATTCGGCCGTTGATATGTCCAGGTGGGCCTCGCAGTACTTGGCTGCGAGTTTTCCAGGGAGGATGAAGGGGGAGGAAGGTGGCCTTGATGGCGGAGAAGGAGAGTGTGGTTTTAAGAGAAATGTGAAAGGGAAGGTGCCACCAGAATCAGTGGTGGAGGCCGTGGAGCTGGCTGCAAATGACATGCCATTTGAGGTGATTTACTACCCAAAGGCAGCGTCAAGGGAATTTGTGGTGGCTGCGGAGAAGGTGGATGCGGCCATGGGAGTCTATTGGGCAACTGGTATGAGGATTAAGATGGCTGTGGAGACTGAGGATTCTTCCCGGATGACTTGGTCTCAAGGCACTGTATCTTCTGTGGCCGGGCCTGATTGTGGCTCAGGGCAGATATCTCCATGGGGGATGCTTCAGGTATATGATTTTGCTTGTTAAATTGCTGTCTGCAATTGGAATTTGTGAAATTTCAATCTAGTTTGAAGCTTACTTGGCTCACTTTCATAGTATATGTCTACGTTCTCTTTAGTTTGTGGCAAATGTTTTGTGTCATGTTTAACTATTTAAGACTAGTTCAGTGTTTGGTTGGATTACATTATGGAGAGAAAACTAAATCAGTAGAAAGGGAAGGGAAATGAAAATAAATCTTGCACTCATTTCTACATGTCAATCAATACAAAGAAGGGAATAGTTCTTATGTTTATTCTTGTAAGCTTAGACAGGCTTAGATAATCTTTTGGAACGGGAGGAACTTGATGACAAGAAAGAGAGATTATAAAACATTGGAATTCTTACAATAAACATCAATGATCTTTGAGGAAAGAAATAAAACTAACTCAGTGGTCTCTATATCTATTCAAGCTTGAATTTATCATAGATTGCACAAAGATTTTAGCCCCTTCCTTATCCCGAACCCTCTGTACCGTACATAAGATATTACACAGACAAGCAATTGGTTTCTCTCGTATTGTCATGCTATATTTTCTTATTTTTAGTTTTCTAGTTAATTAAGCTGCCTCAAAGTTCTTGCCCTTACTGCTATGCATGTAAAATTCAATCCTTGTGCTACACATGCATCTGATGATAGAGTAATTTACCAAAAGTCATCCGGTGTACTTGAAATTGCTGAAAACCACCCAATAAAAGCATTCTGCTCCCAAGTCCCAATCAACCACCGATCCCTGATCTGCTGTTTTGTAAATAGGGTCCACTAATCTGTAATAATTCTTTCCAACAAAATCAAACCTTATTTCCCCATATTTCAAACCTAAAATAATAAAAACCTCAAAAATTATACCCAAAATATATACATAATAATATACCATTTCAATCCTAAATATTTTACTAAGTAAATTATACAGAACCACCTCTTATTCATCCCTTTTTCACGTAAGTACCTAATACATTTTTCTTTTCATCTAACCACCTCATGTTTATAAATGTTAACAATTATCACCTTGTTTATTTTCCGTCTAGTTTTCATCCAAATTTGGTGGGCCCCACCAAAAAACCCATTAATTTTGGAAAAAGTTGTTTTCTACTAAAAAAGAATAGAAACTCTAAGAATAAGCTACAAAATTAAAATGAATTGAAGAAAAAATGAAGAATAACTCACGATCAAAATTGATCTGAATCATTTGATTCAGATCTATCCTTACTCAAGCTCATTTTCTTGATTAGTAAATACAATTGAACATCTTCGATTCATCAATAGTCTATCATATTCCAACCTACACCTCCCATCCCATACCCGGTACTTTGTTCCTTCCAGTATTTTGGTTTCAACCAGCCACCTCTCCCCCCACCCCCACCCCCACGGAATCACATTTCCACAATTACTATGTATTATCTGCAAAAATCAAAACATAAGGAGAAAATAAGAGGTGCTAAAGGAAGCAAGAAGAAAATACAGCTCTTAACTCAAACAATATCTAACGACAACAAAATACAAATAAATCCTATAACTTCTAACAACCAAAATAAGGATAGATCTGAATCAAATTAGCAGAAATGTTATATTCAACTTTACGATCTCAACCCCAGATCCAAACTCCTATCAACGGGGAAGTCAAACGTGATCAATCAATTAAACAGTAGGAAGCGGGTGAACTACACTAAGTATATGTTCTCAATTGAATCTAGGTTTCTTCTTCCTCCATGGCTTCTTGAAGGGTTATTAACTTCCCTCCTTCGATCTTCATTTTGCCGATCCTCTCCCAAGCCATCAGTGTCCTCCCGTAGTCCATCATATACTCTCACCTCCTAAATCCCGTGGTTGACTATGCAACCTCCTCAGCTGTTAAGAATTCGTCTGTCCGACGCTCCGACAAAGGTCCCAAGTGGAGGCATAGGAGTGGAATGATACGCATTCGCCCAATTCCACCGGTTCTTCAAGCTTGCCAACCCTTATTTGATTGCAGCCTAATTTCATTCAAGCAGTTCTTCACACAAGATTTTCCAGCAATTTTGCAACAAATTGGATAAGGTTTTTGTGTTTGACTCTATTACAAAAAAATAATCATTTTTGGATATTTTCATATTCTCTGTAGCATAAATATTTTATTTTCAAACTTAATATTTTTCGGTTAGGGCCCGTCAAATTACTTGAAAATGATCAAGTGGTTGGTTCTTAACAAAATATAAATTACTGTACTTTATAATTTAACGGAAACCCTTCTACCATTCATTTGTTGACATTTTGAGGATAATTATTATTATTTATTAGTCATTGTTAGTACTCAATTTTGAATGTCTAAAATAACTTCTTGGACGGATAAGTAATGTAATAAAATATATGTTGCTTCCTCAAAATGTTAACTTATGGATGGTAGAAGGGTATGTTTAGGAAAATTATAAAGCTCAGGGGCACCATCCGGGAAAGTCTAAAGTACAGGGACACCATCCGGAATTTCCTATTCATAAATTAGCATTTTTTATAGAGTAACATGACATTTGAAAAAGGAAACTAAATTATGCAAAGCTTGGGAAACCCCAACATCGTCCACCAAAGTCGTGGCAGACCACCCTTCTTCCCTAGGTAGTGTTTCAGTGGTTGGCACCGTCGAATCCCAGGCTAGTATCCATGGCGAGTTTCCTGGAATCTAGAGGCCCCACCATTCCACGGGTGAAGGAGGGAAGCTCAAGCAATCACAGTGCTGTTGCTAGAGCATAATGATGAAGCTTAACAAGCTAGGGTCACCAACGACATTGCAGCCCCTAAATGCCATCTCCACCTCCGCACTAGGCAACAACTTCAAGTAGATTAATTAAATTGATCCACATCTTGTCAAATTGGCTGACTTTAATGCTTAATTAGGGCCATTAGGTTTATTATAGTGGAATATATTGATTATTATGGTTAATTTGTGTGTTTTCCTGGAAAAAATTGATAAAACCCTTATTATGGTTTGCAAATGAAACCCTAGTCCCTAGGTTATTGTTGACAATGCTGCTTCACTGGCAAGTCAATGCGGTGCCGTGGTGGTGGACTGTGCCAACTGTCGTTTAGGCATGGTGATACTGTTGACCGGTGCTCGTAATTTAATAGTTGGAGATCTTCTTAATTGAATTGTACGAGTTGGGTTTCATTTTGGAAGAACTTTTTCAATAGATAAGGAGTTCCATTTTTGTCAATGGATTTCAATTGGCGCTTAGGGTTTTGTAATAACAAAAGAACTTCAATTGACTTTTTTCTACCCATGTTTTCTAATGAAATATGAAAGGAACTTATCCAATTGTGCTTTTGCAGATTTGCTTCTGTTTTTATTTTTCCTTTCTTTACATTATTTCATCGATTGTATTAATATACATTAAAACAAAACTTGGGTGAGGTAGAAGGTAGGGATCACATTTACCAGATAGTTAACATGACATGGAGAGGGGTGGTTGATTGTGAACCAAAATGCTTCTTTTAAGGGTTGTTTAGGAAATTTCAAGTATAATGGGTGGTTTTCAGCAAATGGGGTATTTGATGGGTGGTTTTGGTAATTTACTCTTGATATACATAATAATTCTTGTGTGGAAGAGAAGGCGAGGAGCTTTATTAGGGATGCAGGTAGTAAGCTCTGATGGAAGACATTAGTTGGCACTTGATCATGTAAATGTAAGCATTTATCAGTTATAGAGTCCCTTCTAAGTTTATCATCTGCCATCTGGAAAGGGCATAATATAATTCTTTTATTTGGTGCTGTCTTCTCTGGTGCAAACTTGGTGGCTAGTGTACCAGAAAAGATTGTTTGTTACCTGCTGACTGTGATCATAACAAACTATACTAGCATTGATATTCTCACTCAAGGATCTTGATTGTTGTAATTGACATATTTTGCCTTTTTTGGTGTTGTTTGTATGCACCCATTATTCTTTTCTTTATTATTTGCTCGATTTTTCCTTTTAAAATGTATAGCTGAGCGGTTATTTGGAACGATTAAACTCCACAGGTTGCATGGGATGAACCTGAGGTTCTGGAGAAAGTGAAGAGAGTTAGCCCTTGGCAAGTTGAACTTGTGTCGCCAACGCAGCCCATTGATGTTGCATTCCCCGCAGCCAAACGGTTGAGGCTTCCTCAAAATCATGATTTCTTGACCGATGGGGAGGCATATTTCTCATTACCTCGCATGGGTTTCAGTAATTCAATGATGGAGCACCTCAGCTCGTCATATATGAATTACAACACTTTTCCTGCTGGCATGCAGGGAGCCAGGCAAGATACCTTCTCTATTGCTAGTTTTGCTAATATCATTAGCAATGGAACTCGTCATCCATTTCATGCTGGCCATGTGGACAATAATCTAGTTCAAAAGGCAGAAACTGTATCAACTGATTTGAGTATAGGGAGCCCACAGTCTGATATCATCTCTCCAGATAGCTCGAGCAGTATCCTATCCTGTAGTCCAGATTTCACTGGACTAAAGGTGGGACATTCTACACCCAAAGCGGGTATAACTTCAATTCAACTGTTCGGTATGACTATTCAGAAGGACCGTTCTGTGGAATATGAAAATCACGTTGGTGGTTCTAGACAATATTGTGCTAACAAAGCTGGCAAAGAAAATGAAGGGTTGAGAAATCAGCTGGACCTTGGTTTATCTGATCCTTGTATGAAACTGCTTGATAGGATTGGTCTTCCATGTCCCACTTCTTCTGCAGTTGAAGCATGTGCTTTATCAATGGCAAGCTGACTTGGTGTCTTCCTGTATTTTGCAGTTAAAATCTGTACAGGTATGTTGGTTGTTGTTTAGGTTTGTGATCATATTTTTTATTGATTTTTAAAATTGATGTGTTTCCCCTTATGGATTTAAAAATGTTTGTGGCACTCGGTGGAAGCCAAGAACTATATAACAGATGCATTGTTGCTCTACTGTATGAGTTACTTTTTTCGAAAAAATAATTAAAATCTGCAAACAATTGGACATAGACAAAAATTCATCAAAACAAAAACGAAAACTAGCTTAGTGGATAAACAATAATGATTCATATTGTGTTTGTATTATATTGAGTCTATAGAGTTCAAGATTATTTTGGTGTATGTGGAATGAATATATTATTTTGAATCATTATTTCTTTTGATATTCACCATATTTGTCCTGAAAGGTTATTATCGGCACTTGAGTTTGCTTTATTCAAGTGAATTTGGTTATACCTCACATTTGTGACCTTTCAATATAGTGTCTTGTGTTTCCAGATTTGTAGATTAATTTTGATTGCAAACGAGCATCTTTGGTACTAAATGAAATATATGATTTGCTTTTTCTTCCATTTTAGTTACTCAGGACAGTGGCGCAGTTGAGCCCTAATCTGAGTGGTGCAGAAGCAGATTTGCGGGAGGCTGTTTTCCCCCCTCTTTTGAACTTTGTTGGTTGTTGTTCAGACATTTTATGTACCTTAATTTGGAAGGCCGTATGGTGTAGTTTAATGCAGTGCCAGGTGCTTTTAGATCAACTTGTCTATCCGCTATAACATTGGATGATTATTCATATGGATTTAGGTTTAAGGATGTAAATCCTGGGATTGATATTCTGGTGTTTTCATGTCTCTTTTGACACAATTTGTTTGCGTATTTGGTAACTTTGATCCTTGGTTTGGACTTCGGAGACTTATAAATAACATTTATGTGATGTCTCTTGATAGCACATTGGTGCTGCAAAATGTGCTGCAAAAATTATGAGATTACCCTCGTATGAATGTTGGTATGCTGTTGGGTTGTGCAGATTTTTAGTTCTGTTGGTTTGAGGTTTTTAGTTGAACTAGGTAAAGAAATGCAGCAGTCCATGCAGATGAAACCTAATTTGCCAAGTCCCAGTAAACCTCAAAATGTCCACAGATGCTAGTAGAGGAAATTTGGACTTGTATCTAAGATGCCCATTTCTCCTCTTCAAGCAAATACAAGTTATAAGCTATTCACTGGTGAGTACAGTACCACCTAAATTGAGTTTCTATTGTTCAACTATCTCAGCCTGATCAAAATTCCAGTCCCTCACAATATCCCTTCGCACTGCGTGGGATCTAACCAGTCGCGGCACACCTCCGCTTCCTGCCCTTTCTGTCATACATGGTTGTGGACTGACTTTCGATGAGGCCATGACTGAGGAGTTCCCGCCTCTCTGGGGTGGGATCCTGCTCAAGCAGCTGGCCATCGTTGAGCATCTTTCTTCGTTGTCGGAGCTTGATACCGAGTAACTTCTAAATGAGTGAGAGCCATGGCACGGGAGGCAGGCAAGACTCATCTTCCGACCCTTTTGATAAATGATCAACAGCGGTTCAATGTCAGACAATTTCATGAAAATTCGAGATAACAGAGATTACAAAGGCACGCCCCCACACATTCAAAATTCTAGAGGAACAACTATTATACGTCTGCACACTAAAGAAGAGTTCGACCCAATGCTTTATTTCTTCCCTAGTTGATCCTGATTCGACATTAGAAGTATATTAATTTTTTCCCAATAACTAACCAAATACTTTTGTCTGTAAATATTGCATATGTGATTCTATCTATTTTATTAGTCATTCTTACAAAAACTCGAGAAACATGTTAATTGTTAAAGTGAACCTACAAGGACAACAATGCATAGGAAACCCCTTAGAGGAACAACTATTACATATCTAGAACTTATATGTTAGGTTCACGTATTATCATCATATTGTCGATGCTGATATTCTACCCATCTCATCAAAACAAAAACTGAAGCTCATCATTTGAAGGGCTTCTTGTTCCACACAAGGACAGCAAGTCAGCAATGCATAGGAAACCAGCCTTCACCAGAAATACCCATGACAACAAATCATAAGGTATCAATAGCAGGTATTTTACGATTATATTTTACTTTTTTTTTCCTTCTTATTTCTGACCAAAAATCAAAAGAAGCAGGATTCAAAATTTTCTTGTAGGATTCATTAGAAATGGGCAAGAAATCAATATACATTAACCAATGATTTTGTGCTAAACCAGATTCCTGAAACCCTACAAAAAAAAACACAGATAAATGAAGTCCACTATAAAAAAAAGAAGAAGCTAAAATGCAAAAGAGCAGCTAGTTCAAAAGCGCACAGGTATGAATCATCTCATCACAGCAATGAAGTTTCATTGATTAGAACAGGAACTAAAGCCCATTAGAGCAATGAGCTCAAAAGAACGGAAAATTGAGGAAATAGGCGATCAAGAATCCGAATTGATTTTATCAAACCAGAACAAATTCGAAGATTATAGCAAAATCCACCTGAGAGTGTCCGATTTCAGCTTCAATTCGTCCTATGAACAGTTTTCGCAGATCAAAAGAGATGGAGTTTTTTGGGTTGCGAATGATTCAAGATGGAGGAGGTTGCGTCAATTGATGCCATCAAAACCTAAAAATAAGAATCTGGAGCACAGACTTCGCTCCAAAGTCTAATCTATTTTCACTGCCAACCCAAAAATATCAATAAAAAAGGGGTAAAATTTTGGTGGACGTTGATTCTTCATCTTAGATTCGTCCACTTGTACCCTCTCGTTAGATCTTCACCGCAATTCATCCTCAAGGATAATATACATATGAGATTGGTTCAGGTACATTGTAATGATTTACATTAATCCACATTGTTTAATGACGTTGTGCGGAATTACGAAAAAGAATAGATTTGAACAAACAAGACCGAAAGAAACAAGGATTTATAGTGGTTCACCCAATAATGCTTATATCCACTTTAGAGGTGTTGGGATGTAGGGAAAAGTTCCCACATCGATAACACGCAATCTAGTGAACCTACCATGTAAGCATCTGCCAATTGGTTTTAGGAAGGAACCCCGTGTAACAAGAGGAATTTTATTAAGGAGTTTCGGATTACAAATGAGCAAGTAATTTGAAGGCAGGGAAAACACTACAAAATACTAATAACGAAACCTTAGATAATACTTGGTCGTCAAGTATAAGATTGTGTCAATCTGTAAATGTCTAAACAGATGGCATGCGGCCCAAACTACGCATATACCATTTCGTTTGCGCAAGGGGTACTTCGTCCCCCTGACTGAATCTGCAAAATGTGACATCAACACATATACTATCAATTCTGATATTTGTAATTAATATGAGAAGATGCGCCATGTGGTGGTATTTTTGTAATTTTTATGAGAAAATTGTAACAATTATTATCCCATTTCATAATTTTAGTTCAATTCGTTCAATATTATATACTATCAATTATGATAAGTTTTTAGTTAGTTCAGACATTGTTTTATTAATTTAGTAGTTATGTTTTTAATTTTTATGCACTTTTTTACTTGAACTAATAAAACACAATGTTGTGTCCAAACCGCCGGTTTAGGTTTGAGTTTAGGGGCAAACTTAAACCTAAACCTAAACCTAAACCGGTAAGTTGAAACCGGCAAACTGCCGCTTTAGCACCAGTTTGGTAAAAAAAAGTCAAGAGTAATCTCGACCTTCATGTCCAAAATCTCGGGCCGAGATAATTCTCGACATGGGAAACCCCTCCGCTAGCTCAACCCATCCAGTTACCCACCCGGCCACAAACCCGAAGTCAATCCGGTATAGTAAAGCCCAAACCGATCCTCGACTTACCGGTTTCCACCGCCCCACCATCTCGTAATGTCTCTCCTATACCTAAATCCCACATTTTAGCTCTCTAAGACCCGTACTGGAACGCTGCCATGCACGACGAATATCGAGCCCTTATACAAAATAAGTCTTGGATTCTAGTTCCTCGTCCTAATGATGCTAATATTGTGCGATGTATTTGGATATTTCGGCATAAGTACAAGTCTGATGGTTCACTTGAGCGGTACAAAGCTCGCTTGGTCGCAAACGGGTGCTCTCAACATATTGGAGTTGATTGTGATGAGACGTTCAGTCCGGTTGTTAAACCGGAAGCTATCCAGATGATTCTCAGTATTGCAGTATCTCGCTCCTGGTCTATTCATCAACCGGACGTTCAAAATGCTTTCCTTCACGGGTATTTGAACAAAACGGTATATATGTTTCAGTCTCCCGGTTTCCGTGATTTCACTCGGCCTAATCATGTATGTCATCTACAAAAATATCTTTATGGTCTTATACATGCTTCCCGAGCTTGGTTTCAATGTTTTGCATGATTCTTGAATCGCATTGGTTTCATCGGAAGTAAGAGCGACTCGTCTCCCTTCATTTATCGTCGGGGTTTATCTACTTCTATATGTTGATGACATTATCCTTATTGCATCTTCCGATAAGTTACGCACTCATCTGATTATGCTTCTAGGTCAAGAACTTGCTCTTAAATATTTGGGTTCGTTGTCCTATTTCTTGGGCATTTTAGTTCGTCGTAGTTCCTCTGACTTATTCTTTATCTCACGATAAGTACGCTCGAGAAATTATTGAGCGAGCAAAGATGACAAACTGTAAGTCTGCCGTCACAGCTGCTGAGACATCGGTCAAGCTCAAAAAATTGTTGAATGAGCAAAGATGACTAATTGTAAGCCTGTTGTCACATCAGTTGAGACATCGGTCAAGCTCAGTGCATCTTTTGGACCGGCAGTCAGCGACCCCACTCTGTAAGGAGTCTCGCTGATGCTCTTTAGTATCTCACTTTTACTCGACCTGATATTAGCTTTGTTGTGCATCAGATCTACTTATTCATGCATGATCCCCGAGAGCAACACTTTGTCGCCCACAAACGCATCATCCGCTACATTGTTGGAACTTCGACTCTCGGTATTACCATTTCTCCTTCACTCAAATCTAACTTAATTGCTTATACATACGCTAAATAGGGATGGTGCTCGGACACTCGTCAATCTAATTTGGGTTATTGTGTATTCTTTAGTGACACACTAGTCTCTTGGTCCGCCAAACGCCAGTCAGTGGTCTCTAGGTCCATTGCCGAGGCCGAATACCAAGGGGTTGCTAATGTTGTCTCTGAGTGTTCCTGGCAAAGGAATCTCCTGTTAGAACTTCATTGTCCTCTCTCAAAAGCCACGGTTGTATACACTGACTACATCTCTGCTACATATCTTGCCAACAATCCAGTTCAGCATCAACGAACCAAGCACATTGAAATCGATATCCATTTTGTTCGTGACAAGGTCGCTCTTGGTCACATCAAGGTGATTCATGTGTCTTCCGCGTTCCAGTATGTTGATATCTTCACAAAGGCTCTATCGCGATAGTTATTTTTAGACTTTCAGTCCACTCTTACTGGTTCATCCTCAGCTCCACTAGTTTCGATTGCGGGGGTATGATTAAATATATAAATATTGTAAATAGTGGTCTCCCTTTGTAATTATGTAAATACATTTCTCTATTAATACTATCCATTGTTCGATGGAAATCCTAAGAGTAATTTATCCACAATCTCATAGTGGTCACAAAGCTTCAACATCGTTGGTCTTTAATGGGCGTATATCGGCGTTGTTTGTCATCTCGTACATGTTGTCATTTACAATTCATATTCTCATGTTTGTACGTGTTTCTCCTCTCCTAATTACAACCCCATTGTCCCATATGAATTTTATGTTGGCCTAGCCTAAGGCCTTCCAAGGACGTTCTTCATCAACCCCACCTAAACGAGCCTCCATAAAAACAAGTTACGACACCCACAACTAAACTAGTTTCACCTCCATCGAAATGTTCGGGAATTAACCTCTCAATAGATGTTCCTCGCAAAGTCTTTTGTACACCTCCGTCTCCTTTTGTCATCTTCCACATGCTCGACTACTTCACCTTTAAAAGTGATCATCCCGAGGCATGGCCCTAACATCGGGCCTCGCTCCCTTAAATTTTTTTATGCCACTCATGGGCATTACTCTCGTTGCTTTCCTCCCTTTGCTTATTTTGTTATCCACCTTTTGGTTAATGGTTTGTGCCCCATGAGTTATTTGTTTGCACCGACAAGTACCTAATCGAGTTGCTCCATGGGTGTACGTACTCGTTGAGCTTGACATTGATTTGGGGACGAATCAAAGGCAAGAAGGGGTGATGATGATGTGATATGAACTACGTATTGAGCTTGACATTGTATTTAGCACCGCGGGGAATGAATCTAAGGAGGTCATTTTTGGAACCTTTCGGAAGAAGCAATTGAATGAATTTTACGGATTTATAATTTATAACATTTAATTTCGGAAGTCGTATTCGCACGGTTCAGGATTTCATTATTGCACACTCATTCGCAAAGCGTGACCGTGAACTCACGTTCACACTTTGCGAATGAGTGACCTTTTCTGCCCTAAAAGCGCTTATGGGATGAGATCCCGTAAGTAGCTTTCATTAAAAAAAAACGCAAGTAGTGGAGACGGACGAAAAGACGATCGAGCGCCATTTCTCACCATTTCACACAAAAACAAGCAATGGATAAAGACGGTAACGAAGGAAGGCCATTTCAAAAGCGAAAACACGACCCGAGAGAGGTATCGTTTGATTTTTGTTCGGTTTTTGCTCGGTTTTCGTTTTTCACTTTTCGGTTCGTAATTGAGCATGAAATGGACATGAATAGGTTAGATTGTTGTTGAATTAGTTAGTTTTAGATTTAGTGAAGTGTTGATTGCAAAAAAACGGCCTCGATTTGCTTCGACAGTCCGCCATTGAAGGCGACTATCAAAGACGATGAACAGTGGCACACGGTCACGCATTGCGAAACCGTGGAGCCACTGTTCATCGTTTAATGCATTGGAATGCATTATAATGCATTCCAATGCATTTAATTAATTTAAAATTAATTAATTTAATTAAATAATATTAAATATAAACTAAATATAATTTATAATAATTTGAATGAATTAATTTAATTTATTTGAATTAAATATAAATTACTTTATCCTAGTTAATATTAATGAAATGATATATAATATGAATTTATAATAATTAATATTAAATAACCTTAATTAATGTATATTAATTCAAATAAAATGGAATAAAAATATATTTAATTAATTTAATTGTAATATATTAAATTAGTTTATCCATTTTAATTTAAAATAAAATGGATTAAAAATACATAAAATAAAATGGATTAAAAATATATTAAATTAAAATCTCTACCTTTACTATTTAGTTAATTTTATTAATGTAAAAATAATTTATTTAATCTCTTTTAGTTTCATTAAAATTCAATTCAAATGAAAGTAAAGGAAACAACATACAAGAAAATTAATTAAATTGGCCTGTAATATCAAATATAAATATTACAGGCCATGCAGAGACATAGACGGAGGCGTCCTACGGCCTCGGCTCGTAGAGATGGACTCGCCACCACTAGAGCTACGATGGAGAGGAGTTCCCAGGTAGCTGGTTCGGCTGTAGACACACCACCACCACAGCAGCCATAAAGGCCATGCATCTCAGATGCTTCTCCGGCTCTCCCTCGGGAGGTTCTTCCACCACCGACATACGGATCTGACTCGGATCAGGATGTGGCCGGTCCTTCTGTACAGCCAGGGGAGATAGATCCTGCAGCTGGTGAGCGTGATGATACTACTGCTGACGAGCAGGTTGAGCCACCTATTGATATTACTGTTGACGAGCACATAGAGACAACTACAGATATTCCTGCTGATGAGCAGGTAGAGCCACCAGTTGGTGATCATACCGAGCAGCAAGAGTTTGACTTTGATGCTCCAGCTGCAGTTCTTGTAGTGCCGCCGTAGGAGCCATTTGTACCGGCTGATCGAGGCCGTGTAGTTGCTGATACAGGGGCACCATTGATCAGCGATGTGCTCACTTGCTACGCCGGACACCGTGCTCGCGGTGTCTGGATGGGAGAGGTAGATAACTAATCATAATTATAACACATTATGTTACAAAAACTAAATTAATAAAACGTTTAATTGAATATTCGTTGTGTTATGAAGGAGGATTACAGGAGGCCGATGACAGCTTTACGGCGGATAGAGCACATTAAGACGCTTAGTAGATGGATTTCAGACGCTGATAGAGCCGACCCCACTTCCTGGTTTGCTTTTGCATCTCAGAGTGGACTTATGGGTTTGCTAGACGTCTCGTTTGCTGGAGTTGATCACGCCCTCATACATGCACTCGTGGAGCACTGGCATCCAGAGACTAGCAGCTTCCATCTTCCTTGGGGTGAGATGACCATCACTCTGCACGATGTAACCGTCATCCTAGGCATTAGGATTGATGGAGAGGCCATGGTCACACCTATGCTGACACGAGAGAGGGTTAGGTGGCTGAGTGACACATTTCATATATCAAAGGTGGAGGCTAGGAGTCACCAGACAGCTCTACCAGTTGACTTGCTGAGGATTGTGTATGATGCCATTCGGCGCGACCCAGCTACCCCAGCTGAGGAGGTAGCTTCTGTATTTCTTCTTTTCTTTCTAGGCTCATCCTTATTCGTTGATAATTTGACGAACAAGATTCGACCTTGGTTGATCGAATTGGTGCGTGACCATGACCGGACTGGAGACTATGCTTGGGGCACCAACGTGTTATCGTACTTGTACTCGTACGTATAACTATCACTCTAATTCAATAACTAATAACTTCCTATTGTTACTGTTATGATAAATGACAAATCTGGACTTTACCTACAGTATGTTGGGCGATGCCTCACGACCGAAGGTGAAGACGATAGGAGGATGTACATCACTGCTACAGGTAAGAACATTTATTGTAATTAGTCACTTTAGATAAGAACTTTCATTTGTTATTCTTATTAATAATACCTTTCATTTATTTTAATATTTACAGTTCTGGATCTACGCCCACTTCCCGTCCTTGGGTTGTTCTCCGCCAAAGGATCCAAGACGTCATGGATCGGCCATATAGGCTTCTAGACTCTTTGTCCCGAGGACACCAGCACCCACTCTTGAGAGGCTAAGATCCTTGCGCTCACAGTTAGATCAGATGAGAGCGGAGGACATCAAGTTCATGTCATATAGCGATAGAGTGTTAGATTTTGAGGGCGAGTTTGCTGTTTCAACGTACCGAGGGACGATCCAGATAGGAGATATCATCGAGGCATACATGCCGGATCGTGTCCTCCGACAGTTTGGGTACATTCAGACGATCCCACTTTAGAGGATTGTCCCTTATTTGGAGCAGCGCCCCGCTTGTGGTAGTAGAGGGTATAGGGTGAGATTCCATGACGCAAATGATCGTTGGACTACTAGACACGAGGAGGCGAGCAGATTTGCGCTTCAGGGTCAGACTAAGGCCCCTTTACCATGGACAGTATCTGAGGACTACATGTCCTGGTTTAGCGAGCGGTGCCATCCATTTCTCCTTCCTGGATCGGCTATACAGTCTCCACCGGTAGATCGTCCTCTTCCGGTCCCTGTTTCAGATACTCGGGTATGTGTTGATATATTTACCTTTAAAGTTGTAAAGTTTTATACTTGTTTTTAAGGTTAACAACTTTATTTTCCAATGCAGATGCTACACATTATTCAGGCCCGCCTACGGGATATTATTAGTCGTGGCTAAGTGACTATGGAGGACATACATGCGATGTACGACGAGTCCGTTGGCCAGGACGTTCATATAGCACCATCTCAGGTCAAGGCGACACAGCCGGGACGAGATTGATGTACTTTACCTTTTGTTGACCCACGCTACCTTTTGTTGTATGGAGGACATACATGTGATGTACTTTACCTTTTGTTGTATATATTACATTTTATATGTTGCAATGTTATGTGCTTTACCTTTTACATTGTTTTTAAGGTTCATCAATAATCTCGCTTATTATAAAACAACATCCATGAACCACATATAACCTTGAAACACATTTAACCTAAGAAGAAACACAAGTTTTATAGTACTCCGCATGAATTACATATAAAACAAATGTAATATCCGGAATTTTTTTCGTTTAATTCCGCGTCGAACATATTTTCGACCCGATGATCCGGGTACATGATATTTAGTGTTATCTAACATCACTAATCCTATAATTTGTTGTAAGTCTAAACTCACATAAAATGATGATTATTCCAACAAAACCTTAAACTTACAAACCCTAGTTTATATCTATGTGTATTTGACAAGGTCATGACAACCTTTTGACTAAATCATGACAGACTTTTGACAAACTCTTGACAAGTTTAAGCCCAGCCTCCCCTTGTTGCACATCCAGCCCACTCCCCTCCCATTGTCTTGCTTGCACGTTGGCCCACCAACTAGGAGAAGCCCACGAAGCCTCAACAAGGAGATCGGCCGCTTCTCTCGCTTCCCATCAGCCTCAACCCCTACTCTCTCTCCCCATCTCCATGTAACGGCCGGGAATTTTGCTGAGAATCTTCCCACGTTGATCTCCTTCCCGTTCAGTCACGCCTGGCTTCTATCCAGATTCTCGCAAGCCACATTTTTCCCTTCGTTGATGCATCGACGTACAGACCCTCAGCAACTGACAGCAGGCTCCTCGCACAGCAGACTCCTCGCACAGCAGGCTCCTCCTCTGTGCACTCGGACGCCAAGAACAAAAGAGCCGGACCACGCCTTGCCCTCCTTCACGTTGCGGTTGAAACACGCCCAAGTCTACGCAGCAATCTTCTGCCTCCCTCCTTTTCGAGATTATAGTGAGTATGACATGCTCTTCCTTCCCTCCGTTTATATATATATGTGTAGCTGCTGCTAAGCCATCCTAGAACCCATACTTTGCAGCAAAAGGAGCAATTACAAGGAGCTGTTACTTCTTTTTCAGCTTTCCAACATTTACGAGCAGTCAACTTCGGGTCCAATTTTGGGTAAGCTATACTCTTCCTTTTTGGCTAGTTTTCGGATATGTTATAGATGGTACTTCAAAGTAAATCATACTAAAATTTCAGAGGAATCCATGTTATGGTTTGAGAGATATGGGGTTTCAAAGTTCAGTTTTATAAATGTGCTGAGTTGAGAAAAACAGCATGGGATGCTGTTTTGTGAGATAGTTTCGAATAGGCTTTTGATCTCTGTTAGGCTTGAATTTTTGATATGATATAGTTGACATCTTGTTGTAGATCATATTAAAATTTGGGAAGAATCGGAGTTACGGTTTGAGAGTTATTGTGTTTCAAAGTTGACGTTTTTTTGTATATGTGCTGAGTGTTGGGGAAAACAGCAAGTGATGCTGTTTTGTGAGATGATTTTGAATAAGTTCTTGATATCCGTTGGGCTTGAATTTTGGATATGATATAGTTTACATATTGTTGTAGAACATATTAAAATTTGAGAAGCATCCAGCGAGTGGTTTGGGATTTATGATTTTTCAAAGATTTAGTCATAAACAGTTTTTCTGTTGTGCTGAAATTCGGTTTTGTGAGATAGTTTTAAATAGGATTTTGATCTCCTTTGCGGCTGAATTTTGGATATATTATAGATAAGATTTTATAGTAGAACATATCAAAATTTGGGATAAATCCAGTGAGTGGTTTAGGAGTTATGATTTTTCAAAGTGTACTCAGATTTTGGCTAAGTATAGGAAACTTCGAGTGTTGTAACCAACTTTGGAATTTTTATAAAAATGATGGATGAACAGTTTTGAGAAATTCTTGCTCCTAAGGGTAGAGGGAACATCATAGATGATCTAGAGAATTGTTTTGGAATTTTTATAAGCTTTTACGAATTTTATATTTGAAACCGAAGTTGGACCTTTACGATCTTTCGGAAAATAGGAAATAAGAAAAGTGACAGTTGTAACTAAACTAAACTTTAAGACTTAGAATATGACTTTATAGTCTCAAATAGAAGTTTAGACTTGAGTTTTGGAAATTCTGGGAGTTTCGGGACCAAGGGTAAAATAGTCATTTTACCATAAATTAGTACTGTAATTGGTTATGTCCTATTACGATCTTCTATCTTAGAAGTCTTAGACTTCTAATTACGTGGGAGTGTGCTAATGCACTTATCTCCTTTGGCAGGCAACTGAGTTGCTACAGTTTACAGAGCGAGTTTGGTTTACAGAGAGTCGAGATTTATAACAGGTAAGTCCTTTGGGCTTACTTAGCTGACTTCTGAATATGAGCATGAATGATGATAGTGGTGTGTGATTGAGATGTTTATATTTATT
Source organism: Fagopyrum esculentum (assembly GCA_033239045.1). NCBI lineage: Eukaryota > Viridiplantae > Streptophyta > Magnoliopsida > Caryophyllales > Polygonaceae > Fagopyrum > Fagopyrum esculentum. The sequence goes on along the minus strand of BSUD01000005.1, from coordinate 126,160,144 downwards.
TTTTTTGAAATAATTAATTACCGACCTATACTTGGCCTAAGAGTAACGGGCGGTGGCATTCTGCTCAGTTAGCTTGAGGGCGCTGAGGGTTTCTTTAGGGACTAGTCCACACTCGGTTTGTAGTGATGCTACCGGCGGAGGTAAGATAGACCTACACCCAGTTGGATAAGGAACGGAGGCGAGAACTCTTAAGAGTTCTCGTGCCACAACTGTAAAATTGAATAAGATGAATCACCTAAATAATAGATAATAAACGGTTGGGTGTCAGCATGATGTTTGTTTATCATTTTTCTGCGTGTGTTTGTGTTGTTGTTATTCTACTTATATTTGGATAGTTAGCTAACGGTTTAGCCGTGTTGTAGATTTGTAGAGATAAACAGTTGCAGAGAGATTCGGGACGGATGGTCAGCCGGGTCCACGTACTCATTAGATGGGGACGGGGGAGTCTTCTATACGTCATGCATGTTATGTATCTTTATATATGTTTGTAAGGCTGTCACATGAGTACCTTCATACCATTAAAAATATTATGTTTTGGAAATTATTTTAATTACATTTGTGCCTTGCTGTAAGATCTTAGTGAAGTTGTTGTTAAACCAAGGTCGGGATCCATTGTGAGGTCCTAACCAGTAGCTCCCTGAGTTCTCAGAATATGGGGTGTTACAACATGGTATCAGAGCTCTGGGTTGGCAACAATGGCACTTGAAATCTTTTGAAAGACCGAATGTATAAAATAACTAGAACCCGAAAGGGGTCTAAGATTTTCAAAACGGATTTCTGTTTTTACACAAGTGCATAGTCGGGTTGTTGGGTTAGTAGTACGTCGGACCACCATCGTTCTCCGTGGATCTCTACAACTTGGAATGATAGATGTTAGTATTTAGAGTTATATCGATATGTTTTAAGGTATGATTATATATATGTATATGTGTAGCACGTTAGTATCCTAAAGGATACTTTAGATCCTTTAGTTATGATATCATGAAGTGATTATCGCCTCATGATAAATCCGTAGCGAACTGGAAGAGTTTTCAACACGAGACAACGGATTCCGACCTAGGATTGAGTATTATACTCTGGCGGGCGTCCTTGTGACCATATAAATCATCCGAAGAACGAGTGGGCAAAGAAGTACAGATGTGGAGACAATTTTCACCACAAGTACCGTCCGATGGGAAAGGAATCCCCGAGTCAACTCAGGCGGAAGGCACAGGAAGTCATACAAGGGACTTGGTCGTATGAGGCTGAGAGATGAATTAGAAGAATCATGTAAGAGACGACGAGAGATCGGATTAGAGATAACGATAAGGGAAGAAGAATCATACAGAACGGAATACAGCCAAGATTTGCAGAATAAAAGATGTTACAGTCAAGGCAAACGCCGCCACATGTAAGCATGGGCATGAGAGTACAAAGAAGATAAGGTGCTGACCTGAGGCGAAGAATTAAAGGAGTACAAAGACAACCATTGACAAATGAGTTTAAAGACGTGAAATAAATTTCATCATCATAGAGACGGTTTGACTTACTTAGAGATGCAAGAAATTGTAAGAAATTCTGACGTAAGTATCAAATACAGTAGAAGTCTGAAATTTAGACAAAAGAATTCTATAAAAGTGGCATTACAACACAACACCAGATAAAGGGAGGAATGTTGGAAAGTGATTCTGGTAGACTAAAGAGTCCACAATAACTTCTCATTCACCTAAAGATCTGAGTTACCAACATTAACGGTCATATCGGAGGACCGCAAACAGACGATGAACAAAGTAATAAGAATTGTGAAGACTTAATAACCTCAGTGACAATAGATGAAGGTTAGGACTAGACTCAGAAGAGTATAGTGATACCCTAAGAGAACAAGAGAAGTGCAGACTTGGAATGAGCTAAAGGAGTATTGACAAAGAAACTGGAGGAGATAGACTTCCACCAAATATATCAAACTTCAAAACAGATGGAAGAACAATAAGTCCGTGATCTTATAGGAGGTCAACTACGGACTAGTTGGTAATAACTGAGACATAACACGTGTAGGTCAACTAGTGATAACCGGTTGGCAGATAAGGAGGAAAACTATAGACTTATGGAAGAATTTTATAGACATCCGGGGGGGACCCTTCAAGAGAACAATGACGACAAATGTGATGCTAAATCGATACAAGTGCTAGTACCCTTACTAGTAATATGGAGTGAGTTCGAGCCATTTACTCTAAATAAGAACTTAAGAAGAAGAACTAGACGGCCAGGAATGACCCTTTATGTTATTTGAGACCAAGAGAACTGTGTAAGTGATTTACTACCTACTGGCTAGGAAAAAGGTACATATCACAACTAGTACAGATGAATTAAAAAAGGAGAACTAGAGGAGTAAGTATACACTTTGATAAGGTTCTATGTCAGTCAAGACAGAGTGTGCGTAACCATTCATACAAGGTAGGATGAGTATTCTCTTACGATAATTGGGGAAGAAACCCTTATGACCAAGAGATGCACAGAATGAAGACCTACAATTGAGAGTAAGAGTGAAGATAGACTCCACAAGGGTAGAGGAGTTTTGACCTCGTCAGAGATATAAGAAGTTGTAAGGAATGAGGATACTAGTATCAAAAGGAGTAAGAGGCCGGTAGCAGAGTCAATGGAGTTCAACAGAGCAGTATTATAAACAACGCTAATGAAGGAACATGTGAGAATGACCTAGTGGATTGGTGGAAGAGAATTGGTCTAAGGAAACGGAAGTGGGGAGGATAGAACGAACTAACAAAGGGGAAAAGAGTTAACCGAGTAGTGGATGCGTACCAGGAATTTTACGCCATTAGAAGTATGAGAAGAGTGAGTACGATATGTTGAGGTAAGTCAACTATAGAATAAGCAACGTCAGCGGAGGACGTGCAAGTGTTGTTGGTATTAATGAGTTATGTACAGTTAAGAAGAGATATCTGTGATTGTGGATTATTGAATTAACTATACCGATACTTTGGAGGAATTCCTCAAGTAGATAACGAAAATCTTCTTAGATAACTAAAGGTATAGAGAGGATCGTGTCTGAGGTTACTTCTTGGCTGGTTAAGATCAAACCCCGGTTGAGTAAGAGAGTTTAGATCCATATTAGAAGAATTCCAAAAGTAAACGGAAGATGTCGTCTTCCAACCGTCATCTTAGTTCCTTAAGGCAAATAAGGAAGGTATTGAGTACTTCACCCGGATAAGACGTAAGGTGTAATTGAGAGGAAGAGTTATGGGTTCAATCACTTTGGACTCACGGAAAATGTCCTTATGATTAACGGGTGACAACATAATTATCAAAGTAACACAGCGGAAGCGTGGTGAGTCCTTACCCACAGAGCAAGAAACTCTAGGGTACAGAAAAACGACGTGTCGAGTTTAAGATGATGGTAGTTGGTGAAATACGTTTTGATGAGAACTAACATGAGATGGGCTATGTGGAGTGACTATAAATTTTATGGAAGAATTGTACCACCATCAAGGTAGACGGGAAAGTATGGCATATAGAGGTTATAGAAAGGGAGTGGTACCCTATTATAGATCCAAGGGAAGAATGGCGACTTGTCACATGTTGTTGGATAAGTAGTTTCGGAATCCAATACCTAACGAAGTACTCTAGAGTGAATTTTATTGATTGATTGAGGAAAGATTTAACGATGTAAATAAAAGTAATGTGCAAGGTCTGCACTAGAAAGCAAAGTGAGTAACTACCACTTTGAGTTGAAAGATACATAAGAAAGAGAAGCGACAGGAGTATACTTGAAACCCAATAGTTGTTCTTAAAGAAAGCATAATCTCGGAGTAGAGTTTACATATAATGTTATATCAGAATGGATCCGCGTTTCGTTTGGCGTCAGAGGGATATTCTCGATCCGGTAAATGTGGTGGATATATGAGTGCAATGATGATGGGTTGTTAGCATTTGTCGAGTAGTTATGATCAAAACGACGGTGATGTGAGATAAGCTTGTGTCTAGTATCATCATTCTGGATACATCATATGCCACTAAGATCTTGGAAACTGGGTAAGAAGCTTGAGTTGAGTCAGTAATATATTAAAGATCTATAAAATAATAATGAGCAGATGATGATTCTTTAATGGAGGAACCATATGAGTGAGTTATATTAGGAGACAAGACCAAGTGAATTGTGATAAAAAAAACTAGCCTTAAGCACTTAGTGAAGTGCCGGTAGATGTTTAAGGGAATATCCTAGATTGGATACTCGGAACCTTTTTAGAAGACCAGAAGGAAAGAAATTGGAATAAATATTTTTTTTTCAGGAAGGTCATCAAAAGATCTAGAGGTGAGTTAGTAAGGCAACCTTGTGAGACCTTGCAAGCGGAATTAAAAGCAAGTGACGGACTACTATTCCTCACCCTATTGAGGAGAACAACCCCATTGGTCAACATATTTAGTTAGAAGGAATACCTACTAGACACGAGTTAGGTCCTCAGAATAGAGGATCGGACAGTTGGGTCGAATGATACCGGTGAGATATTCGATAACCAATCTAGAACGTGGTAGCAAGCGCTTATGATGTATGTACATGAAAAGATTTTCGGAGAAGTGGGTTTTATGAAAAGCCGATGAGGCTACTTGAGATATTGTGGACAGTATGAGACGTCGTAACCTTTCCGAGATCCATACAAAGATAGTGGTAACCTTGAAAACAACTAGTTAGGGCTTGATCCTGCATGTGTGTGCTATTGTTTGACTACTTGTTTATTTCATGCTTGAGTGTTTAGTCATGTGTGTTATATTGATGACCTTTGGTGTGGGAGTACTTAGATGTAGAAACGACGATGCTTTTGTGCAGTGATTTGATACACCCGACTGGTGCCTTAAAGGCCAATCATGATTATTAAACCCTAAGTTTCGGGACGAAACTTATTTTTAGGGGGTACTGATGTAATATCCGAATTTTTTTTCGTTTAATTCCGCGTCGAACGTAATTTCGACCCGATGATCCGGGTACATGATATTTGGTGTTATCTAACATCACTAATCCTATAATTTGTTGTAAGTCTAAACTCACATAAAATGATGATTATTCCAACAAAACCTTAAACTTACAAACCCTAGTTTATATCTATGTGTATTTGACAAGGTCATGACAAACTTTTGACTAAATCATGACAGACTTTTGACAAACTCTTGACAAGTTTCAGCCCAGCCTCCCCTTGTTGCACATCCAGCCCACTCCCCTCCCATTGTCTTGCTTGCACGTTGGCCCACCAACTAGGAGAAGCCCACGAAGCCTCAACAAGGAGATCGGCCGCTTCTCTCGCTTCCCATCAGCCTCAACCCCTACTCTCTCTCCCCATCTCCATGTAACGGCCGGGAATTTCGCTGAGAATCTTCCCACGTTGATCTCATTCCCGTTCAGTCACGCCTGGCTTCTATCCAGATTCTCGCAAGCCACATTTTTCCCTTCGTTGATGCATCGACGTACAGACCCTCAGCAACTGACAGCAGGCTCCTCGCACAGCAGACTCCTCGCACAGCAGGCTCCTCCTCTGTGCACTCGGACGCCAAGAACAAAAGAGCCAGACCACGCCTTGCCCTCCTTCACGCTGCGGTTGAAACACGCCCAAGTCTACGCAGCAATCTTCTGCCTCCCTCCTTTTCGAGATTATAGTGAGTATGACATGCTCTTCCTTCCCTCCGTTTATATATATATGTGTAGCTGCTGCTAAGCCATCCTAGAACCCATACTTTGCAGCAAAAGGAGCAATTACAAGGAGCTGTTACTTCTTTTTCAGCTTTCCAACATTTACGAGCAGTCAACTTCGGGTCCAATTTTGGGTAAGCTATACTCTTCCTTTTTGGCTAGTTTTCGGATATGTTATAGATGGTACTTCAAAGTAAATCATACTAAAATTTCAGAGGAATCCATGTTATGGTTTGAGAGATATGGGGTTTCAAAGTTCAGTTTTATAAATGTGCTGAGTTGAGAAAAACAGCATGGGATGCTGTTTTGTGAGATAGTTTCGAATAGGCTTTTGATCTCTGTTAGGCTTGAATTTTTGATATGATATAGTTGACATCTTGTTGTAGATCATATTAAAATTTGGGAAGAATCGGAGTTACGGTTTGAGAGTTATTGTGTTTCAAAGTTGACGTTTTTTTGTATATGTGCTGAGTGTTGGGGAAAACAGCAAGTGATGCTGTTTTGTGAGATGATTTTGAATAAGTTCTTGATATCCGTTGGGCTTGAATTTTGGATATGATATAGTTTACATATTGTTGTAGAACATATTAAAATTTGAGAAGCATCCAGCGAGTGGTTTGGGATTTATGATTTTTCAAAGATTTAGTCATAAACAGTTTTTCTGTTGTGCTGAAATTCGGTTTTGTGAGATAGTTTTAAATAGGATTTTGATCTCCTTTGCGGCTGAATTTTGGATATATTATAGATAAGATTTTATAGTAGAACATATCAAAATTTGGGATAAATCCAGTGAGTGGTTTAGGAGTTATGATTTTTCAAAGTGTACTCAGATTTTGGCTAAGTATAGGAAACTTCGAGTGTTGTAACCAACTTTGGAATTTTTATAAAAATGATGGATGAACAGTTTTGAGAAATTCTTGCTCCTAAGGGTAGAGGGAA